>JARVGV010000280.1:17494024-17508847 GCA_031762435.1 Hypsolebias longignatus | reverse complement strand
AAGGCTCAACTCCGGTGCTCTTCACTGACCCCTCCCTTTCTCTTTTCTCTTTAAAATCCATTTTAACCATCCAAAATCACATTTTTGTATCGTTAAGCAGCTAAGCTGAAAAGCTGAGCTACAAGCTAAGCTAACAGGCTGACTGCGGGAATAAACCTACGTCTTGTCGAGCTCCAAAATTCACAGATGAAACCGTGCCTTGGTGTAAAAAGTTGCTGAGAACTAGTTTACTGATTTTTTTTTTTTTTAAATTAAAAGCTTTGTGTGAAAACTGCTATGCAAAAGAGCTCAAATCACCGAGCGTCCACCACGTCACCATGTCACGTCAAGGGCCCTCCCTCCCATTTTTCTCAAAGACACATCCTGCTCAACTGTCCATCCTTTGATTCAAACAGTCTTATACTGCCATCAGGTGGTCAAAAAAGGTGCAACACTCCAAACAAACCAACATTTCTTCTAAAATTTGACAATTAATTAGTATTAAATTTCTAACAATATTATCGTTTATCGCAATAATTTCTGAGACAATTAATTGCCCAACAAAATTTATCATGACAGGGCTAGTCACAAAGGTGCAGGACTTCAAGTGCTTGGTGTCAGCTGTCCAGGAAAACAGGGAGTGTGGTAAAGAGAATAGTCCAGGCAGGACGGAGTGGATGGAGGTCAAACGGCTTTCAGGCTGCTCCACCTCTTGTTTTAATAAAGAAAGAAGAGTCAATTCTGAGCTTGTTAAAGGTCATCTCTGCTTACTGACTCTTGAAGATTATCTGCAGTTTTAACATCTACGAGCTGCAGTCCCTCAAGAATCTGTCTAGTTATCCTAACTCATTTTTCAGCTAATACCACCTGATGGATTAAATTAAGGCATTTAATGTTTTAGTGATTCAGCTGCAACGTGTAGGAAGAGTAAACATCCTTCTTGCATGCAAAAACATGCAAACTATTACGTTAAAACGGCTTAACAACCAGAACAGACGTCTCGGGCCTAATTACGCCAGCTATCACTTTTAATCACATAACTGCTGTAATCAAAGTGCCTGCCCCCTCTCTTTGGCTGTTGTTTGCTTTAATTAGACAGCAGCCGAAGTAAAACCAGCTTTGCGTGCTGCTCAGTGATGTAAAGCACGTTCATTGCGTTCACGATGGAGGACAGTGCTTGTTGTCATCCAAAAACAAAAGTCCAGATTGTTGCATTTATTTTGTTGTGCTGCACAACGCAACCCATCATTTTCTATATGCATGCCGTTTGTGTAAGTGTGCATAGGCATCAAGTCACATAGGCATCAAGTCACACACACACACATACACACTTAACAGCAAATGAGATTTCAGCAAGCTTTATGAAATATTCATGTTCTGAGCAAAGAGAGAAAAGAATCTCCCTCCCACTGCATCAAATTATCAATCTAAATGTAAAGTGGGTGGTGTGGAGATCTTGATGGAAGACGCAGCAGTTTATGAAAATCCTAAATGAAGCATTACAAAAGGTAAAGTGAAAGTTTTCCAACAAACAACCGTTTCTTAGCCGAGTTAGAGGCCTGACGTGCTCAGAGCTTCCTCCTGATTGAACTTTCTGATCTGACAGCAGCTTGTGTCTGTTTTCCAGCCTGAGGTGTCCTTGAGACAAAATCAAGTTGCATCAACTCTTTATGGTAACTGGTTCATGGAAACCTTGGCTTGTTGTGATCCTGCCTTCTTCCCTCCATCTCTAATTTCTGCCATAAATCAGTGCAAAGTCACATCATAGTCCTAATATTCACCACAGAAAGAAAGATGACTTATTTCCTGCTGCCAGAAACAGATTTAGATTTTTTTACATTATTTTTTTTAGCTGGATGCTGAATATTGGCGGTGAGTGATAGTGTAACTGTGTGTGTTAGCAAAATATATCATAAACTATCAACCAAATTTGAACAAAACTCCTTCAGATGTCAATGACTAACTTGACTGAACCTAATTCAAGATGGACGCCACAACTAATCAACCTCAGCAAACACATAAATGACTCCGACTTTGTCAGTTTTACAGACACGGAGCTAAAATTTGGTGTGGTAGTAGCTGAAAGTCATGCACAACACAAACTGCGAGCACTAATGGATCACACATCTTTGTTTAACATGTTGGGCCAGGCAGTGGTCAACATGAACTCCTTTCAGGAATGTTACTTTAATTGAAGCTAAATTATTCATTTTATGACAGTTCATTTAGGAGTTTTTTAAAAATATTTTAGAGCATGTATTTTAATCTATATTAATTTATATGCTATATTTGGTCCAACTTTGAACTGTTTGATCTCTAAAAGACCAGAAGGTATGATTTAAAAAAAAAAAAAAAATTTACTACTGTAGATGTATTTTAGTTAGATGTTTGGACAACTGTAAACAAGAGCGCCAATGAGATTTAGAGCTGCAGCTGATCCAATCATGAGATTAGATTATTTTATTTTTTTCTAAATATCCCTGACTGTGGGGAGTCAAAATCTGCAAAAAAGTGACCAGCATTAGAAGAAAATCTTTCCTGTATTTTCACACAAGACTGAGCTCTAATTATTTGCAGTTGAACATTTTAAGTGTAAATCTTGTCTTTTTTGTGGAAACTAAAATACAGCAGAAAACAAAAATTTCTCTTCTAAACCGACAAAAAAACAAAAAACAAAAACGGTACTTAAAGAAAATGGGCTAAAGATGTTAGAAGTTCTACAACATAACGCTCTTGAACGCACCTCAAACCCATTTCCACTAACTTTGACTTCAGCAGAGCTTCATAAACAAGATGGTCTGAGAACCTGGGGTCCATGTTCAGCTTTGACATGTTTTACGTAATACATTAATAAAACAACATAAACTTGTATAGATAATTAGATATTTGGCTGTGGGCAGAATAGAATTTGATTGACACATCTAATCTAATTAAAAATCAAAATTTTGTGGTATTGAATTCAACTCTGAACCTACAAAGTTACAAAGTAGATCCAGACTTCTACAGGAAAATAGTGCAAACAAATATAATATTTTTTTATACACTGCTGTAGCATCATTATCTGGAGGGAGATAAAACATTAATGTAAATTATACAGTCCCTATTCGGACAACTTCCTCAGGATTTTACAGCGTGACCCATAAAATGTCACTGCAGCTGTTCTCAGTGTCTGAATAAGACCTGCTCCTCTGTGGCTCGGCCATTACTCGCAGACACACAACTAATCATGTGCAGCCATAAAGGTCACCCCTCCCTTTTAGCTGCTGGGAAAAATTTGCTGCTGATGACAAATTCAAAGGGTACTGTCAGCAGGCGGAGACATGCAGCTGCGTGCAGTGATTTTCTCTCCTCCTTGGACTCGTTTGGAGTTTTATTCTCGGGCAGGATAAGTAGAGATGTTAACTCAACCGAGTTGTGGAGCTAAATGTGACATCACTTCTGCTTTTTTGTTTCCATCAGAAGTGTTTTTGTAGCCTTGCTGATTGGTTTCACATAAACACAGAAGTGAGATGGTCTTGAATGAGAAAACGTTCAGATGAATAAAAATGTTACGACTGCGTGTAACAGAGCTGTGGTTCCTCAGAGTCTTTGGGCCTTCGTGGTCGTCTCCTGAGGAAAATCGAGGCCCTGAAGGCAGAGCAGAGCGGCTCCGAAGCCCTCGACGAGTTCCTGTGTCCAATCACCAGGGAGCTGATGAAGGATCCAGTTATTGCTGCAGGTTGGTTCAACAACAGAAACATTGTCTCCAGATCATGCATCAGCTCGCAATATTAAAGGAGCGTGTGCTTCACAGATGGCTATTCCTATGAGCGCGTGTCTATCGAGAGCTGGATCCAAGGTAAAAACAAAACCAGCCCCATGACGAACCTGCCCCTACAGACCCTGCACCTGATCCCCAACAGATCCCTGAAGATGGCTATAACCCGATGGAAGTCCAGCCAATAAGACCAGCAGCTTATTTTATATAAGTGACACTTACACTGAAGAGCACTTGTTATAGAAGGAGACATTATGGATCATCACTGAAGTGCTTGGATCTTAAAGGACTCGTGCTGAGTCACATCTGACACGTTGATTTTGTTGAAACATTCATCTCTTATGAGCACATAAACTGTTTATTTTTTTTAAATGTGGTTGCAGAGATGTTTTGTCTTGCTCATTTAAAAATTTATTAGCTTTTTTTGTAGTTTTATGGTGAAACTACATGTGTAGTTAACACCATGTTCATTATAGTCTGTAGTTACCACATGTGGCCACAGGGGGTGCTGCTCAGCTACTTGTTCCACTAACATCTTTAAAAACAGCGTATATGTCTTTAAATAAATAAATAAACCTAAACAAATCAGATTTTTTTTTCAGTTTGTCTTTATTTTGTTCTCCCATGGCGACGATGGCAGTAATATTCAGTTACAGTATCACAGCTAATAAAGCTCACAATACTGAAAGCATGGCAACAATTGCATTTAACGTAAATCGTAAAATAATCAAGCTGACGGCACGGAGCCCCTGAACGTCTTGTTTTTATTTTTGTTGCTCTGTAATATAAACTGCAATTGTAGCATGCACTAAAATCTCAATATGACTGAGAATCATAAAATGTCTTAGCTGTGCAAAAATAACTATATAAAATATATTGCTTTACAATTGACCAAGCCATTGGCGCTGTGAATAAATTAACTAGACGGCAACAACAAGCAGATAAAGGAATTCAGTGTTAATGGTTTCATGTCATGTACAATTATGTTTAGAACACCATTTCAACATTGTGCCTTAAACTCAAAATACACAAGTCAGTACTCTTAACACAGACCTTCACTGGAAAAAACATATTTATAGAATATACACAAAATGAGGATCTAGAACGTCCTTCGTAAAACACAGGAATGCCCACCTCTTTGACTCAACCTTTCAATCGGACCACTTCACCTCCAGCACACAATGCCGTGTTGGAAATGTAATTAACCGACACATTAAGCTGCATGGATGGACTGAACTGTTCTACAAACAAAATGCTTTTATTAATGGAAACAAAACACATTGGATTCCTTTAAAATAAAACGTACAACAGTGTTCGAACAGTGAAGAGGCCTGAACTGATGGTTTCTCCACACGCGGCACCGTAGAACAGTCCAAACCACATCGTTTCGTTCAGAACTCTTCCGTAATGGCGTTACACTAAAACAGCATGTGCTCTCCCGTGACATGACTGCGTGCAAAGTGCTTGCCGTCGCCGTTTTGTTGACCGGGATTGTACAACAGAGCTCCATCAGTGCAACGTTTCCAGCTTGGCTGAAGGACTGCGGACATGTCGTGTAACAGAAGCTGACAGCAGTAAGTGGCAGATCGGGAGGAGTAAAATCTGGAGCTTTGTGTTTGTGTTCACAAACAGCTTGTGAACTACACGTCTTACAAGGCTTCAAAGTGAGACTAGGATAAGTTTGGGTTAAAGTTATAAAAAAAAAAAAAAAACTTTTTTTTTGCTAGTGACTGTGCGTTTTGGACGCGAACACAGATTTAACATCTCTACACATTCGACTCTATAAACGATCGCTTTGGTTTCATTGAAGCTACGTGAATGGCAGGATTATCTCGGACCAGGCCGGGCGGCTTGGACTTGCCGTCTAGAAAAGTGTGCGCCATGGCCAGCACCGGCTTGGACTCTTTGTAACAGTTGGCCGACTGGCAGAACTTTTCTGCGAGTTCCTTGGCGTGCATGCCGTTTTGCAAGTTATTCATGGCCATGCCGCCCTGCGGTAGTGGAGGTTTGTGCTGGTCCTGGTAGGCGCTCGTCGATTTGACGTCCATTGGCTGGAGGCCCGCCGCCGACACGTTGTGGCACAGCAAGCCGTCAGAGGAGTGGCTCAGCCAGCTGCGACTGGCAGACTGAAGGCTTGGGTGCTGCTGCTGAATCTGCTGCTGAATCTGCTGCTGAAAGCGGGCCGTCTTGTCAGTGATGCCCATGAAAGGTCTGGGTTTGTACTCCGCAGCAGAACTCGTCTGCTGGCTGTGCTTGGTTTTGTCGGGGATCTTGGAGCGGACGTCCGGTCCCAGCTTGCCGCTGTCTGACAAGCTGCTGCTGGACGCCAGGCTGCTGGTGGAACTGGACACACGCACGCTGCTGATGCTTCCGCCCTGACATCGTGCCGCACCACACATCCCCTCCTTTCCTGGGTCAGAGTGGTTCTCCTGGTGTCCTGGACCGGAGCAGGCCAGTTCATCTAGAGAAGAACCAGAGTGAGTGGACAGCCTCTCCTGGCCCAGACCTTTGGAGGTGCTGCAGGACAGGAGGTTCTCTCCATCACAGCTCTGACTCATGGAGGTAGATGCCAATAAAGTGCGGTGCTCATCAGCTGGGGTAGGCAGGGGGCTGATGTCGATACCCGGGCCCGGCTTCAGTGCGCTGGACATGTGTCTGCTCGGTAAAGGGCTGGAGGGTGCGTACTGAGACTTGGCTCCAGCAGCCCGGCCCCCCACAGCCTGCATGGAGCTCATGTGCTGATTGGTCTTCACTATCTGAGCCTGCTTGGTAGGCTGCAGGACCAGAACCTGTTGAGCCAGTGCCTCCCGGTGCTCTCGGGGGTACCTGTGGGGAGGAAGTCTGCTGGGACCCGGGGGTGAGCTAGGGGTCTGATTTGGATGTCCCAGGCAGTTAACAGAGGCTGAATCTGCAGGTGAGAATCTGCTGAAGGAGTGACTGCTCTGGGACCAGCAGGCTTCACCTGTCCTGTCATGCTTCAAGGCAGCCAGCACCACCTCCTCCTCCTCCTCCTCCTCTTCTTCCTCCTCTAGAATACCTCTTTGGCCTTCGATGCTTCTCGCCAGGCTGTGCTGTGAGGACTCGTCCTGCGCCTCTTCCTGGTCAGATCCGTGGTCTCCTGACGCCTGACTGGAAGCAGCTGCAGCGCCGGCGAAGCTTCCTTTGGTCTGAGCCCTCTGCATCTGCTTACACTCCTCCTCGACTCGAGCCAGCAGACGACGGATCTCTCGGTTACTGGGACACAGCCTAGCTGCTTCGTGCAGGTCGGCCAGGGCCGCCGCAAACTGTCTACAAGGGGAGGGACATGGTCACCGGCTGCACAGCACATAAAACAAAAGCTGCTGGCGAGGGACTGAACACTTTACCTGCTGCTCCTTTTAGCTCTGGCTCGGGCGTAGTAGGCCTCGTATGATTTGGGTTTCAGCTCCAGCGCTTTTGATGCAAATTCCTCAGCCATCCCGAAATCCTAGAAAAAAAAAAAAACACAGTCAACTGAAACTCTCACCTTGCAACGATAACACAAAATACCCAAGTATGCACAGTAATATTTAACTGTCTGTAGCTTAATATACTTTGCACTACCAGCTAAATGCTTCATATATGACGTGATAAACACGGGCTCGCTCATCATCTGCAAAAATGACATAAACAGCTGGTGCATGACAAGTTTTCCCGCAGGACTATGTCTTATATACACAGACTGTTGTGGCAGTTTCACGAGAACATTACGTTGTCTGGTGAACACATTTGAAATATACAAAGCAGCTTGGTCTGCTCAAAACACCTCAAACTACTTCAACTGTCTTATGCTACTACCTTTTAAACATTTACATTTCAAGTTAGATGTCTTCACTTTAGCGAAAACGTGGTGTGTAAAATAAATGATTTAAAAAGAATGAAACCGAACACAGGCTGGGGGAGTCTTTTGAGAGACTTACATTGGTTTTTCTGCGACAGCGGGAGAGATTGAGGTACAGCGAGACCCTCAGGTCTTTAAACGCCTTCAGGTCGTCACCGTATCCTTCGCGAGGAAACTTTCTCAGGGCGTACTGGTACCTCTGAGCTGCCTCTTTCATCTTGCCTTTCTGGAGGACACAAAGTGGGGCAGACATGCAGCGAGGACGAGAACAGAAGCAGAAGGAAATGTAGTGAGAACGATGGAAGATGGGGACAGATGGAGACATTCAGCAGATATTCCTTCCAGTGTTTGTTCTCTGGCTCTGCTCCTTCCTGCCCATCAATTACATTCAGCTCAACCCAAACATGTCACATCTGACAGGTTTGTCCTTTCTGCTACAAAACTCAATCTGTTAAATGTCAAACATCAATCACTGCTCCTTCGGTAAGTGGTGTGGAACATGTACTGCTTTATTCAACTAAATTAGATATTTTATTTGCTTCCCTTCTGAACCCCACCTCTGAAAAAGCACAAACTGTCTGACAGCTCTGTTGATGCTACTTTTGTGTTTCTTTGACAAAAATAATCACCAATATGGACTCATTTATTGACTAGAGAAACTGCATTTCCTGCATAAATGCAGTGTGGATGCTTATTGCTGACAAACAGCTGAAATTAGCTAAAAACAGGCTGAAATTGAAGAACAAGCCTAAGTGAACAGAAGAAAGCAGAAAGAACACATATTTGCTGAATTAGGTTTAAATAAGCAGAAATGAGCACAAACAATTATGAAATTAGCTAAAAATGCTGAAATTAGCAAAAAAATGGCTGCAAATAGCTGAAAAGTCAAAAATAAGCTTAAACCATCAGAAGGAAGTAGAAGGAGCACAAATTAGCTAAATATATATATGAAATTAGCTGAAAAAGTTACATTTAGCACAAAAGAGCTAAATAGTAGTTGAAATAGAAAAAGCTAAAATTAGCAGAAAAAGCTGAAAGGAGCATAACAAGCTGAAATTAGCATAAATAAGTTAATTAGGCTGAAAGTAGCAGAAACTACAAAAAAAAAACTCAAATTTATCTGAAAACAGCTTAAATTAACTAAAAAATGCTAAAGAAAGTAGCTGAAAAGGTAAAACAAGCTTAAATTAGGAGTAGAAAACAGAAAGAATATGTTTGCTGAAAGAAACATAAATAAGCACAAAAAATGGAGATAATCTGAAAAAAAGCTTAAATTAGCAAAAACTGCTGAAAAGTAAAGCAGAAAGAAACTGAAATTACAAGAAGGAAGTGAAGAGTACAGTTTTGAAGATTTAGGTTGAAAAAAGTTTAAATGAGTGCAAAAAAATGTGGAAATAGCTGAAAAAGCTAAAATTTGCACAAAACAGCTAACTAACAAAGTCTAGCTGAAATAGAAGAAAAAGCTGAAACTTGCAGAAATAAGCTGAAATTAGCAGAAATAAGTTAGAAGAAGCACAGAAATGTTGTAGTTAGCAAAAAGAACAGGAAAGGAGAACAAGGCAGCTGAAAAAACAGCTGAAATTAGCATGTTTTTTTTTTTTTTTAAATTGCACAGGGAAGCTGAAAGAAGCTGAACCAGAACAAAATGTGAAAGGATCAGTAAAAGGCTGTAAACAGATCTAAAGATTTGAAGAATGTAAAATGAGCTCAATTCATTTTCTATGAGGAAAAAAGTGGCAGAAAAGGCTAAATATTTCAAAAAGCCAAAGTTGCACCAATATCAAACGTCATAGCAGGATTGTCCTAAAAGAGCTACCGTAAACATTTTGATTTATGATTTGTTGAAAAAGCTTGGTGCCGAACAATCTACTGAAGAAAAATGGCTCGCAATTGTGTGAATGCTTCATAAACATCCATACAATAAAGAAAGCTGCATTTACAGTTGACTGAACTTTACCTTATAAAGCAGATTTCCCTCCTCCATCAGCTTCTGCAGAAGAATGATGAGGATATCAGGCTTGGAAGTTGCCATGGCCCAGGCAGCATTCCCTGTTGACACAGAGGGAATATATTATGTTGCCGTTTTTGTTGCAAACCCAGCGTCGGCTTATACTTTTGAAATTGGTACAAGGTAAAGTTACCTAAAGATTGTACCTGATCGATCGTAAGGAGACGTTCTGTTGCCTTTAGTTTATTGAGGGCAGTTAGAGGAAAGAGTTAGGAGGGGAAGAGTGGAGAGAAGAGAGGTCATGCAACAGCAGGAGATGTCATTTGCAGCGAGAGGAAAACAAGTTACTAACTGCAGCGTGACAATACACAATTACGTGTCACTCAGCCTGAAACGCTCTCGTGCTTGCACAGGGGAAGACACGGAGACAGAAAATGTAAATGTTCTGTCCATTATCGATGGCGCTCTGAGGGAGCACTGCAGGTAAGCTGCAGAACCACGGAGCTTTGAAAAACGTCACCTGGATGACGAGTTCTACTCTTGAAATTAGTCGAGCAGCAAATGAGGAAGAAAAGGTCCTGACAAACCACTAAAACCCAACGCGCACACACACACACACATGCTGAAGGCTGGAAGAGATGGACGCAGAGATGGAAACTGTTCTTCAACATTCCACAAAGTTCGTCTGAGATTAGTTTTGGAATCATGGGAGAATGCTTTCTGCATTTCAGGACGTGGAAAGAACTCCGCCGCCACACAAAAACACAAACTCAGCCCCTGCTAATAAATATGTTTGTATAATAAAAACACAAACTGCTCTAACTTTCCAACAGTTTTACATCTTGAACATGTAATTATTAAGAAATTGTAATTTCTTTTAATCTGAAATGAATGAAAAAAAAAAAAAAAAAAAAATTAAAAAGAAGGGCTCTTACCCAGCTTGGCTCCTTTCTTCAGCAGAGTCACCACCACTGATGTGTTCCTACAGCCGATGGCCCGGTCCAGAGGTCTCATCCCACTGTGGTCCATATGCTCGATAACTGCTCCCCTTTCCACCAAGTACTGGACCTACAGGAGCACAGAGTCAAGAGCTTGACTAAAAATGGACAATAACGTCATTGAAATGTAAAGCTAAAAAAAAAAAAAGCTTCACTTACAATCTCTGCGTCTCCATAGAAGGCAGCAAGGTCCAACGGAGTTCTTCCGTTTCTGTCGGTGTGGTCGATGACCGCACCTTTCTCCACCAGAAACTGCACCACATTCTTACGTCCTTTCAAACAGGCCCAGCTCAGGGGCATCAGTCCCTCCTTGTCCATCGAAGTTAAAGAAGCACCTTCGGGTCAGACATCAACGCGAAAGGTCGTTTATTCAAATCATCGTTAGCATTCGCGTGTGCAAGGAGCTGCTGTTCACCTTTACACAGCAGAAACTCCACAGTACTCAGGTGACCCTCGCAGGCTGCCACCATCAGCAGAGTCCTGCCCTGCTTGTCACTGATGTTGATGTCAACGCCATGTTGCAACAGCAGCTCTGCAATCTGACAAACACAAAAACAGGATGTTAGATTTGTATTAAGCTGGTTCAAAGGGCGAGATATAGAGATGATCCCCAGAAATCAGAATAAATGTAAAAATACTTGCCAACTGCATAATTTAGCTATGAGAAATTTCAAATGCAGACAAATATGTTGATTTCATTAAAGCTCAGTGTGTTATTACACTTTAGTTTTACTGGCTTATCAATTTTTACTTCAGCCAATGATAATCAGGCTCATTAGATTTTATCTACAGTTCTTTTGTGGTTTGGAAGCTGCAAAAGTTTAGGATCCACTGCCACAGTTCAGCTAATGATTCAGCAGTCTGGTACCTGTAAATACAGCTTATCAGGAAATGGAGTTGTGCTTGTCAGATCGTACCTGCCAGTGCCCCTGCCTGACTGCACAGAACAGGGGGGACATTCCCCGCCGGTTCACCTGCTGCACCATCGCCCCCCGTTCCAGCAGGAAGCTGCACACCTCCATCTTCCCCCGACCAGCTGCAGCCGTCAAAGCTGAGGAAGAGGGGGACATGTATTTATTAAGACGTCTGAAGGTTTCACTCCTTCCATCATCTTTACAATGAAACTGGTTTAAATATGAATACAGAACAGAGGCGAGCTCAGGAGGACAATGTGTGATTATGATTAGGTGACGTGTCGTCATGAAGCATGTGGAGCTGGGAAGGCTTGGATACTGGCAGTGCTGCAGTTGATACAGTTGATCACAACATTTTACCATAGAGGCTTGAATATGATACTGGGATTACAGGAACAGCTCTAAAATACTTTAAATCATATTTATCTGAGAGATTCCAATTTGTAAATGTAAATAATGAATCTTCTTCTTGCACCAAAGTAAGTCATGGAGTTCCTCAGGGTTCAGTGCTTGGACCAGTACTATTTCACTTTATATATGTTTCCATTTGGTAAAGTTATTAAACAGCACGGGATAAATTTTCATTATGCTGATGATACATAATTATATATGTCCACAAAACCCAATGAATCCAATCAGCCATGAATCTAATCTAATCATAATCTAATCAGTGGTGTCCCTATTGAGTTTGTCGATTCCTACAAATATTTGGGTATCTTGGTCGATTCGTATCTCTCTTTTAAACTCCACGTTGAAAACTTAGTAAAGAAACTGAAAGTTAAACTGGGTTTCTTTTTCAAAAACAGATCCTGTCTAACACTGAATGCTAGGAAACACCTTGTGACTGCTACTTTCCTTCCCTCCATTGATTACGGTGACAATATGTACATGAATGCTCCTACAAGCACCCTGCTGATGTTGGATGCTGTCTATCATGGTGCACTAAGATTCATAACTGGCTGTGATTATTGTATCCATCATTGCACCCTGTACTCACTGGTTAACTGGACATCATTAACTTCATGCAGACTCTCTCACTGGTACATTTTTATCTTTTAAATCACTTCTTGGTCTGTTGCCTCATACATCTTCTCCTACATGTCACTGCGTGTGTGCAGCTACAGCGTGCGCTCTCAGGACATTATTAACTACAGTGTCCCCTCAGTGAGGCCTGAACTAGACATAACGGCCTTCTCCTACTCCACCCCTGTTTCCTGGAATATCTTGCAAAAAGATCTGAAGCTCTCGACCTTGACCTAAGTGGCTTCAAACATCCGCTAAGTTCATGGCAAAAACCAATGCAGACATGTTCCTGTTTTTAGTATTTTACATCACTTTATATTGTAGCTGTGTTTGTTTTTTTAATCTAATTTTCTTTCATTTATTTTTCCCAATTTATATGCTTTCTTTTATGATTGTCTACTGGTGTCATCATTCTTTGTTAAATCAGGTCTCTCTTGTAAACGAGTCCCGGAGGCTCAATGGGACTAACCTGTATACATAAAGGTTGAATGAAAAGTTACTTAGACTACAAGCATGTCTTGAAGAAATAAAAACCTGGATGACCCTTAATTTTCTGCTTTTGACTCAGACAAGACTGAGGTTTTAGTTTTTGCACCTGAGCATATCAGGAATAAATTTTTCTGTCTTTCGCCAGCTCTAGGTGGCGTTAATCTGGCCTCTAGTTCTACTGTTAAAAATTGTGTTATTTTTAATTAGGACATGTCTTTTAACCCCCACATTAAAAACGTTACCAGAACCACTTTATTCCGCCTGCGTAATATCAATGAAATTAGAAATATCTTGTCTAAAAATGATGCAGAAAAACTGGTTCATGCTTTTATAACATCTAGACTGGATTAGTGAAGCAGTCTGCTCCTCAGACAAACAACGTTATTAACTTACTTTTTATGTATTTGAATGTTTCTGTTCAGTGCCCTGAGATGACTTCTGTTGTGACTCGGCGCTAGATAAATAAATTGAATATACTTATTATTCACAAACACAAGATGAGCAGAACATAGATCTCATGTTCAGTGCTGATTGAGTTTAAAACCAGATGAAGCCAGAACTTATTAAAGCTGAATAAATTAGACTCTTGTAACATCTTAAAGAGATATGAGTCATTTTATGCATCAGCAGACAAATACAAGCCTATAAAAATCCAATTATTCTATTAAACACAACACTGTTTGTATTATTTTTTTCAGAGTAACGTTATGGGAAAAAAATCTAAATGTATTACTATAAAGATATTATAATTACAAAGTTGGATGCCTACAATCAGTCAGCAGATGGACTGGTTTTAAATGAGCGCCGGTTCTCCAAACAGAACGAGCTCCGTCGCTACAACAAGATCAGCTCGGCTCCCACATTCACCCCGGTGACTAAAAGGTGCTGCTGAGCCTCCGTCTCGAGCTGACATCATCCGTCTGGATGAGCAGCCATCGCAGCCAAAACCAACCCCGCCCGCCATCTGCTCCGAACGTGGATTTCCTCACACAGTACAATCAGCCGAACAATGGCTCCGAAGAGCTAAACTTAGACTGGACTTCAGGGAGCCACATTAGCAACACGTCGCGCACGCTGGTTTACACAGAACCTGCAAGACAACAGCCGTATTAACTCGTTCAGATTTTATTTTTACTTATTCGTGCCAAAATAACATTTACACAAATATTCAGATTAACCTCAGCAGCACTCCTGCTTTTCAAAGGAGTTTGTTTTTCCTCATCTGACCATTTATGGTCTGCAGCAACAGAAAGGTCACGACCTCATATTCTAGCTAAAGTTTTGTTGTTAAATTAATAAAAACTATAACCCCCAGGCAATAAAAAAATCCCTATAATAACTCATAAGCAAAGGTAAGCACTGAACTCTGCATGTTTAGCTTCATCTTTGCCTCGATGGGCAGATTTTTAGCTCTAATGTGAGAGAAAATGTTATTTTAATTAGAAAATATGGAAAGATGTCCAAGGCTTCAATGAAAACATTGTTTCTATATGCTGTTATTTAGTTTTCTTTTAAATTCCTACTGTTATGAGTATAATTGTTACAAGTATTAAATAAATCACATGGGACACAGCCAGAAGTTCTTCACAGATACAGAAGCTGAGGTTTTTTTTTATATGTTTTTAGCATTTGTCTTAAGACCTGACATTATCCAGAACCTTCAGTCTCTAGTGTTATGAATCTGTAAAGTCTCACTTAAAAACATTTTGCAGATGTTGCGCAAAAGCCATAATGAAGTAACGACAGGCTGCTAACAATAACACAAGGACTCGACACAAAGGTATATTATTGCATGCTGTGCATTTCTCAAAGGAAGCCCTTCACGGCACCATAATTTGTTGCTTCCTCGCCCCCCC
>JARVGV010000280.1:17474835-17489975 GCA_031762435.1 Hypsolebias longignatus | reverse complement strand
ACCCGATTTTGCCGTAAGTCGGAGCGCTACCCACGTGGCGGCCGTAACTCCGGATTTTCGCCGTAAGTCGGAAAAAGGACTGTATTAAACACGTTTTTTTTTAATGTAACACAACAACAACGTACTTAGAACACCGTTTTGCTGTATTTCCAAGCAGTTAGCTAACACAATACTCTCAAAATAATAAATAAAAAAACATAAAATGCTGCATAAAAAGTCAACGTGAGGTGTGACGACATCACTGGGTGCGGCGCGCGGTAAGTCCGAAATGCCGTAAGTCGATGGCGCCGTAAGTCGGGGACAACCTGTTTAAGTCGTTCCGGTGTAGAAACATCGCATTTATTATGCGTTAATTTAATGGTCAAAACAGCTTCATTTCACCTGGACGGTGCGGCATTATCCAGCCGCTAGCTCTCCAGCGAGTGCACATGGGAGAACTCGCTATTGCAATTCTTTGAAATTTAACAAGATTAACACTTAAAAATAATTATTTGTTTGTTCGACATTATAGCAAAGGTGTGTGTCAGTTTAACTTTTTCCTAAATAAATGCACTTTAATGGTCAAAAGAGCTTCATTTCGCCTGGGCGGCTCCATCCATCAATGGATGGATGATCGATCGTGGCCGGAGCCGTGAGCTCTCCAGCCTTCCTCCACCTGCACGAGCTGAATGAAGCGAGCTGGCACGGGAGGACTCACTGTTGCAGTTCTTCGAAATTTAAAGCGTCAGTCAAAAATTGAGTTATGAATATGGAAAAAGGGCAGCATGGTGGCACAACTGGTAGAGCTGCTGACTCTCAGCGAGCAGGTTCCTGGTTCGAATCCCGGTCCGGGAACCTTTCTGGGTGTAGTTTGCATGTTCTTTCGTGCATGTGTGGGTTTTCTCCGGGTACTCCAGTTTCCTCCCACAGACCAAAAACATGCATGTTAGACTGATTAGTAACTTTAAATTGTCCCTAGGTGTGATTGAGAGAGTGAACGTCTGTTTGTCCATTTGTCCCTGTGATGGACTTGCAACCGGTCCAGGGTGTACCCCGCCCCTCAGTGATTGCTTGACATGGGCAGCGGCGACCCCCGTGACCCAAAATGGAAGAAGCGGGTAAAGATCATGGCTGGATGGATGGAATATTCGCTTTGGCATATAAGTCGCAGGATTGACAAATCTATGAAAAAACTGCAACTTATACGCCAGAAAATACGGTAAATGTGATGCAAACAGCCAATATATGAAAAATATAAAAACAGGTAGCGATGACCGGTGATTTAACGCCTTTAGTTACTAAATAAATCGTTGCCATGGCAACAAGTGTGTGGAGGTTTAATTTCTCACCTTGGCTCCCTTGTTACAAAGCAGCATTACTAGTCCCAGGTGTCCTGCAGCGGCCGAGAAGCACAAGGGGCTCATGCCACTTTCGGACACGACGTCTACGCTGGCGCCAAACTCAAGCAGCAGAGAGGCGATCTCATGGTGGCTGAGGTGGCACTGGACGCAAAGCACCGGGGCGTTGTTCAGAACCTCGGTGCGGTAATTCACGTTAGCTCCTCCCAGCATCAGGAGTCGGCTGACCTGATTAGACAAACACAAAAATAATTAACAGCCGAGCATCAATGAAGGAATAAGCTCATCTTTTGATGGGAAAAGACAAACGTCAATGGCACAAGATCTTGTGAGATGTGTACTGCCACCCCAAGTCTTAGCTCAATACCTTTACAGCTTGTTCGGGTGTGTTGACTGTGGCAGCCCTCTTGAATTAGTTTAACCCCAAAAGTTAATCACTTGTTGCTGTGCATCCATTGATTACGTTCTCAATGTTTTACTAAAGTTTGCATAGTGATTCATGAGATATTTTGCTAACAGAAAGACAGGGTTAATGACAAAAGTTACTGTAGATGCTTTAAGTAACAATAGTTCTATAGTAAGTGTTGGAGATGACCCTCAGCTACTACCATAACAAATTTTAGCTCAATATCCTTAAATTTAGTTGAATTATAACCTTATCTAATGATTACTTTCTAAAAGTTTTAATAAAATCCATCCACTGGTTCAAGAGATACCGGTAGTTTGCTAACAGACAGGCGCCATCAAATAATCCATACAGCTGCTGTTGGAAAACTGTAACAAAATCAAAGTTTATTGCACTTATGTGCACTCTTTTCTATGCTTCTACGCCGTTCAGAAGCTTAAAACGAGTCGACTAGGGTGCAGAAATGAGAGACGAACAGCTGTAATGACATTTTAAAATGAATTCTTGGCTGTATGTAAATCTTTCATCCTTAAGTATTCCTCTTGAGTCTCTGAATGACTCGGGGACATGTAGATACCGCTGCGTCCTCGATGACTGTCTCAAACTCCTCAAGCAAAGGTTGGACACCAAATAAAGTGGCCACAAACACTGAACGCAATTATCCAGTTTGCTTTACTCTCCCATCAGGACGAAATCAATAATAAACAACTTATCAAACAAAACTGTACCAGTAAATGAGAATTCTGCAACAGGAGGGGAAATTGTGTGTAGAATCAATTATCAAAGGACAACAACAAGGTCGTTGTGCAAACGTCTCTTTGAGTGATTCTATGAGAAAGTCCAATAATTCACATCGGACAACAAGTGATGGAGCCTCGCTGAAACCAGAACCTTAATGGCAAAGAAAACCAATTTCGTCGTGAGCCAGAATACATAACTTTGATGAAATAGACTTTCCAGAAAAGGCTGATCATTTATTCCCCTGAAAACACAACGTGCACACGCAGTTGTTCTTTGTTAGCAGCTTAATGAACTCTACAACCAGCGTTAGCCTAATTAGGATTAAAAAAAAAAAGGGTGGTTGGTATTTACTGAGCCCTTTTGTACGGAGCTCTAAAAGTGACAGATTATTAACAGCGATGAGTCTTAAGTGACTCTCTGAATAAATATCACCAACATGTAAGCCGAGCTTGTTTTGTATTATTTTCTGCTCCCAGTATATCTTGAACTGGTCTTTAGTTTCAGTTTTCCAATTTCATTATAACATTTTTAATTTTCCACATTGATTGTAAAAAATTGGAATATGTGACTAACATCTACGGACATTGTTTAGGACAGAGAAAAGCATCTCATCTAAAAGTGATAAGAAAAACTGGTTCATTCATTTGTCATGTCTAGACTGGACTATTGCAATGGTTTGTTATCTGGGTGTCCTCCAAATACTTAAAAAAATAAAATCCTTTGAATCTGTTAATCAAATGCTGAGCTCATTCTTCCACCTCTCTTTTACACAGACGCAGAACAAAACAGCACAAAGAGCGTGTTCACCTTGACATTGGGTGTGTAGAGGTTCCTCAGGGAAGCCAAGGCTGCAGAGAGTCCATCAGCGCTGCAGCTGATCCACAAAGCCTGAAGCACGCTGGACGACACACCTGTTTTCTTACTCAGCCCCTGCAGATGAACAAAAACATGCAAACACCTCAATTTAACAGCAGTAACTCTGAGCTGTTGAGGCTTTCTCAACATTTTATGATATGACTTTGAGAAAAGATTTCCCCAGAAGATGGACTTTTAAAATGAATGCTAGCTCAGTAGCTGTACCTTGAATATGTGGGCCTTCAGGATGTGGTGCCCCAGCTCCATTGTCTGCTGACGATTCAGTTTCCCTTCTTGGCGAGACAACATGAAAGCCATGAAAGCATGGCCACTCCTGAGTTAGAAACCAGACAAACACAAAAAAAAAAAAAAAAAAAAAAAAAAAAAAAAAAAACTGCAGTTAAAACTAGGAAAGACTGTTCATCTGCATCATACAACATGAAAGCACTAATTATTCTGGTAATAAAGGCCAACTTGGCTGCGTCATGGAGAACCTCTTGATTCAGAGCCAGTGTGAATGATGCGCAGTGACCCACAGAAAAGATGGTGAAAAATGTAATGAATAAGAAAACAAAATTATACAGAATAAACCGGTCATTTACTTCTTCGCTCTGGCACCAATTAAAGCTGGAATTCATTAAAAGGACATGCATGACTGCAGCTCACTTTGATCTGGTTACAATTCTCCCTGTTTGTGCCAGACTGTGTGAGCTTTTCATTTTTAATGAAGCTGGAAGGTTGTGAATGAGCAGAATATGAATCTTGGCGCTGATTCATTTACAGACATCAATACGTGAGTGGAGGTATGTGGAAGGGGTTGGGGGACAGTCAAACTGACATCATTCAGCTTATTAAGCATGTATGAAAGTTGCAAGTCTGGATTTTCAAATTCTTCAGACATTTGAAACAGTCTGTCTCACAGAGCAAGAAAAGCCCAAGAATAAGTGACATATTTAATAACTTCTATACGACAGCATGTACAATGTCCAAGTCTCAGAAATGCAATAAGACAAAAACTGTGTTTTTGATTTAATTAAAAGATACTTTCATATACTCTGCGTGCAGCAGTGCAGTGTAATGGAGCGTTGTTGCAAATTGCTTTTAACACAGTGCAAAATAAGACGTTGTCAGGATTATTGGTGTACCTGCTGCATCTCAAACACAATTACCTCGCTGAGTCAGAAGTGGGCGTCGTGCTGTGTATATTGATTCAACTTATTATTTATACACATTCCCTCCCCTGCATGCAAAACAGCACAAGCCACAAAAAGCAAATGCCACCAACAGTTAATTGGAAGTCATATTGTGAAATAAAAACTCATTAAACATTTGTTTTGTACATAAGTGCGTGCTGTCGTCTTTATCATTTTGACATCAGGGGTTGAATTCCCATCCAAACTCCAGAAAGTTTTATTTTTATTGCAGCTAAATTATCAACAAACTCTTAAATGTATTATAATGTAGACTTTCATTCAACCTTTATTTATACAGTTAGTCTCATTGAGCCTCAAGGACTCAGTTACAAGAGAGACCTGTTTTAACAAAGAGTGATGACAACAGTAGGTAATCATAAAATAAAGCATATAAAGTGGGAAAAATAAATGAAAGAAAATGATATAAGAAAACAAGACAAACAGCTACATTATAAAGCAGTGTAAAATACTAAAAGCAGGAAAAGGTCCGTGTTGGGTTTTGCCAGGAACTTAGCAGATGTTTAAAGCTACTTAGAGAGGTCAAGGTCGAGAGCTTCAGATCTTTTTGCAAGATATTCCAGGAGACAGGAGAAGGCCCTTTTGTCTAGTTCAGTCCACAATGAGGGAACACTGCAGGTAATAATGTCCTGAGTGTGCACGCTGTAGCTGCGCTCAGAGACATGTAGGAGATGAATGAAGGCATCAGACCAAGAAGTGATTTAAGGATGAAAATGTACCAGTGAGAAAGTCTGCGTGAAGTTTATGACGACCAGTTAACCAGTGAACAAAGGGTGCAACGGTGGGTATCATCAGCATAAAAATCTAAGGATGGATCAGGGATGATCTGATCTACATTACCTATGTAGATTGTGAAGAGGGTGGGTCCTAAGACTAAGCCTTGTGGTACACAATCGTTAACCATTAAATAACTGGAAGAAGCACCTTTAACTGACTAATTAATTGACTAATGGACAGACTAAGGGGTGTGTGTGCACGCTGCATGATCCCAGATGCTTTACAAGCTTATCATTGTACAAGAAAGAGTGGATTATCTTTGCTCATAGAGCAAAGGACTGACCTGGGGTCACAGAGGAAATCCGTGCTCTCTCCATCAGCTCTCCACACCAGCCACTCTCTGAAGGAGGGGTGGCAGAACATGCGCGTCTTGTCCCGTCGTTTGATGAGAAAACCTGAGAGCAACTCCAGGCGCTGCTGAAAGTCCTCCCATGGCAGCTCGCCCTGGACGAAGCCTGCATTGATGGCCTGAAACAGCTGCTCGTCGGTCATGGGGTGCAGTGAGGCCAGAGCCACGTTGAGGATGGGCAGGGAGCGCTCGAAGGCCGAGTTGGTCATGAACTTCATGTTGCACTGTAGCTGGTACAGTTCGGCCAGCGACACGGGCACCACTTTGTAGCTGGAGCTTTTGATCACCAGGTGGCCTTTCTCAAACAGATCTAAGGTGAGCTTGAGGTACAGGTAGGAGCCCTGGCTGCGTGAGATCAGGTGGCTGCTGAGCTTGCTCACGGTGCCAGGGTCGGCCTTGCCGTTCAAGCTGATATTGTTCATAATATCCTTGCTGCTGTTGATGCGATGATGGATGTATGCATTCAGGTCGGTGCTTATGTCCTTGTTGTCAGAAAAGTCATCCAGGGAGATTTTAGAAAAGGGCAGCAGGCTGGTGATCTCCTGAGAAGAACAGAGTAGAGACATTCAGTGATAAAGGACATTTGGGCAACATATCTGCTTAATTATTGCCCACTGGCGAAGGCAACCAAGTTTTTGCCCTTCGACTTGTGTTTGTTTGTTTGTAACACTTGCAAAAACAGATTATGCTCTGGAGTCAACCAAATTCAAGATGGCTGACACAGTTAATGGTTATTAGCCAACACAAAAACAGCCACAACCCAGTCATTTTTATAGACACTGAGCTAAAAATCGGTGTGGTAATAGCTGAGAATAACTCACAACACATACTTTGAGTGCTAACAGATCATGCAATATTGCACATAACATTTTTTTCAAGATTTAACCAAAAATCAAGACAATCTTAGTTTCAATCTCTGGCCTGAAAGGTGACAGGCGATGTGCATTCCTTCAAGTAATGCTAGGCCTTTAATATCTTTCTAGTCTCAAGTAAGCCACCTACAAAGCAATAAAAATATCTGTGTATTTAAAATGTTCAAATAGTAGCCCTCTGTAATAAAAAGGGTATTTTTGCAAAAAGTCCACATCAAAAGTTGTCTTTGCAATCTGAGCTGTTGTTGAAAAGTAAATTCTGCGTGTGCACGTTTATTACCAGAGGAGTCTTTGTGCAGCAGGAAGCAAAACTCGCAGAGCTATCAGGCCAAAGCAGACATTTTTTTACAGTTAAAAGTGTGTCTACGAAGAAGACAAGACGGTAAAAATGAGTATTAAGAGGTAGGGGATGGATGTGATGGTGGCTAGAAGGCAAGCACAGGTCTTAGCCAAAGCTCACATTTCAGTCTGTGTCTTGGGGGCTGGAGGAATCAATGCACCTTAATCCTGCAATCCTCTGCCTGTCTGAGGCAGGAGAAACATTGCCTCTGTGAGATAACACTTCTCTGTTCCACATCATGACGAGGTACAGCAAACAGGCTCATAGTATGCACACAGACACAGACAGGATGAGTGAATGTGCTGAGATCATAATCCATAAGACAAATGAAGCGTAAGCGTCGCCTCGCAGATAAACCAAATATTAGTCTATCAAACAACAGAAAGCAAGAATGCAAACAAGTTCTGGGGCTGTAACAAATATTTTGTTCTCGTAACGAATAACTGCCTCAACGTGTTCATCAGAGGATCCCTAATGAAAATATTATTAACACAAAATGAATGCAAATGATCGGACGTATTGATTTATCACAGCGAGTGGTCCGTTTCCATTAACAGAACTCTAAACAGAGTGGAGAATTCAAATAAATGGCTTGAATTCATGCTGCATATTGATGGACAGAAGTTGATGCTTGGCTTCTGCCTGAACATTAATAACCTCCACTCTGGATGTCAGTCAGCTACCATGCCATTATCCAAGACGCCGTTGGTTGTCGCTTGGCTCACCAGGCTTGCCAAAACCTCGTCTGAAGCCAGAGGGAGAGCTCGACACAGCCTTGGAAGAGCTTGGTAGGTGTTTGACCGAGGGTCATCAAGTTAGTCGGCTCAAAGTCAGTTGGCTGCTCTTTCCTGCCTCGCAGTCCGGGGTCGCTGTCTGCCAAGTTCTTCGTGAACATTCCTGGATATGCCAGACTTTTTCGACAGGAAGTCTCACGTGTACGAAAATTGACAGTCTGATGTCATAGAGCATCTTGAGAAGTGACAGCAGATCACACAAGATTTTTTTTTTCTCTATGTTTAACAGTTATATTGAGGGAACTTATGCTCACATACTACTAACTGTTTTCTATGATGGTGGTTTAAAACTTGTAATGTGTAAAAAACCCTATTTTAAAACAAGTCTTTCTGGCACAACTCAACAAATACAGTCCATTTCTTTTTTAACATAAAGCATTATCTTACTTACCAATAAGTTGACCCGAACAGTGACCACCAACTTAAGCCAGGGAGGGAACTTGGTAATGATCTTAGTGATGAAAGAGGCAATGGTGTCTCCATAATCAGGCTTATGAAACTCTGCTTCGTTCAGCCCATCTATCAAAATGATGTGGTCATCCTCTGAAATTTTCCTCTCTGGAAACATAAAAACAACAGGGAGGTGAAGCTCATGCTAGCATCAACTAAAATATCTAGTGGTGAAAATTCAGAGAGGTGCTTTAGGTTGTAAAATTTAACACTGAACATGTAATAATACTTTTAGTAAGAGGAGAGGAGTACTTGGGAGGAATAATGTACCGTACTCAAGGCAGGAGAGAATAAAAATCACCCCTTGTTGCTATCTTGTAAAGGCAATATAATAAGGAAGAATAATTAAAGTAAGCTTTTAGGTATAAATTCTGACCAGCGCCTCAAAATGAATAAACAGAAATCTAAATCAATACTTGATGTGAACACTCTGTCTTTAAAACAGCATCAATTTTAGGTATTTTTGTAAATAATTTTTAAAGAAACAGCAAGTAGATTGAACATCTTGAATAACAAACCACAGATTTCTGTGGCTACAGGCCGACTCAAATCCTTCTGCATCTTCCTGTGATCCCAGACACTCAGTGTTAGAGCTCTCATTTCTAACCCAAATCCGGAGCCCGGCCCCGCCCGCCCCGGATTCGGACCGGGTTGGTCCATAATAATGTGCTTAATGTGTGGGTCGGGTCGGCGTTGGACCTTTGATTGCGTCAGCGGACATACGTGGCTGACGATCCAATTATATGGCAACATGGCTTGCCATACTATCACTTGCCACACGTGACCATTTCACTGCGCACTGACCGGCCTTGAAAGAGGTAAAAAGTGCAGTTAAGCTTCAGAAGGACTACTGCCTGTGATCCATTGCTCAAATGGACGTTCAATCAGCCGCTGCACTCAGAGGATGTGCGTGGCTGACGATCCAAACAGGTGAAATCACAAAATACTGTATCTGCCATGTCAGAGCAGGGTCCATGTGTGAATAATGCAAAATGCAGGCAGAAGCAGGGGAAGCATTTAATGCGCTTTGACCACCATGAAATGACAAACACCCCCTCATTTCCAATCTTCTGCCCTCTTTATTCAGCCGCACGCGTCCAGGGATGGTGGGGTTCGGGTTCGGACCTGTAATTACTGTTAATTCGTCAGATTGGGTGGGGTTCGGAAATGATGGCTACGGGCTGGGTCGGATTTTTTGGACCAGAATGCAACTCTACTCAGTGTTGACGTCCGAGCTCAGTGCCGACTATACCATCACTTCCAGGACTCTGTGCTCTTCTTTACTATGAATACAGTTCTTAATGACACTTGCTGTTTGGGACCAACCAGACATTTTTGTGATGGTATTGCATGGCAGACATCTGCTTCTCAGCACGAAGAGCACCATGAATCTTGACCAAACCTCAGTTCTGTTTCATTTGAAGAAATTGAGCCCCAAACATTTTTGAAACCTCTATCATGCAATGTTCCACATCCAGACACACTTTATGGTCTTTAATTCATTCATTCATTCAAGTTTATTTGACCAAGGACAGCACAATAAACAACATTACATGTTAAAAATGAAGCAACTGTTGTTTTGTACAAAGGTTTTCTAGCCACAGGCTAATATACAAACCCAGTCCTTGATTGGACTTTTGTATAAAGACAGCTAAAATAAAATTAAAATTTAATTAAGATTTAACAGTTCCCTTACACACACGCCTGCTCCTTTGTCCACATGGGGTTCAGTGTTCACAGATTTGGTTTTGTTTCAACCATTTTTTCACCTGGGAATTACGCATCTAATTCTTATCTTTTTGTATATAGTTGTGCCACTTGTTTCTACAATTGTTGTTTTGAGCTACACTTCTTTGATGAAGACCATCTCTGGTACGACTCCCCAGACAGTCGATGGGTGTACCTGTGTCTCACGGGTTCCTGCCAGCTCTGAGCTGATGATAATGCTAAAGATTTTCATTTCAAAGTGTAGTAAAATACGTGTCTTACATCTAAGCTTTGTCAACTTTGCCATTTCTTTGTGTCTCTTCAAAACAGCTGAAACAGCACTTCTTGAAGCCTGAGTCTGATTTAGATCAAATACTTTGTCTCTTGTTGCTGTGCTCAGTCTTCTTGCCAAGGTGTCTGATCTGTGACATGAAACTTTTTTCCATATCGCAACGAGTAGTAGAGTTTGGCAGTTTTAAGTCCCCTACAGCTGTCCTTCTTCAACGTACTGGCTCTGAAAATGATGACCATCAGCACCTGTCAGGTGTAACCGGTCAATGATACTCCTGGATACAACCTTTCAAAATGACTGACTTAGTACAAGTGTATATTTTAAGAACTGATGCTGTTTTGAAGGAAAAGGGTCATCACACCAAATATTTTAGATTTTTCTTTTACTAGCTCACTTTGACTTTTGGAAAAGGACAAAAACAACAACTTATGTACATGAAAGCATTCCTACTCTTACATTACAGCATTTTTGGAAGCCAGTCTAAATTTGCACAACATAATAGTGTTGACTCCAAGACACAGCTGCAAAGGCTAATTGAACAATTCAAGTTTTTAAGAGCTAAATCAAGAATGGCAACAATCTAAATGACTTGAAAATAAACTAGATGTTTTTCTTTTTACCTTTACGAAGGTTAGCCAGTGGTTCCAGGACCCCCCTTCGGAAAGCAGCCATGGGGTCTTGGACACAGGAGCGCAAACTGAGCATGCTCTGGAGGTGGGGCTCCTTCAGCAGCAGCTCTCGGTACGCAGAGAGCTGATGTGCTCTGCACAGCAAGGCTGCGATACTGTGTACAAATTCTGGCACCAAGCAGGTGTACGTGTTATCCGCCTGGCAATAATGATATGCAACCACCTGAAACGAGGAGAAAACAAGACGAAAGTCAGTTGAAGCAGAGTTTTTGGAGTGGAGGTTAGCGACCCTTCAGTAACTTCAAAGCATTTGCAAAAACCAACAACTCTGGTTACTACAAACAAATTTTATACAATAGATTCCTCGCCTCTTTAAAGTTAGATATAATCTCCGCAAACAGGTTGAGACAAAGATTTCATCCACCTCAGTCAACACAGAACAGATGACAGAATATTTGGATGACTTTTCACCACTTTACAACCTTCAAATGAGCCAATGAATAGAGCGAACTTAGTTAAAGCAGAACTTTTGGTGACTGAATAAGGCTGATTTTAGAAGGAAGGTGAGGGACAGAGATGAGAATAGGAAAAGGGAAATACCCCTGAAATATTTTTTTTACCAATTACAGTCCTACCAGAAGGAGCTGACACATTTTGAAAGGCAGGTAGAAGGAGGAGTTTTATCTAATTGTGCTGTTTAGTACTAGAAAAACAATACTGACTAAACTAATACACCTATTATTATCATTACTTCTATGTTCTATTATAAACCTGATTTGAACAACTTTTTACCAAGACATTATTATGCAGTTCTAAATATGAATTTACCATAAATTGTCACTTTTTGTTGTTAATACAATAACTTGCATATGAGGTTTTATGTTATCTTCTAAAATATATAATCTAAATGTAAAAGTAAAGCAGCCAATAGGGTTGCTCTGAAGAGAGCCATATTAATAAATTTAAATAAACAATTTAGGAATGCACAATATTATTGGCATGGTATCGATATCGGCCGATATTAACGATAAAGTTCAATATTGGACATCGGCCATTCCATTAAAGGAACTCACCGATATACCAGCCTTCTTCTTTAAGTTACGGTAGTTTTTAATTTAAGAAACAGTCAAGTACCAGTGTATCCATTAAAGCACATTATGTGCATTTCACTTGTCGTGAACAGGTTGAGTTTAAATTTGTGACAATTTACAAATTTGCACTATATGAGTGTTGTCATTGTGTTAGAGAAAGTAAATGTCATGAATGAATTTGACATTAAACATATGTGTTACATCATTTCAGCCCCTTTTTGGCATCTGCATTTGGTAGCTGGCCAAATTGACAAAGACCATGCAGAATAATGTACTATTTTAATTCCACAGCAGAGAAAGCTATGTAGTCTCTGTAAGTGGGTCTAGGGGAAAAAATATCGATATTGGTACCGGTTATTGGCCAAATAAGTTTTAACATATCGGCATATCGGATATCGGCCAAAAATCCAACATTGTGCATCCCTAAAACAAATATTATGACTCAGCCACTTAAATGTAAAGCATTTTCTCATTTATCTGCTCCAGATGTCTGGAACCAAGTTAGGAAGGGACAGCATTAATCAGTTTGAGGGAGAATACACACCTTTAAGCTTAGCGAGTAACAACAACTAACATACATCATCTGCAATATAGATATTTATAAATAACAAGACTGGAACGTGTTTTTTTTTTTTTTAAACCACACAAAAATCAAACATCTAGGGGAACAAGCAGAAACTGCAGAAGGCATTAGTCAATAAAGCTGCTGCAAGAAAACATGAGGGAATATCAAAAAGGGGCAAGTGGAAACTGTAAGGCAACCTGTGCTTTCTACAAACACAAGTAATCCAGAGAACTGCATCAATAAGCAGTGTAAGACAGGATGATGCAACACTGCAGTGAACCTGCAGCGGTTAATCTAAAACTTCAAATTCATGTCAAGAAACAAATGTCTAAAGTGTGCTCTGTAATAGAAATAAGGCATAAAGCTTGTGAGACACCATAGCATGTAATATCAAGAGCCCTGTTATGAGACCACTTTTAAATCAATAATTAAAAGGAGCGGGCAAAATTTGACAGAAGCTGCTCAGTGTTGCATCAGAGTTCACACATCACAGGAACAGAGTCCCCGAGAGAGCGCCTATTGGAAACACTTTACACAGTAAATGGTTCAAGAGATATTTCTTGGGTTTCACAGACATTTAGGATCTCAGTGCATACATAGTTAGTTATCTAGTGCATGAACTGTCCCAATGGCAAAAGAAAGCTGTGCAATATCAATGGGTGCTACTATGAAAGCACCCATGGCAGGGTGAGCATGCTCAAGTTAAAACATGTTATGAGAATACCAGCTTGTATTAGGCAGCATTAAACAAAGTACAAGGCAGGATCAACAATGATTGTCCGATTCAGTGGGAAAAAGCTCATAACAGGACTAATTATACTAATTTCAAAACCTAACAAGCAGTCATCGGTAGAGCTAATCAAATCTAGCTAACGTCACGGTGAATCGTAGATCTTTTTTGTGTTTGTGTTAACTTAAAATGTTAGAAGAATGTAATAAGAAGGTATTTCTTAATCTGGTGATACTTGTTTATTGGCCTAACAATTTTGAGAAAAAGAACGTAAAAGTTCTGCTGGTAAGTCTGTTTCAACTTTTCTCATGAGTTTTAGTAAATATGATCCAAACGAAACTCACGTTCTGTTCAGTATGAAACTTCAGTCCCTTTTAGCACAAAGGCTAAAAACAGGAGCAAACAGCTAAGCCTACTAAATAGATTAAATGTTTGAAAATATTAGCCTAATATGCACAAAATTGAGATTAAAAACAGCAGTTTGTTTCATCTGAACCCGTCATTTCAGTTAGACACACAAATGTTGTTGGAAAACTTCCCCATTTTAGGCAGAAAAGAATTTACCTCAATACAATGTTGTTCACACAATACAATAAAATAATGTAAGAGCCTCTTAAGAAAAGCTAGAATGCATTTCAACTGTTAAAATGATATATATATATATTTTTTTTTTTTTTTACAGTAGGCAGTAACTAGCCCTCAGGGCTGTGTGTTGAGCCCCCTCCTGTTCACTGTGCTCATAAATGACTGTGCACCTACCCATCTAGGCTGCCGTATTGTAAAGTTTGTAGATGATACAGCGGAGGTTGGATGTTGGATGGGCTGCTGTTTAATATATCATATTATTTTATATTATTAGTTTAGCATATATCTTAGATCTTTTAATTTACCGTTTGGTGTCCATTTAGCATATATCTTAGTGTATATTTTAGATCTTTATACATTATACTGTTTCTTTGTACACTTTATATTTTTGCTATTTTGGGTGTAAATGGGATCCTGAGAACATAATTTTGGTCCACCTCATGTACCACATGTGATGTAAATGACAATAAACTTGACTTGAACTTGACTTTTATTTAACACAAATATATTTTGAGTAGCTAAAGGGTGACGTGTTTGTAAGTGCACACATATAAGATGTCTACATCTGTATATTTAAAGACATGGTTGTGGTCCTAAAAGTGTTTGGAATAAAAAGAACTCGTTGGCAGCTTATGATACCCTTTGATGGTCAAAAATAACATGATAAGGTATATTTCTGGTTCAAACTATGTGGTATGATGTTAGCGCCCCGTGGATTGTGGGGTGGGGTGTTTGTGGATAGGGTTTCCTCATATCAGATGCCTTCAGATTGCCATCTGTTGCTATGCTTGGTGTGATTGGTCTTACAAAATGTTTAAAGAAACACCAAGTGTAAAATAAATATATTTTTTTCTAATAAAACATGGATTTTTAATAAATAAACAGGTTTTTTGCTTCATCTGCCAGAGGCACATCAATGCCAGAGCCAAACACATCAATGTTTGTTGAGCGAGTGCCACAAGTACTTTTAGTCCTAATCAAGTCCTTTTAGAAGCATCAAATCTTTATTTTGGAAATACCAATTGCAATTTAGCGGTAACTTGATTTATTGGCATGCATTTGATTATTTTAAAATGCAAACACTGTCGGCTTAGGTTTCTACCTTTGAAGCTAGGCGTTTGACGGCCCCCTCCCTGCGCCGCTGCAGCTCGGGGGTTCCTGGACAGCTGTTGGCGCTCAGCGTGTTGGTGGCACTGGATGGTGGAGTGGGCTGCGGTGGCTGGCTAAGAGGAAGTCCTGTGCCTTGTCCTGCTCCACCTACAAGATGCAGATACAGTTTTTAATGATAGAAGCAGCGCTGTGCAAAAGTTTTAAACCTGACCAAAGTTTATTTTCTTATGCTTTGCTTCCAAGGAGATGACTTTTTTTTGTAAAATAGGACTGAATGTTTCTCTTTTATTAAAAGTGTT
>JARVGV010000280.1:17389370-17407735 GCA_031762435.1 Hypsolebias longignatus | reverse complement strand
TACAACACAAACATGTACTTGGATCAACCACTTCACATCAAGTGCTTGCTTTTCCAGTGGATTACACCAACCCAGCCCTGGACACGGTCCAGTGCTCTCAGCTCCCTCACGACAAAGGTTCCTCTGTAACAACAGACTTTTTAAAAACATTATTGTCAAGAATTATCAGAAGGTAAACTCCAACATGTTCATCTGGTTTTTCTCGTGCTCGTCAGTCAACAAGCAAACGAGTTACACGGCAAATGTGTGGAGAAATAAAGTTTTCCATTTAGCAACAATAAAAGGTGCTTACGAGGTGGTTTCCTTTTTTTCTCAAAAGAGTGGTTCCCAACGCTGGTCCTTGAGGAACACCATCCTGCATGTTTTAGTTGTTTCCCTGCTCCAACACACCTGATTCAGTGATTTCATTACTTCAAGTTCTGCAGAAGCCTGTCATTCAAATCAGGTGCATTGGAGTAGGAAACAACTAAAACATGCAGGATGGTGTTCCTCAAGAACCATGGTTGGGCACCACTACATTAGAGGGCGTGGTCATGCTGATATCTTTTAAGTTCTGACAGGACATTTGTTTCTCAGCTGGCTGATCACATGACCAGTCAGCTAGTTTTGCTCCTGGAGAGTTGTCTTGTTTTTCAGCTGCCTTCTTATCAGTGGATCATCTGCCTCCAATCATTGTGAACCCTGTACTTGTCCCACAGTTCATGCCCAGGCAGGCTTGTCTTTATCTTTAGCTTCTATTTTAAACCCTCTGTTCATCTTAATACGCGTTTGTAGATAACATAAGGACGAGCTGGTGGAAACTTTGTGCACTTGCAAGCATGCCACTGTAGCAACGATTTCCTGTCCCGACTACCTGAAAGCAAACGGGTCTCAGCTTATTAAGTAAACGGCACAGTGTCAATAGAAAACCTCATAAATTCATTGGGAAGTGCAGCATCAGAGAATGAAGCCTGCACCTCAAGAACAGCACAAAAGTTCACGTGACAATTTTATTTAACACCACTCAAAAACAAAAGTTTGTAAAAGCTTAATAATACTGTAAAGATGTTTTTCAGAACTGCTGCCTAAACCAGAGCTGCTTTGTGTCTGCACGTTTCCCTGTCGTGCTCAGAGCACATCGCACGGATGACTGCAGAGTCAAACTTAAAATAAACCTTTTCCAGGGTCAAACGCACAGATGGTCCATGTTAAAAAGTAACCAAGGGAAATGGTTTGTCTTTCACTGCAGTAATTCAAATGTGCAAAACAAAACAATTGAATCTGTTCAGCCTCAGTTCTAACAAAGTAAAAGGCTGCAGAGAGAGGCAAAGTGCAACATCATGTCACATGAAGGAAGCTGCGTAGCCTCGTGGAACACTCTGTTCCTGAGCCCGTGCTGGCGGGAGGCCACAAACAGCCACTGGACCGTGTCTGTCTGCTACAGTGGCTGACGAACTGAGCAAAGTTTCCAAAAACTATCTGCGGGAGGAGGAGGAGAACTTAGCAGAGGTTTCACAGAGCAGCAGCACATGGTGCAGTTTATACAGAAACACTTTTAATTTAAAGCTCACAGAAAACTTGACGTGGTCGTCCTGCATGCATATCTTTCTGGCGTGTTTATGTCAGATGGCAAAGAGAAGGTTTAAAGAGCAGAATAAAAACTGGAAGAAACGACATGTTGAGACAGAAAAGTTTCTCTTTTCTTCCCGACAGTCGCTGGTCCTTTCCTCTAACGAACCACTTAACAAAGCGACACTTGGCCTTTGAGCGAAGACTGTAGAGCAAAAGAGAACAATATCAAAAGCAATTAAAAAATAAAAAGGGGAAACCCTCTAAGGCAATACTGAAATCTTCAAACTGGGACTTTGAAAATGTTATCACAGTGAACAAACGGTAAGGCCACATCTGTTTGAACAATACAGTGTCCACCACACCGACACCAGGGTGTGCAAATAGAGATAACAGGATGACGGCTCACAGCCTCTTACACAAGGTTCATGCAGCCGCTCAGTCCGAGCTTCACACAGGACTTTAAAACTTCTAAATAATTTATCTATACACTAAAGTTAGGCTGAAGAAGTCGATATAAAACAAAATATATTCAACTGCAGATCATTCATCAAATACGGCTGAGAACTTTTTAAAAGTGTTTTTGAGTTCGATATCTGACGTTTTATTCTGCACCGTCTTACAGCTGCTACCCAACGCTGGCATCTCTGGATTCCTCTTACCTCTTTAAAACTGCCTGCATCAGAAAAACAACAGATTTTTACAGCTGAAATGTTGTCTTTGTAATAATTAGCAGGGTTTCTGCTTTCTGGCATCGACAGATTCCTGTTACTGGCTATTAAGGAAGACGATGGCAGCAGTTTCAGCTACAGCAAAACTGCTGAGTCTGTGTGGAGGTTTGGTTCGTGATTCGAGTTCTCAAAATCAGTTGATTTACAAGCTAAACCATAAGATGGAAGTGATTTGAGAATCGCATGCCACCCGCGGCTTCTGGGGTCAACCTTGGAGGAGCCTCGTAAGCACGGTCCAGTGGAATGCCCAGTAATCTGGCCAGCTTGGATCAAAAGTACCAGCAGGACTCAAGGCTGACAAGAAAAAAAATAAAAATAAAAAATAAAAAAAATAAAAAACAGTCTGCCTAAAAAAATAAATAAAAATTCAACAATTGTGGCTTATCTGAATCTGACTCCACCGGTTGACCTTGAAAGCAGGCCAACGTCAAATCTCTCCTGGGATATGTGTAAACTAAGGAAAAGTGTCATCACCCCCCACCCCCCAGAGAATGTCTATGAATGCTTATCAGAACTGCACCGGCTGACACCAACATCTTATCAGGATTATGGCCTATCTGGAAGTGCTTCATGGACAAATCTCACCGTCCTGTCGTCAAATGCACATGTAATGTGTTTAATGTTCTTGCTGGTAGAGTTTCTTGATGTATTTAATCATGCCTTGATAGGACAAGATGTGAAGAGATCTTTTTTGTAATACCATTATTCTATCCACATGGCCTTTTCTACCTAAAATGTAAGCTGAAAAAGAACGAGGGCTGCACTCTCAAGGAGCAGCAGCAACGTGCACTGCGCCCATCTTTCAGACGACTGTTCGAACATAATCTCACTGTATTTTGGTACAATGATAATAAAGCTTATTCTCAATCTGAAAAAAAAAAAAAAAAATTTCTGCATTCCTCTAACTTAAACAATACACTGATAAAATGATACAATAAGCAGCATAGATCATGTCCTTATTGGCAGAAAGTGTCAGAAAACTGTTAAAATGTGTTTAGGTCACATTAAATTTAAGTTACCGGTACATGAAGATAAAAGAAGTGAACCTGGCTGATGTTATTTAGTTAGGATTTACACCTGACATATTGGCAGCAGATATGTTTTGAACATTTTCCTTTTGATTGAAACTCATTTGTGCTTGATTCACTCACTGCTACAGAACAGTGACTTTTACAATCTCATAGACTAGATTCAGAAAAACTAAAACTAAAAATGGAACAGCTTATTTGTTACAAAGCAGAAGAAAGAAAAGGATTCAGTTTGCAGAAGTTGTGTGAATGAAGCAATAAACAGACTTTGCTCCCTCTGTGTCGAACACGTTCTGGTTTGTTTAACCGGACGAATCTCACTCTGGGAGCTTCAGCTGGGCTTCTCTAACCTGACGCACAAACTTCACTCAGGAGTTTTACTATTTGTTCACTGTTAGTTTTTCAGATGGTTCATTTTCAAACATGGATTTTTGAGTACCCTGATGCATGCTCAATAATCCAGGTAGAAAAATCTAAAAAGGCTAAGTCTGGTCCTCTGGACATTCAAAAAACAAAACAAAAAAGTAGAAACTGAGGAAGTCTTTTGGACGAAAGACGAAACATTTCTACTTTTTTGTTTTGTTTCGTTTTTTGAATGTCCAGAGGACCAGACTTAGCTTTTTTTAGATGAAGGCCCGGTGTGTGATGTAGCAGCAAACCTGGAGGATTTACAGCAAATGTGGGACCTGCTAAAAGTTGCGTTGCACTCTTGTTGGTTCAGCTGGTCTATCCAGACAGAACGACTGTTAAAGAAGCACCTTCTCTGTTCTCAGCTGTGAAGAACTCGAGTGAAGCTCGGCGGCAGAAAAACGTCCAGAACAAAGTGTTCAGACATTCACCATCTTTGGCGTTCATGTGGAGAAAACATCTTCAAAACCAAAAAGTGGAGTTGGAGGTTTTGTTGAGCTGAATGATTTGGCATGTGGTTCACGTTGGTTCTTTCATTTCTCTTCTGCGGGTTTCAAAACACAATTCCAAGTTCAGCTGTGTGCTGGTGACTTCTCCCACTCCACCTCGACTCATCTCCACTACAGTGTCCTCCTCGTCCCCCGCAGCTCCACCATCAGTGGGTCCTCTCATACTTGCCAAGATTCTTTGGCTCCTTACTGGGCATGCACCAGTCGTCAGCCTCTATGCTGGCCTGGTAATGGCGCAGGGCGGACTTGTTGAACACAGGAAGCCTCTCCACCGACTCTGAGGACAAGGCCTGGAGGAACAGGACAGAACCAAATCACTCCGGATCCTGATAACACAGACACCTGGCCTGGTGCTTATTATTTGGCTTCACAGTCTCATTTCATCTGTGCTGCATTATCACTCGGTGCGTGGTTTATTTAGCGACTCATTTCTAAACTTGGTGACAGCTCGTGGAGACACACAAGTGAATCTCTCACTTTAGACGATCTGCAGATCATACATTTCATTTAGACTCAGTCCCACAGAAGATATGGTGAAAAGGCTGAACTCACCTTTAAATATATGACAGCTGCGGTGCCGTAGCCCTCCATAGAGTAGAGCTGCAGGTCCCCCTGGAAATACTTGGCATACAGGCGGGAAATGGGCAGGCCGTAGCCGAAACCAGCCTGAACGCAGACACATGACGAATAATGAATTTTCAAGTTTGAATCAGCTGCATTACTGAAATATTCATTACTAAAACACGTCTAAATAGATCAGCTTGTCAAAGGTAACGGGGTGAAATCAGCATTTCAAAATCATAAAATAGGAATTCAAATATTTAGGGTTTATTTCGAATTATTTTAAAATTTGACGATTCCATTAGGGACGTGTCTAGAACTAATAAAACATTTGGTTTGGATTAGCATCAAACACTAGACCTGTCACGATAACACATTTTGCTGGGTGATTAATGGTCTCAGAAATTATAGCGATAAATGATATTATTGCTTAAAATTTGAAAATAATTAGTATTTATTGTCAAATTTAAGAAGAGATGTTGGTTATTTTTTGTGTGTAGTGCATTTTTGACCACCGGATGGCAGTATAAAAAGGTTGGAACTGAAGGATGGATAGTGAGGGAGCGAGCAACGTGTCTCTTTAAGAAAAATGGGAGGGAGGCCCCTTGTTCAACTGAGAGGAGACCTCGGGGAGGACCCAGGACACACTGGAGAGACTATGTCTGGCCTGGGAACACCTCCCAGAAGAGCTGGAGGAGGTGTCTGTGGAAAGAGATGTCTGGACCTCCCTGCTCAAGCTGCTGCCCTGACACCGGAACAAGCGGACGATAATGGATCAATATATTTTATGAAATATAAAAGTAGAAATCATAGTTTTAATTTATGATAGTGACCTTTATACCTAAATGCAGACACACCAAAACAGAAGTCAGTGCCTCGCTCACTCATTTTTCAAATGGTCCAGCTCATAAGATGGACGGACTGCGTTTCAAATTCCTATTTGCTCCGGGATGATTGACAGAGACCATCAAGTTTCCTTCTTTTATTTTCATGAAACATTTCAGAAACTAAAGAGTGACAAATGTTTTTGCATTACAGGCAGTCCTCGAGTTACGCCCCCCACCCCCCCACACGGCATTTCAGACTTACGGCGCCGCCCCCAGTGACATCATCACACCTTCCATAGACTTTTTTATGCAGTATTTTATGTGTTTTTTTAAAAAATTTTTTAGGGGACTGTGTTAGCTAACTGCTTGGAAATACAGTAAAATGGTGTTTAAAGTGCGCTGGTGTTGTGTTACATTGAAAAAAAACGTATTTAACACGACGTTTACCGTTCTTTTTCCGACTTACGGCAAAAATCCGGAGTTACGAACGGGGCGTAGGAACGGAACTCGTTCGTAACTCAGGGACTGCCTGTATATCAAAATGGCTCACTCACAATGAAAATATGTAAATGTGAAAAGGGAGCGCTCCATCTAAACTGTTCCTCTGGGCAATCAGCACTATTCTCTGTTCTTTTGAGGCTGGGCACAAAAAAGCCAGGGTCATTAGTTCAACTTGTATAAGAGACTGACTGGTTTAAGGATGGCAAGACATTCTGCACACAAACAACTGCTAAAAAATGGCTTTCAGAAATTTTAAATAAAGCAAAGCATGACAGAGGAGAGTAAAAGCACAACACTGAACACAGGTTTCAACGGACAACCAGACCCATGTCTCTGAAAGCAAGACAGTGTGACACCATTGAATCGTGTCTGCAGAGATGGCAGGAGATGAGAAACACAAAACCCTCAAAGCTGTTGGGAAAATATCAAAATAAACTAAAGCCAAGTTAGCTATTTTGTATGACGTGGATGACAAGAATATCTAAATAAAGAGGCAATCTTTTAGGTTTGTTAAAGGTACAAAAGCCATATAGAAGAAAAAACTGAAAAAGAATGTGTCTGCCCTCGAAGGTCGTGCTGTAATTAGAAAAACCTGTGACCTGCTGACTTCTTTAACCAATGAATTGCTATGACAGCCACTATCACCCTTCAAAGGCCATCTAAAACGCCTTGGCATGTAAGCTTATAAAATGTTTTTCCTCCTCTTTGAAGTGGCAAAACCAATAGTTGCGTAAAGGAGGTGGATTAGCATGTTTTGTTGCTATGCAGCCAATGGCATGACTCTGCTTTCACCAAGTCCTGAAGCATTTGTTTGACTTCTTGTTTATGGCTGTGCATACAGGTTCATGGTCACAGGTTCAACTGAAGTCATGGGTATGTGGCAAATCAGGGTTATTGAGAACAGTGACAGTTACAGGAGACACGGGGCAACTTATATTTGCAGTAACATTTTTTTAAGGTTCCTGCCAGAAGCCAATGGGCAACACAAGCAGTGTTGGGTCTAACTAGTAATTTCATATAATTACGCATCAGACAATCAGTTAGTGTGAAGTTATATTGTAAAACACTTCCCTTCTGATCGTGGTTAGGTAGTGTCTTTGTCTATTTAGCATTCCCACGTCACACCGTGATTGGGCAGATGTGCGCTATGACACAAGTAAGGTATTGTACTCTTTACAAAGTGTTCTTCTTTGTTTGAGGAATAGTTTAACCAGAAATAGCTAGTGATGAACTTTAATTTCATGTCTTCCAAGTTAAACACAATTGCCAGTGTTAGGGTTCCTCTTCTAAACTAAAAAAAAAAAAAAAAAACACTCAGAACTAGCAACAAAAACTCAGAACTAGCGTGCAAACATACAGATTGGTAGGCCTGTCATGATACCAAATTTTGCTGGGCAATTAATTGTCACATAAATTATTGCAATAAATGATAATATTGTTTGAAATTTAACAATAATTTATTGTCAATTTTTAGAAGAAATGTTGATTTGTTTGGAGTGTAGTATCTTTTTTGACCACCTGATGGTAGTACAAGACTGTTGAACCAAAGGATGGATAGTTGAGCAGCGTGTCTCTCAGAAAAATGGGAGAGAGAGCCCTTGACATGACATGGGCTGACATGGTGACACTAAGTGATTTTAGCTATTTAGCATAGCATTTTTCACACAGCTTTTAATTATAAAAAAGTAAACAAGTTCTCAGCTTCTTTTTGAAGAGAAAAACAACTTTTTGCACGGGTTTCAACAGTGAATTTCGGAGCTTGACAAGATGGACGTTTATTCCCGAGGTCGGCCTGTTCGTAGCTCATAGCTTAACTTCTCAGCTTAGCTGCTTTTAACAATGCCAAAATGTGATTTTGGATGGTTAAAACAGATTTTAAAGAGAAGAGAGAAAGGGAGGGGTCAGTGAAGAGCACCGGAGTTGAGCCGTGTCTTCAGTAGAAAGAGAGGCACGAAGAAACGATAAAGCCAGTAAATGAAAATGAGGTTGATAATTTTCATTCATCATGCGATTAATTGATTTATTGTTTATCGCGACAGGCCTAATTATTGGAGGTTTCTTATCCACATGTCCTAAATGTAATAACACCAGCTAGTGAAGTAACATTTAAGGGCAATGTTTAACAAATGCTATGCAAATGGATCTCAGGAGGCTGCAAATCTAATGTGTGAGTAAACACATTAACACATTTTGCATTCTGTTTGTGAGAATTGTTGGTATGCAAAGGATAATAAAACCAGTGCTTCCTCATTATTTATTCAATGACTCCAAGTCATTTCTTCAACTTCTATTTTATGGCAAAAACTACAAAAATAAGGTCTTCTATTGTGGTTGTTCCTGTGCTTTCCTTGTTAGCATGTCCCGTTACATTATTCAAATGAAATCCATTTGGAAAATATTTACATTCAAACCGTTCATTTTTAGAGATTTTGAATGATAGAGCCAGAGATGTGATCAAATCTGAAAAGAGAAAACGTGAGACTGGCAAACCAGGTTCACTGCTTTCCCCAAGAGCCCTTATTTTGCTTTTCAGAAAGAACGACAGGGTGTGTTTAATGTGGATACACCTGAGAAGTGCAGATGTGTGTGTGTGTGTGTGTGTGTGCGCGCGCGCACAAGCGAAAGATGTGGTTTGAGCTACGCCCTGCTAATCGTTGCCTGCTGGCTACGCTGTGCTTTGATAGCCATGTAGGTCTGTGCACTGAATGGTCCCCTTTGTAAATCAGGTGCATTCTTTCTCCACCTTTTTAAATCTTAGCATAACTGTCTGGACATGAAAGTCTATATAAACATAACTGGCAGCAAAAACAGCAAACAGCAGCCAAAAAATACACTGAGCATCTGTTGATACAGCTTTATACCTATTAAATTAAAAAGAAAACAAATTAAACCTTTTTATAGATAGTGCGTACATAGGAATTCAAAGGTTTATTTTATCTGGGATATTTAAGAATAAACAAGTTGGTTTTGAAAGGTATCTTCATTGATGCAAGAACTAGGAAGTGCTTTAAAATAAGAGCTGAGTAAATTAGGGTTCAATAAAGGAAGTTTATGATGTTCTTTGACATTTCTTGTCTTTCATTCTGTCTCTGTTGCTCTGTATGTGTACTCCTATGTGGGCATGTGGGGGTAATGGGATGTCTGGCTTTTTGTCCTGTTCAAATTGAAACATATAGTAATCTGTAATCGAGACATCCTATAGGTGACAGTGTGCAACTTATGTTTCAAGTTCAAGTCAAGTTTATTGCCATTCACATCATATGTGATACATGAGGTGGAACGAAATGATGTAACAGGGTCTCAGTTACACCCAACAATAGCAAACATATAAGGTGTAAATAGAAACAGTATATAAGGATCTAAGATATACACTAAGATATATGCTAAACAAATGCCAAAAGATACACTAAAATATCTAAGACATACGCTAAACACTAATAATGTAGAACAATGCAGAAACCATCCATCCACTTTACCTGCTTCTCTCTGGGTCGAGGGGATCACTGGTGACAACAGTCATGGTGGGGTACACCGTGGAAAGTCCAAATGTGCACAAATGTCTACCCTTTATTACAGTTTTGCAACAAAGCTAACTAATTGTAATACACTGCCCACCTTCTACTCTGCTATACAAAAGTTTCATCATGCATTGTGTCTGAAAGTCACAGACAAAGATAGCACACTTTAAATTAGACACGAATAAACAAGATGCCATCAAGTAGTTCACTGTTACATTTGCCCACTTCATACAATAAGTTTTCTAATAATATGTTGCCAGATAAACCTGTCTTTGACATGTTTGAATTAACTCCTTAGTGCTTTTATCCTCTGCAACAGAATTACGACTAGGTCAGACCTGTCATTTCACATGGTAATATAAAATAAGTAATCTCCAAACTGATTTTACATCTATATTTTCAACTGTTTACTTCTTACTAGGCTTAAACATAATCCTTCTCATTTGTTAGTCTGAAATTTGGGTGCAAAATGACGTGGTCTCATGAAAAAAATAAAATTAAAAACACCTGTAAAAGGGGTTACTGAGATTTAAAAAAAAAATAAAAATGTATAGCTGTGATAAACAGCTGTGATGGTGGAAACAATCTTCTTGGATAAAGTAAAAAAAAAAAAAATAAAAAAAAAAAGGCCTTTCCTAAACCGACAAGTAAATTATGAAAGCACAACAAAACCGGGAATAAACTTAACCAGAGGTGTTCATTGTTCTTGAGGGTCATTCTCCTGCATGTTTTAGATGTTTCTCTGCTTCAATACACTGGATTTGAACCAATGGGTATGAATCCATGGCTTCTGCAGATCATGCAAATATAATTCAATCACTGAACGACCTACTGTAAGTGTGTTGGAGCAGGGAAACAAGTACAACATGCAGGATAGTGGCCCTTGAGGATGAGGATTGGACACCCCTGGCCTAAACAATAATAAACAAGACGTTGTCCGCTGCATTCCTCTATCGTCACCATGTTTTACAAGGCAACAGTGTTTAGGACCCTAATATGAATAGTTATGGTAATATGACACAATGTGAGAAAAATGTTGATTCTAAGAGGACTTTAAAATGGATAGCTCACTTACTATGACCCACTGTTCAGTTTTGTGCAAACAGGACATCTCCATGCATATAGTCACTGGTCTTTGTGAATAAAGAATGAGTAACACAAATTGAAATGTGCCTAATGTGTAAATGATGGACAGATGAAGTCGTTACTGCTGCATTTCTCATGTGTGGAAAGTATTTTCTAAGCAGTTAAACATTGTGTGGTCTATGCCAGTTTAAGTCATGTCTGAGAAAAATAAGTCAGCCATCAGACATCAAGGAAAGATTTTCAGCGAGCTTGAATTGTGGGTTGTACTTTTTCTTAGTGATGCTGGAAAACTGCACTTCAACAACAATGGACAAATATTTTCGACAGAACTAGTACTTTAAGCCTTCAGCTACAATATCACATAAGCATAAAAAATCCTGTTGAATGTTTTGGGTTTTCACACCTGTCTATTTTTTTTCTTACAAATCACTGCTCAGCCACCTGTGGCTATTGTTCATTGAGAAAAGTGTTCCCGTAAAAAAATACAAAATTAAAAAAAAAAACTTTCCTGTTGTTGCAGATAAAGGGGAAGTAATGCAACCAACAGGTAAATGAATCTCTGCCATCCCAGCTGTTCTACCAAACACACCACAGAGAGCAAAAGTGTAAATTTTTGTCATTTTTGTTATAAACTTATTACGAAACATAAGGACATTTGTTTTTTTAACAATGCTTACTGGCAAAAATATTTTACTGTTGGAAAGTCTGTTTATTTATCCTTAAGTGCTATTGAATTGTTTGGAAAATGCAAATTGTGGGTTGGGAGCAGAATTGCGTCTTTAAAGTTGAGCCCATGAAAAACGTGCCTAAACTTTTCTGGCAATTCCAAGCAGCTTTTTGTTGGCTTTGTTTGGTGTTGTTTAATGGATTTGAATTTTAAAGTCAGAAGAAACAGGACACACGGGCAATTTCATATCCTATTCTTTTTAACCAACACAGGCCTCAATAGCATGTGGAAAAACTATACACAGCCACTATAGTCTGGCACCTCGTTGCGCTACTCACCACTCACTAGAATGATCACACAATGCTTTGGGATGGCCTTTCATTCTCAACTAGCATTTGTCACAAGTCAGACAATGTGCTTGTGTTGGTCACTATGGGACGAACAGCACACCAAAGCTGATCCTACAATGAGGCTGAGGTCTGGATACAGGCAAGGTATTCCATTCTCTCCACTGCCAAATTCTGGTGATAGTCTGATAAACACTGCACTGTATGGGGTGAGCATTGTCATCTTGGAGTATGGATTTTGGTCCCAGACCTTAGAGATATGGGTTTGTCACTGGTTGTTCACAGGATCTAACAATCAGGCACCTGACTGTCAGTTCCTAGGGCAGTGGCAATTTTACCCTCTTTATGAGGGGTGCTCAAACATCCCTAAATTTTAACTCAGCACCCCCGATTTTTTCCTTTTTTTCTTTTTGGTGGTGGTTGGGGGTGTCCTGGGTTTTGGTTCTGTTTATTGCATTTATCATTCAATGCAACAAAATAGCCAAATTTTAAAGGTAATATTTGGTTTATTTACCGTACATAATGACTGATTGCCAGATGTCTGGCCCCGGAGCTGCTGGCTTTCAGTAACTGTGGCCTCCTGAACAGTTTAGTTGAATAGTTCTACAAAGTACTTTAGAGGGTGGAATACAGTTTATTCTATTTTCAAAACCTAACTACGTCTGAAAATATGTAAAAGATGATAAAGCCCAGCAGCCAACCTCATGTGTAGCTGAATACAACAGTGATAAACAGGAAGTACCGCATGTTCATCTGTACAAAAGTAACTGCAGGTAAATCCTCCATTTTCAGTCACAATTACATTGTATGTTTAATGGTTAAATTAATGCTTAAAGCTAGTTGTGTTTTGCTTTGTATACTTTGTATTTGGATATAGTATGTTGCAACTTCTGGTTGCATAAGTTTAGTGTTTGTTATGATCAGTTAACACCAAACTGATTTTGCACAAAGCGTTTAATTTGTTGTGTCATGTAAAGCAGAGCGTTACATCTGTAGCATCTTAGCTAACGTGTTTGTATAGCACGCTGCTCGCTTAGCGCTACTTTTTGTGTCGAGATCGCTAAAGTAGTTGTTGAATCATGTGTTTACTTATGTAGGTGAACATATATGTTTAATTTGGGGTACCAGAAGTTCAAAACAAGAGTCAGTAGCAGAATATGCTGTTTGGCACAGGCAGATAAGATAGAGAAGGTTTTTACATGGGTGAAACCCACACATTCAACTCTTCTGCTCAACCACAAATGCACTTTCCTAGTAAATATGGCACCATTTAAAGGGAAGAAAATAAGGATTTTCATCTTACATTTAGTGCTATGTTTATTTATGAACACCATTTGTAAATTGCAAAAACATTAAAAACCACAAACTCTAAATGCTTATTATACCACTATAACCAGTTTAACATAACCTCCACCTGGAGAGCAGACATTCTTACATCCATCTGCTCTTTCTGGATTTCAACACCATCATCCCACAGACCTTGGTGCAGAAGCTCTCCTTTCTTGGACTGAGTGGGGAACTGGATTCTGGACTTCCTGACCAATAGACCTCAGACTGTCAGGATCCACAAGATCATCTCCTTCATCACCCTCAGCACTGGCTTGCCCCAGGGCTGCGTGCTGAGCCCCCTCCTGTTCACTCTGCTGACATAAGACTGCACAGCTACGGTATACACCCCAGCTGACATATAGTGAAGTTTGCAGATGACACAGCAGTAGTGGGACGCATCACAAACAATGATGAATCCAAATACAGAGAAGTGGTGGAACACCTGGTACAGTGGTGCAGAGACAATAACCTCTGCATCGATGTGAAGAAAACCAAGGAGATGGTGGTGGATTTCAGAAGGGACAAGGATCCTCTTCATCCCCTGCACATCGGAGGAGCAGCTGTGGAGGTGGTCTCCTTTTACAGGTACCTGGGGGTGCATATATCCAATGACCTCACCTGGACAGCCAACACTTCCTGTCTGGTCAAGAAGGACCACCAGCATCTCTACTTCCTCAGGAAGCTGCGGAGAGCTGGACTTGGAAGCTCTGTCCTGAAGAGCTCCTATCATTCTGTGGTGGAGAGCGTTCTCTGCAACTGCATCACCATGTGGCACGGCAGAAGCACTGCTGCTGAGAGGATGGCTCTGCAGAGGGTGGTTAAGGCTGCACAGAAGACTGTGGGGAACAGCCTTCCCCAACTTTGGACCTCTACACTTCATGACGCAGGGGGAGGGCGTTCTGCATCATGAAGGACTCCACTCATACTGCACACAGTCTGTTCCAGCCCCTCCCCTCAAGCAGGCAGACTTTCAGAGAACATTCAGAGAAAGACCACCAGTCTCAGACACAGTTTCTTCCCTGCAGCAGTCAGACTGCTGAACTCTATGGAAGCGAAAGTGTCTCAATTTTCAAATTAAAATGGATTAATAGATAAGCTTTTCGTTTTCAAAATAAAGCTGCATGTGTTGACTAATAAATACAATAAAAAATACATCATTCAAACTGCATTTACATGTTCTTCTCCAAGACTGTTCAATTTGTAAATTAATTAAAATGATAGATAAAAGAGCATTTTAAAATTAAAATTTCAAAATATATCCCTGTAAAAAATGAGTAAAATTCATTTTGAAATGTCACATTTGAAAATTAAAATTAATTAGCAGAAATGCTTTTTCATTTCAAAGCCACAGCTACATTTTTTTTTTGACTCATAAATGAAATTGCTAATAGATCATCCAAACTGTGTTTTCATTTTCATCTCAACACTGCTCATTGCGTGACACAACAGACAAATAAACGTGACAACGTGAGCTGGTATGACATTATGATAATAAAAAAAAAAATCCTTGAATCCTTGAACATACTGTCACCACTGCTGTATTTTAATTTGGAAGAACTTAGAAAAACCACACTGAATACAACATTGTAACTAATTTGCTTGGCCTTAGCAAAAAAAAATAGTGTTCAATGTCAAAACATCTCTAGAAGTCCATGAAAACTGCAGAGACAGCATGTACCATTCACCACCACAGCTGAGGCAACAAAGCACTTAAGGGTCTCCAGCTCATAGCTTTACTTTGTATACAGATCCTTCACATCATAAACATTCTTCTCATTTTTCACATAATCTCACTGAAATGAGGTTGGCCTTTAATTAAGATTTTCTTCTTTCAATGACATTACAGGCTTACAAACTCTGCAAGCCACCAATCCAGTAACACATTATATGCTGTGCAAATCTGATTATTGCTGGTTGTTTCTCATTAAAAGAGTTTCTGAGTAAAAACCATAGAGAAACTTCATTATCTCTATGCAGTCATCCAAAATCTATATGTAGGGAATGAAAAGTACCAACACTGGTTCTACACTGACACATTGATCTTCCCTCACTTTTAATAATTAAACAGTAAACCTTCCGAGGATGGCTTTCAGGTCTACATAAGATATTCTATACCCTGTCAAGACAGGTGTACATGTAGCTATACTGACAAACGACAAGCGAGAAGCCCTGCCAACTGGAGCTTTTTTGTGTACAAGTGCTGTGTGTATTGGGAAATGGAAGGGGAAAAAACACAGCTGAAACTGTTACCGGCTCCAAAGAGTGCACGACAGCGCATGCTAGAGTAATTAACACTGCGTCATCCCCCCCAAACAGACAGAACAAATATCTGGCAGCTGCTTAAAGAAGCTGGGCTTACTGTGTGGGAAGTCTGATGTCGAGTGAGCCTTTAGAGGTATTACCCGACCCACACAGTAACTCAACACGATCAAAGCTGAATCAAAAATGTCATTTCTCTCCGTCACTTGATGGGCTGATTGAAGGTATTGCCAGGGAAACGGCAACAGTTTGTAGCCAGACACTTAACTCCAGCAGCATAGCTTTAAAGAGGGTGTGGAATTTCTTTGAGGAGAAAAAAAAAGTGGGTCAGTCAGAGCATTATGACAAAAGATCAAATAAATCTCAACGGGAAAATATGTTAATAAAAAGTATTTGGCATGCATTCAAATTCATGGAAGCATAATCAAATTAATTTACTCTGAGACACTTTTATTTCTAAAAATATAAGTGATTATGTTTATACACTGGTAAAAACAATGATAATAACATTGGGACAAATGCATATTCAAGAAGGCCTATTTTGATCACGCTTTCAACATATTTATTTTGTTTATGTAATAAAATACAGACAATTAAACAGCAACATAATAGAATTATATGTTCTAAAAGCGTTTGCATGTTCTTTCCGTGCATGCGTGGGTTTCCTCCAGGTACTCTAGTTTCCTCCCACAAACCAAAAACATGTATGTTAGACTGATTGGTAACTCTAAATTGTCCCTAGGTGTGAGAGAGCGAGTGAATGATTGTCTCGTTTGTCTCTGTGTGTCTCTGTGATGGACTTGCGACCCGTCCAGGGTGTACCCCGCCCTTCGCACTGTGATTGCTGGGCATGGGCACCGGCAACCCCCATGACCCAAAATGGAAGAAGCGGGTAAAAGATAATGGATGGATGTTCTAAAAACAGATCATTTGCAGTAACACATATTTTTTAGGGTTTCTGGGTCTGAATCCAAAAGAAAAATCACCCCAACAACAGGGTCACAACAAATCTTCATCAACAAAGCACAGATAATTTACACAGTCTACCCTGTATCAAGACAGAGACATTACTGTAACAAACTGTGACAGCATTTGCACTTTATTGCTGTAACAGTTACCCCATTTTCAATACAATGACAACATCAAAGGCATCAGATTACAGCAAACCAAAATCCCTATATTGGAAAGGCACACCATAAAAGAGTGCATAATATAAATTTAAAAATGTCAACTCCAAACCAATTCCTTGACGAATGACTCTAGGAAAAGCAAGACGAGAAGAAAGATCTAGGAGGAGCATGAGATGGAGGGACTAAATTAGCAAACTGTGTTTTTTGTGGTCTTGGCATTGGGGAGATCCCAAAGGAAAGCTAATGACTGTAGTGGTGTCTGGCATGCAGACAAAGTTTCCTTGACCATATTTAAGTTGCTTCCAGTCCATAGCCACGAAGTTATAGGCAACATCTGCTGAGCTATCTTGAAATTATAGCATTATCAAGGCCTTTCCTCCCACTTAATTCCATTATGGATTATTTTAGCTAAGTTTGCACCAAAGATTTGTTCATTTAAAGTAGCAAAAATTTTTAAAATATTACAATTACAATAACTCGTTTTACAGTGCAGAATAAAAATATGTCCAATGTACCATATCTGTATGGCAAATAATCAGTAATTGTACTGCAATACATATTAAGTTTGGTTAGCAAAGAGAAATTTGTCAACAGATTCTCAGCAAGTTGACTCCAGTTTATTTAAATAACTTAAAAACAAAGTTTTAAAGTCGAAATATCAACTTCATGGAGGCATGACAATGGGGCAAAGTGACCCCTGCTTGGTGTTGAATCCCAGTGACCTCTCATCTGTCTGAAGTGCCCTAAACAAGAAGAGGCGTGGCCAGATTTTTATTATCTCAGCATGAAAAGAACAGGGAGCTGCTTTGGTTTGATAGATGGAGGCCAACTGGGAAAAGTGAGGTTGGAATAAACACACACACACACACACACACACAAAAGCTGTATCCCACCATAAAACTCTCAACTCTAGCTTTTACATATACAGATCCTCTTGTGTTTAAGAGTGCGCTGGCATGTCTAGATAACAGGGAAACTGTGTAATCAAGTGATTCATGCAAGAAAGGCAGGCTGCAATGGCTTCATTAAATAATTTAAAAAAAAACTATGTTCAAGTCTTTAGTGGTCTTTTCTTTCTTTGTAGTAGACTACAGAGCAGTGGAGGTGGTGTGGTTAAGTATGGAGAGCAACTCAGATTCATTTCCCTTTAATTTGAACATTGAGTGGTGAATCAAACTAAAGGGTTAAATAAAGGCAGAGGCAGCGTGGATATGAGACATGTGTTGAAGTGCTGAATCAGGCCGTTGAAACCACCACTGAGGTGGTGAAGCAAGTTGAGGCTGGTAGACGCTGTATAAACATAAATGGTCAATCTGCCATGTCAAGATGGATCATTGGAAGAACCCATTACACGAACAAGATAGTAATCTGGAACGTGCTGCTATGGGTGACTCATAATTACTCATGGTGGAAAGCTAGCACACAAATTTTAAAAGAAAAAAACATCTGTTATGACATAAGAAACAGGCCTTAACCCGATTCAAAATTAGAAAGAAAAAAAACCGTGTAAGGTATAACATTCTCACCTGGTACTGACCTAACAATGACAGCATGAGAGTTACGGTAAATAAAGTGTGATGCTGATGAAAGGCTGTGTTAATTTTTTCCACACCGTGTTTTTCAGACTGTTCATGCTTCAAAAACACCAAAAGCCTTTTATTTCAAGTGTGGCGTTTGGGCCTGTACATGTACTCCTTCGTCAACGTCTAATTCAACAGCGCAAACCAGTGCAATGGTAAGCTTTAAATCTCAAACTTATTTTCATTCAACTTTTATTTAGGCAGGTTAATCTCAATGAGCATCGAGAACTCATTTACAAGAGAGACCTGGTTACAAACAAAGAATGATGACAACAGCAACAGTAGATTTTTCTTGGACAATCAACAATAGACAATCATAAGAGAGAAATACAGATT
>JARVGV010000280.1:17375711-17389044 GCA_031762435.1 Hypsolebias longignatus | reverse complement strand
TAAATGCGGACATACGGCGCCATGTGCGTTCGGCTCCGACCTACGGCAGAATCGACCTACGAACGGTCCTTAGGTCCAGAACCCGTTCGTATCTCGGGGACTACCTGTATTCTGGCTGAAAAACTTTTTGAGCAGTACCGTTTTCAGCCACATGATGGCAGCAGACTAATAACTTATTAGAAAATTAGGATTTAAATGATTGAACAGTGAAGCCCAACGACTCAAAATGTGCTGAAAAATAATTCGGGAGTTTCTGAGAGTTGTGGGGAAATATTATGAGTGAGTCGACCTGACTGAGGTGGATTTACCTTGATGAAAACAAAACTTTCATAAGCCAACTACAAGTACTACACACAGCTTCTGTAAAGGCCTATTAGTGCATTAAAAAGGAAGAAAGTCATTCTGTGGCAAAGGTTCCAGATTTACGATGCTTAAGATCAACTACTGTTATGTTTTAGTTGTTCAATGAAACGTGAGCCCAAGTAAATCAAATGTCTGCATGTTAATAAACTGTCATTTTCAGTATGTCCATTGATTTTAATGTAAATATTGTACAATTTAATATGTCTGTACCATATGATCATGATGTGAACACTTCTTTGTTAAAATAAAATTTTAAAATGAAATCTGTGTCCTTATATTTTTAGAACAAACTGTATGTAATTTGCTTTACTTATGTTCTAATTTAATTATTACAACAGAAGATGTGACTGAAGATGTAACAATGGAACATAAATTATTTGAGTATTATGTCATTTTATAGCAATCCATGTTAGCTTCAGATTGACAAAAATGCTGTTCTGTTCTTTTTATGCTAAGTATAACCTACTGCATCAAAACAAGCACAGAATCCATATAAAATAGTCTCCACGAAAAAAAAAAAAAAAAAAAAAAAACTTTGGTCTGGAATGATTTCATGAACACTGAATGTGAGATTAGCAGCTGGGCCTTGGGGTATCAGTTTCCTTGTTTTTGTCTCCTCTGAGATTTCACATACCTGAATCTTTCTTGCTCCCTTTGCCTCCATCTCTATTCTTCTTCAGCACTGCCTTAAACATAGCAAGACTTCTGGAACCCTGTCTTCAGAGTCCCTAAAAGTGGAAAAGATATGAAATGGTCATTCCTTTGCACATAGAATGACTATACAAAGTAAAATGCATTCATTGCCAGTGAAAACTTTCTTGCTATATGCATCATTTAAATTTAAATACTGTTTTATTTTTATCCCTGCAAATATAAAAGATCTTAGGTAGAATTATATATTCCAAAAATACTGGTGCAACCTGAAAAATGGACTCAAAAACAAAGCATTGAGCAAACTGTGGATTTCCCCATGTCATACGGTTTTCCCACAGCTCTCCCAAACCTGCAGGTCATCAGAGGAGGGAAGCATGGAAAGAATGTTTCAATATTTGAACAGAAACGGACAAGTTCTGTTATCTTGCTATGCAGGAAAACACTCAGTTGAGTGCCCTGAATTCCACATGAAATTGACGTTTTGTGCCCAGGCTTTTGTTTTTTCCACCACAATTAATTTCTATGGTGTTCTTGGACTTAAAATGGTACAAAATAAACCCAAAGTCTGGCCTTGTGGTGCTTATTTACTTTGGAATTATTCTTGGTTTAATGCTTTTGTCAAAAACATACTTAAAGCAGCAGCAATAGCACTAAAACAGTAGTTTTTTTTTATTTTTTATTATTATTGGTTGGGGAGGGGGTGCTTTTAATCCTTTAAAACACAGTACAGCCTACAGTACTATTTTAATAGCAGCTCAGCAATCTTTCCAATGAAAAGCCTGGTTTTAACCAAATAAGGGTAAGCCATCCACAAACAAAACACAGTTCTCAACTAAAAGCCAGCCTCTAAATATTTCGGTCTACTTGCTGCTGCTCTGATAGGAGCTATTGATTCACTCTTTGATAGTGTCGGATGAAACTCTGAAGCAAAGCCTCAACCCAATCAGTTATGGTGGGTGGAGGTGTATTTGTCAAAGCCTTTAAGTCTTTTCATTTCAGCACTGGCTGGTCACAGAAGGAATTTTCAATGGGTGTAATCTCTAAAGCTAAACCTAAAATCAAGACTATGAATTTAAACTTTACTCTTTAGTCATCTTCGATTTTTCCAATATGAACTACTTAGTTATGTTTGAAGAAGCTTTGATAACAGATTCTAGGCTTCAGGTAGTTACATCCATGATAACACAGTTGGATGGGTGAAATGGTGTTTTTAGTTTTCCCATAGAATAGTGCAGTTTTGTTCGTATCGTACAGTAGAGTCGTTGCCTTGTTGATGGAGCTGTTGGCACATGTGTGGGAGCATGCTGTTCATCTTCACAGTAACAATAAATACCACCCAGGATAACAGGAAATGAAAAACGCCCTCTTAAAACTCCAAAAGCCAACATGACAAATTCCTTCCATACCCTCTGCCCTTTTCAAGCCACCAGACACAAACACGCGACCTGCTGCCCACTGAGAATCAGACACTACAGTATCAACAGTACCAGCTCAGTTTAACCTCAGGTAACTGACTGTGACACCATGTCTACTGAAAAAGTAAAAAAAAAAAAAAAAAAAAACATGAGGACCAGTAAAAGTGGTGCTCAGCTGGCAATATACGTGACCTTTGTAGGAAAGTTTCCTCAGAGAGGAGCCATGGACTGTGTGGTATGCAGAACGATGGGGATCAAGATTCTTCAAGCCCTCAAGGTCAGGTCCATTCCATTGCATTTAAGATGGGTTCAGATATTAGCAAGGCCCCCTTGAAAAGGCCTCTTAATATTACAACAGAGCAGTCAAAGCTCCACAGAGACTCGCAGGTTTTTTGCAGACACACGCTGACCGAATAGACAAAACAGACTCGTAATGTTAACACTTGGCCATGGAAACAGGAGAGCACTGTGCTCATCGTGCTGTCTTTTTAGTTGAACAATAATGTGGTTCTTGAAGGTCTTTAACAGTTTGCTAAATATTCAGCTGAGGGAATCCCATCCAAAAGACTTAATTCGTTGGTAAGCATGCTTCCCTCTTTATACGTCTGGCTTTTTTATCCAGACATATTTCAGCACCAAGACGGTTTCTTTGGAAAAGCTCATGGTAGCAATAAAGCACGACTAATGTGTGGTGCAATGTCAAGACAGGTTCCTTTCAGGAAAGAGAAATTGAAGTTCAGAGTGGTTAAAAAGGTGCCTCGGGTTATCAACGTGTGCTTTTCAGGTCATTTCTCATGTGATATAGCTCAGATCCATGCGGTCTGCGAGGGAGAAAAAAAAAATCCTCACCTGCACAGTGTTGACACGACATAAGGTTAATGGGGCCATGTGGTCGGTCTAGTGTTATCTGAAAAGACAGCTATATATGGACTGAAAGTGGAACTGTTTTCCCAGAATGCCTCTGAAAGGAAAGCATTTTACTTACGCGGGTTATTTGTGGGTTAGAGTCAACTTTGCCCTCTATTTGGTGGCAGACAATAGTGAGACCACTCAGATCAACTTCACCACTTTCCAAGCATTAAAGCAAGTAGCTCTCTTCCTCTCCATTTGTCTATCGCTTTCCTGCTGAAATATTATGCCAATTCCACATGAATGATCGCACTCAGATTTCAACATCATTGGCATGACAACGTGAAAACTCTCACACTGGGCTGACCTTCACACTGGTTTATTAAACGCTGTCTGGAAGTGGAAAATTTACATTCTCGTGTGAACTCCATAATTATCTATTCTTTTTCCATCTGTTCACTGAGTGCAGGAAACAAGTCCGAGCCTAGTCTCTAAGTTCAAGTGGTAGAAAACAATGGCAACCAACTTTTAAAGAGGAAGTGTGGGGAGTAGGCATGAATGATACTGTGATTGTCAGCCACTATAAAAAAAACCAGGGGTTGGTACGCACACAAGAGTTGAAAGGAAGCAACAGAAGTGATATTTTGCAAAAAATAGTTTACTGGTTTGTTTCCTGCATTCATTCCAGCCCTCAAAGGCCCATCAAAGAAGGGAAATACAAAATCCTAAGAAAATACAAGACAAAAGGAAGTTAAAAACCTTGACTTTAACTTCTAATTTGAGACAAATTAAATGTAGTTTAAGAGTAAAAATCTGAGCTGGATTTACTAATGATCTAAACAAAGATAAGAAGTGCTCAACAAGCATAATAATATACATTATAAACAGCCAGTGAATATAAAGGCAAATGAAAATCTCCTACACACACACACACACATACATAAGGCAGCATGCCGGCTCAGTTGGTAGAGCTGCCTTTCAGAAAGAAGGTCGCTGGATCAAATCTCAGCTGGAAACCTTTCTGGGTGGAGTTTGCATGTTCTCTCCATGCACGTGTGGGGTTTCTCTGGATACTCTGGTTTCCTCCAATAGACCAAAAATATCTATGCTAGACTGAATGGTAATTCTAAATTGTCTCTAAGTGTGAGTTAGAGAGTGAATCGTTGTTTGTCTCGTTTGCCTCTATGTGTTCCTGTGATGGACTGGAGACCTGTCCAGGGTGTCCCCCACCTCTTGCACAGTGACTGCTGGATATGGTGACCCCCACGATCCAGAAGGAAGAAGCAGGTAAAGGAAGATGATGGATGTAAGTATGTTGTATGTATATCTATATATGGATGTATGGCCGGAAACTCCTACCAAAGATTGTATTGAATTGTTTTGAGTTCTCCGTTGTCCGAGGTAAAATAATTAAAGCTCAAGTTCTTGATTGACTTTGTGGAAAGCTGATGCAACACAACAACAAATCTGTGGATTCACCTGTTAACTAGCAACCAAAGTGGAGGCAGACAAGTCAGCACAACAAAGAAAACATTAAAATTCTTCTGACTGCCAATGACGTGGCACGGTGAGTTTTAGCAGGGTTCCACCAGAGCTGTCTGTGAGAGACCTCTGGCTGTTCTTATCATCAAAAACATTAAATGTAAAAATAAATAAATTAAAAAAATATTATTATTCGACAACTGATTGGAATCGGTTGATTTTTTGTTGCTTGATTGTTGATCATGTGGGCCAACTGACTGTGACTAATTGTCACAGATAAAACCTTTATATCTCCGGAGTGAAGTTTACAAGTGTTGATTTGCAGCAAACATCTCCAGTTACACCTCAGGCAATGTGCAATGACTAAACCTGAATCACAGACGTCTACATGACCTACAATCATTTAGATAAACAAAGAACAAAGTAACATGGATTTGCTTTTCCACTCCCTGTTGGAGAAAAACTCATCAGAAAGAGAAAGATTTAGCTCCACATTGAGTACCAACAACTTTCTCATCAGACTTGCTGTCATTAACATTCGTTATCTCTGCAGATTAAAGCCTATTTTGCTATTAGCTGCTGTGAACAGAAGTTAATGAAGGTCTCAAGTGGAAGGAAAATGAAGACAGACCATTCTAACCTAAACTAAATTTGACATTTGCCTCTCAGGACCATTGGTATTTGATTAAAGGTAAAACATTAACATGTAGCGTTGTGAAGTCTACAGGAAGTTCCTGAAACACAGTTTCAATGGGATAATAAGGGTTATTACTCAGAAGGCCATAAATCCATGTCAGATTCTTATCAAGGAAAAAACATTAGGAATGATAAAAACATACAAATATTGTAAACAACAAACCAAGCCACTTGGGGTTAAAATAATAAAATGTGGCTTTAGAAAAACAAATCTATTTACATATATCATCACTTGTCAAATTATAAAAAGTGAGGCTTATCTCCCTTTCAGTCCATTCTGTAAACTGAACACAAGGACGTTTAAAAATGTGATGGGGCTTCACTCATTTTGGACCTAACTCCAAAGAGAACTACAAAACAAATAAACAAGAAGTAAAGTTGTCACAAGAACTGGATTATGATTCAGTCTCCAGCTTTACTGCTCTTATGGAAAATAATTCACAAACCAAGCTGTTGAAAAAAAACGAAAGAAATTATGTCCGAGTCAATTTAATGAATCCAAAAGGGATTTTTTTTTTTTTTTTTTTTTACCACCTTTTGGAAAATGGGTGCAATTATCCTGGATTAAATTAATGTTTGTTGATACGCCTGTTACTTGTCTGTGAAAACTCATTTTGTACTCCTTTTTCTATTATGTAAAAAAAAAAAATTAAGACCAGATGAATGTAAACTAGAAAACAGCTGCATAATAATGCATGCGGCCATTGTAAATTGTAGGAATGCACAATATTGGATTTTTGGCCGATATGTTAAAACTTATTTGGCCGATAACCGATACAGATATTTCAATATAATTTCCTTTGTCAGAACATAGTCCTCTTGTTTAGGCTTATTTGCTACAAAAATTGTTAACAGCTGTAAGAGTTGGTGACATATATTCAGTAACAGCCATATGATATGCATAGCATTTTAGCTTATATTAAATGAAAAGTGTTAAATGTTATTTATTAGCATTAGTCACCTGCGACGCTGTCTCACTTGTGGAGGCTTGTTCCAGGTTCCTAGCTGCAGTGTGGGATCCTCTGCACCCTTGTGCATGAAGGACAGCCTTTTTAAGTTCAAAGTTTTTGTCTATAAGATGTGTCGTAAGACTAGTCATGCTAACAGGGCTAACACTTGACGTCCAAATGTCTGTGGTAAAACTCACCCAAGCGCTATCGGCTGCTAGCTTCTCAGTGATGTCAGAAATGATGGCTTGTAACTCAGGTAAGGCTACGTCGGAAAACTATCTCTGACTGGGGACGATGTAGCGAGGCTCAACGTAGTCCAAATGTCTTTGGAATCCAATATTCTCTAATATATAACTAAGAAAAAAAAAAAATCCACACTGCCAACATTTTGACTTCTTCCTCTTCGCCGCAATCAGATCAGGTAGGCGCGCATGACATCCTCACGTTGTGCTGGCGCTGCAGGCATCCTTGTCACTGGATTGTCACACAAAACAGCATCTTTTATATCGGTGAGTTATTTTGATGGAATGGCTGGTGTTATATTTAACTTTAACACTAATATCAGCCGATACCGATACAATGCAGATAATATCATGCATCTCTTACCTTTAAAAAAAAAATCAGAAGACGGCCTTTCTGAGTGCTTGAAAGTGCAACTCACACAAATGTACTGCAAACCTGCAAAGCCTGCACAGCTTTCAGGACAATTCCCCTTATCCTTCCCATGTCCAAAACCCACAAAAGGAAAACATTACAAGCTTTAACATTCAACAAATGTCTTCTAAATTTTTAAATACATGAGAAGACAACTGCAGTTGAAAACTTTTTGTTATGTTCCTCTCTTCTTTGCAAAGCATTCCAATGTTTGTTGCATTAACAGCAAACTACTGTACACCTTTATTGCTCCCGCCTCAGCCTCCAGGGGTGAGGGGGTGGGGTTCAAAAAGACTGGACCAAACTGTAAATCAGTAACAGCTGCTGCCAAAAGACCCAGTCCAAAAACAATTGATTTAAATACAGATACACTGTGTCTGAAAACAGACAGTTAATCCTTGCTCACCAGGACTTTAGTTCCCAATCGCCAGACAACACAACAGTTTTAATTTGATAAGTCTCCTAATTGTATACAGTATTTTATAAAACAACAACAATAAAGTTAATCATGTAATGTAATGTTTTAATAAGGGGTCAGCTGGTTCAGTTAAATGGTGAAAGAAAAGCTTTTGTTGGTTCTTAATGCAGTTACATAATGAGCTTTTGTGCAGTACTTCATCCCAAAGCTAGAAATGCAGGTTTTATTCTTTTTGTTTGTTTTATCTTGTACCCATCTATTATATACATCACTATTATCTTATTAGTGCAGTAAGTGAAACTGTATTTTGGTGGAGATTTGTAACTTAAATCATGGACTTAACCCAAAATGTTCTGTGATCTTCTTGTTAGGTTGCCCATCACTGTAATGAACAACCTTAGGTTGTATTTATGGCGTGGTTCAACAATAATGGAGGAATTAATCTGATTTAGCTTCCATAATATTATTTTTATTTGAGGCTTTTTTTCCATGACATTTTTGAGGGGAATTTTATTTTTGGTCTTTGCACTTTGATTGTCTGCCGTCATTTCAGATCTCTCTAGTAAATGAGTCCTCGAGGCTCAATGGGATTGACCTGTCTAAATAAAGGTTGAATGAATAAAAAGTGCAAATCAAGAAAGCGTTAACAATAAAGGAATAACTCACTCCTGTAAAAGTATTTTAGTGTTCCTCTTCAGCCATGACATCAGTTAGGCATCTGTTGTTTTTTTTTTCCTACTTGTGAATGTAATGTAAGAATGTAATACAAATAAAAATTGTATTAAACCTACACCATGTAAAAGTTGCAAACGTCCATCTACTGCCCCATAGCATTCAGAACATTTCTAGCTTCAAAAACACAAAATGTATTAATTTGGGTCAAATTTCTACATTTTAAAAGAAAATGCTGCTGACAAATGTTTCTTGTCTGTAATAACATTTTACATGAAAGGGACGAGTTCTCTCTGACAATGCACAACTAGTCAATATATCCAGAAACGCCACATTTGATTTACAGTAAGTTGCTCTTTTAAATACACTAGAGTCAACTTTGAGTTAACTGAAGCCCAAAGCAACAAATTATAAACTCTGCTTTGTTCCATGCTTCTTCTAATATGCTGTTAAAATCTTTAAGATCCCGACAATTGTGTTAATCTACAGGCTAAAATTTACTTTCAGTTTTCTTGTAGTTGGAATTGCTTTGCCCTGAAGCTGCAAACAAACCAACTGGAAACACTTCAAGACTTTTAATGACAGTTCTCACACAACTTGGCTGCTCAAACCAAAACAGACAAATGTGACCAAATCCATTACAATCACATGAAACACATGATGCAACACAGCGCTCCGTGCTGTAACACTCAGAAACATTTGTGCTCATGCAATAATAGAATACAGTAGTCCCTCGATACTTGGCGGTTTAACTTTCACGGACTCTCTTTTCTTTTGCAGGTTTTCAGCATTAAGATTGTACACGACACATGAATGTCAACTTTAATATTACTCGTGGTTGGGACGGTACAGGATAAAAAGTTAACGAGCACGAACAGGAGCTTCAACCAACCAATAGGATAAAAAAATAAAACAAAACAAAATAAAATATTTTGGACAGGTGCCGCCATTTTGTAGTTTTCTTTCAAGAGGCCTAACACTGTAATGCTATTCAAAAGAACTACCATGGCCCAGAAGCCAACAGTGCTTCTGGACGCAGCTTTCTGCAGAAATTCAAAGAACAGCAATGGAGGGAGCAAACATTAGCAGAGACACCGATGTGGTAAAAAATAGTTTTGTAACGTAAATTCAGAAGTAACAATCTGTGTCTATTAAGCTCACAGAAATGGCAGGAAAGTCTAAAATAATCCTGAAGCTGAACTCATCCTTTAAGTTCAAAATCAAAGTCAAAGTTTTTTTTTTTTCTCTTTCCACCACATGTGGTACATGTGGTAGAATGAAACTGTGTACACAGGGTCCCCGTTACATCCAACAAAAGAATAGATTGTAAAGAAAATCAGTAATAATATCTAAGATATGAACTAAGAAATATGCTAAACTAAGAATACACTAAGTAATAATAGTAGAAAAACAATATACTGAACAACACTCACTGGTGAGTAGGAGTGGGCGATATGGCTCAAATATAATACTGTATTGTGATATTTCAGAGTATTCTGGCAATAACGATAAATTTCATGATATAACAAAAAATAATAATAATAAAATAAAATAAATCATAGTTCTAAAAAAGTTAAATCTGGTCCTCTGGATATCCAAAAACAAAACAAACAAACAAACAAACAAAAAAAAAAAAGTAGAAATCATAGTTTATTCATTTGACAAAATTAACTTAACATGTTGCTTTGCAGTATTATATAAAAATAAAAACCAAGGGTTAATTTTACTGAAATTAATTTATTTAGTAAAGTAATCAGTCTCCAAGTTAAAAAATAAAAATTGTCCTTCTGTTATTTAGATTGAAAAAGTCTGCATAAACTACATATCAACAAAATCCACCACAAAAACTAAAGTACAGGTGCAGTTTCCCAAAATAACAAAATAAAATGAAGCTTAATATCTGCTGAGCATAAATGTAACACAACAAAATATATGTTGCCTTTAAATGAGCTGTAACATACAAAACTTGACAAGGTGATCAGCTGACCCTGAAGCTTGTTATTTCCATAATAGTTATGATTTTAGTGGGCAGATGTTAATTTTTATTATTTATATCAGATATTGTGACCACACTGTAACTTATAGAAGACATTACGGTAAATACTTGAGCCAAACTGTTTCTGCTGACTCTCTACTTCCTCTAAGGAATAAAAAGTAACATCTGACCACTAATATCATGACTATGATGAAAATATAAACAGTCACAGAATATACCCTGATGCATGCTCACAGAATATGATAGCGTATAACAGATATTGCAAAGTATGGTATAAAAATGCAACGGCGCACCCTACGGTCACAATTTACAATGGTCACAGAATATGATGTAACACCGGCACTTAAGAGCGGGGGGAGATGCAACCGAACTGCACCGGCAACGACTGTTTAGAGCAGGGTGCGGGTAAGGGAGAGACAGCTCAAGCTGTCTGCACCCGCAGTTTAGAGCTGGATGGAGAAACGCAACTGAGCCAGGCGTTGTTTGTTTTTAGCATTTTAGCTAGGTAGTATTGTGCGCAGCTAATTAGTGTTACGGGGGGGGGTTGCGCAGTTCGGTTCGGTCGTTCGGCGCGCTCCGTTCTGTTAACGGAGCTGGGCATCCTGATGTATTACACCATCAAATTAGCATATCATGATATCATTTACTGTATTTGCCCGGGCAAGCTTTTTTTTTTTTACCGGTATTATCATGAACGAGATGATATGGCCCAGTCCTACTGGTGAGTACCCATATAAAATGTTGCAGTACTGAACGTAACCTCCGCGATAAGTGAGGGGCTTCTGTACAACAATGCCACATGGCTAGACGCAAGCAAATCAGGCACGAGTTGGTTTCTTACATTGACAACAGAATTCCATAGCACCTCTTTTAACGTTCAGTCTTACGAATCTGTTGTTCTTGTTTGTGGAAAACTGTAAGGCTGTGTTCAAAGGACAAAATTAGTAAAAGTTTTACTCAGTGCGAGCACTCTGTTGGGTCACTGGCTCCAGTAACGTTCCCTACTCAGCCATAACAATACAACTCAGATGCCAGCATCTTTTATTGGCCAGTTGGCTGTGGACCATGGGAATCAGGCTCTTCAGAGAGAGAAGGGCAGACTTTTTTTTTTTTTTTTTAACTAAGATAACTGCACAATAATGCAAACATCTTACAGCAGACAAGTGGAAAATCTCTAGCTTTGGCACTACAGTGTGAAAATCCACTTCATTTGTTTCATGATGGGTGTAAAATTACACCAAATTATACTGGGAAGCTGATTCAGAGGATATTTGGCGACTGCCATGGTTTTCTAAAGCAAAGCGTGTTCCACCTGTTGCATTTCTACTGAAAAGCACAAGATATTACACTTCATCATAATGTGACGCTTGTGACAGCTTCTATCCAGATGAGAGAGCCCAAAGGTTGTGAAGATCTTAAAAGCTGTTGAATTGATGTGTGTGTGTGTGTGTGTGCGTGCAAAAATCGAAGAAAGCCTCATCCTGACATTTAAAGGCATTTTTTAAAAGGTGAAAACCCAGCTTTGATTTTCAAATCACCTGACTGAGTTACGGCACATCTTCCTCTGAAGATACGCCGTCAAACAGCACAAGTTCTTCTCAGTTAATGGTCCAACTTCAATGACTCAATTAAAGTGGGTGGACAAGATTACAGTGTTGTAGCCTACAACTAAACCTGGGCTGGGTGCAGCTTTCATATCCACCCTGTCTAATCATAAAGTAGAAGCTTACATGAAAAACAGGACCTCACAATTTGAAATTAACCTTTTTAACGTAAATGCAGATTCATTAAGTAAATATTGCATTTCAGAAAGTCTATAAAGGAGTCATGTCACACTTTACGCAGCTCTTTGTTGGCATACTCCGATTTTTTTTAACAATGTGGATCTTAACTGTAAGATATCCAGTAATCTGTAGAGCCATATAACTAATCAAGGAAGCCTATATTTAGAAAATGTTGGCACAACTTCTCAGATTAAACACAGGCTTCCTGCTGAGTCCAGATGTTCGAGGTTAAGTGTTGGTTCTGTTCTGGAGTGCCACCTCTGGCCTACCAGATTCAGACTGGTTTTGGGTGTGTTTGTTGGCAAGTAGCTATAAAAAGGAGAGTCGGCAAAGCATTGAAATAAAATTATAGCTGATGTTTGGTGACCTGGTCTTAACTTCACTGAAGGACGATCAGCAGATGGCAGTTTATCATAACAACATTTATGCAACAAATATTAACTTTTTATTTATTTATTTAATATAATTGTACAGATGACCATCAGTTATACACAAAGATCTAAAAAAAACTCAACACATCTGCACACAATTCATGAGAAAAGGAAGTCTTATATAAACAACACATTTTCTTAATAAATTAACAAATTCAAATGTTTATATAAACATCTAACCACAAATTAAGCCCAAATGCAAACAATATAATTGATCTTTGATATTATTATTTCATGAGTTCATAACCTTATTACATTTTTCTTTATAGAGACACATAATGCTTAAATTCAAATTTCGTCCAATGATCTCCGTCGTGAAATCAAAGGTTGGCCGATTAAGTTGTTAACGGCTGATGTTGATCCTGAGAAATCGATGGACAATATACAACACTTTTTTTTTTTATTTAGCTATTTTACATTTTTCAGGTGACAAAATAGAACAATTGATATAAAAAAGGCTTCTCACATTAAAAAAGCTTAACAAAACTCAAACGTGGGCAACTGGTTGAAGCAGACGCTGATGAATCTTCATCTTCCCACTTGGAAATTGATTAAATGTGCTCAGATATGGCTGATTTTCTTTTCAAGTGCAATTAAAAAAAATTAAAAGGCCAATATCGGCTGATAAAAAGTGGTCTACCAAAAATTTTTTGTACATTATTTAACAGCAATTTATTTATTGCCTTGTACATAGCTATATAGTTTTTAAAAGTTAGAGAAATCTTTAAATTTCTATATTTTTTGACTTCATAAACAGACTACTGTATCAGTACAAACATTATATTAGATTGAGTTCTTGGCATAAACTAATATTGGTAACATTATGTTGCTCTGGATTGTTGTACTAAAAACACAAATTTGTACATATGTGTATATGTTTATAAGTATGTACATACCATAGATTATATATACTCATATATATATATATATATATATATATATATATATATATAGTGTGTGTGTGCATGC
>JARVGV010000280.1:17330691-17345131 GCA_031762435.1 Hypsolebias longignatus | reverse complement strand
TATATACATACATTTAGCCCTTGCATTATGGGCAGTCACCTTTCTTCAAAATGTAGTAAAAGATCTATGACACACACTAAAAAGCAGCATGTGTGTATTGAGTGAAGTACCTGCGAGGCTGTCAGGTCGTGTCATCCTCTCATAAATGTCGTAACTCTGAGGTCCGTAGGGGTCGGTGTTGTGGAGCATGGAGCGAGGCAGAGTGGAGCTGTAATGCTGGGGCACAGCGGTCATACTGGACCTGACAGGAGATGATGAGTGAATAGGCTGCTGTGTCAGTGGAGGGTTGATATTGTCCGCCATCGTCAGAGGCGAGCCCATGCAGCCTGACGGTGGCCCAGCAGAGGTCTGATAGGATGAGGTGGTGCGGCCAGCAGTGCCAGATCGTGAGTTTGTGGAGCTCACGCGGCGTAGTCCTGCAGGGGAATGTTTCTTGGTGGAGTAGGGTGAGCTAGCGCCGCCTATGCTGTTGGTGCGCTGCACAGAGGGCAGGGTTGTAGATAAGATGCTGGAGTAAGGTTTGGGTTCGGTTATGATGGGGGAGCCGTAGGCACTGCCAATAGAGGTACGCAGAGAGCCACGGGATGGGGAGATACTGGTGGTGTAGGCTGGCGAGTGAGAGCGAGAAGGCACAGAACAAACCCTTCGCATAGCACGACCAGGCTGGGCTGTTGTGACTGCTGCAACCTACAGGTGGAAAAAAAAAAAAAAATTAAAATTTTGTTTTTCCCTTCAATCAATAAGGGAATATAAAGAAAATGATCATGTCGTATTACACACTCTGGCATAAACTGAGTTGTAAAATAAGAATTTAACTTTTAAATAACATTATATAAACAATTTCATCACATGCATGACTTTACTCTATAGGCCATGTACATGTTGTCTTTTTACCCCCCTCTAGAGTGTGACAGGTTTAGTTTCTCAGCAATTTTTGTGTGCAAAGTTGTATGAACCAAATGTTGAACTGCTTAGCTCACTGTGTCCCTTCTGTGCTTTTAAAACTTTAAATTTCTGTATTCACAAGGCTAAAGCAACAAGGATTTTGCAGTCATTAAATAAAAAATTAAAAAAAGCTCCAAACAATAAAACAATGAAGTTGTGGCATGCGATGGTGAGAAACTTGCTGTCAGTACCTGGGCTGAAGCCTGCCCCTCCGCTCTGGCATTCCGCCCCAAGGTGCCAGCTCCAGGGAAGGAATGCTGCACCTTCAGCTCTGCCTTGACGTGGTTCTGACTGCTGAGGTAGCCACTGCTGGCATCCTGATAGCCACTGTCAGAGTAAGAGTTCATCTGAGCTGAACCACACGAATTCCCTGCAGATCCTGAGAGAACGAGTGAGAGAATTTGACACGAGTTTAGTGAAACTTAGTAAAAAGAGGTTAGGAACATAGGGGAATACAGGCGGTCCCCGACCTACGGCGCCATCGACCTACGGCACTCCGTACTTACGGCGCTGCCCCCAGAGACGTTATTGCGCCGTACGTTGCCTTTTTTATGCAGCATTTTATATTTTTTCGGGGTTTTTTTTAGGGTATTTTGTTAGCTATCTGCTTGGAAACACATTAAGACACATTAAAACACATTAAAACGGCCGTTCGAAGTTGTTTTACATTGAAAAAAACGTGTTTAAAAAGACGTTACCTATCGCCGTTTAGTTTCGGTTTCGATTTACGGCCGTAAATGCGGACATGCGGCGCCATGTGCGTTTGGCTCCGACCTATGGCAGAATCGACCTACGAACGGTCCTTAGGTCCGGAACCCGTACATATCTCAGGGACTACCTGTATATATTATAAGAAGTTTTATAACAAAAATTACCTTTAACTAAATTGGTTTTCTAATGAAAAATGACAGCAGGGGAACAACAGGTTCGCCACCCTGTGATCCAGTTTTTACGGTAGCTTTTCTTAGTCTTGTGTAATAGATCAACTGTTACCAATAGCCTCTTTAAAACAGATATGTCATTTATACACATGAATCTATACATCCAGGTGTAGGAAGAGGGCCACCTGCATCATGAAGGACCCCACTCACCCAGCACAAACACTGTTTGCCCCACTCCCCTCAGGAAGGAGGTTAAGGAGTATTAAGTGTAGAACCACTAGACTGAGGAACAGCTTCTACCCTGAGGCTGTTAGACTCATGAACATCTAACCTGAATAATCACTGTGAAAAATCACATCATGTTGCTGCTGATCTGTTTCATGTTGCTGTGTACATTCATGCCCATCTGCTCACACAGACTCATGTCCGTGCTGCTGTTCGGCGTATTGTGTTTACTGTTTTTATGCTATTAATGCTTAGCATATTTTTAGCTATTTTTTTTTAGTTCATAGTCTTAGTTCATAGCTTAGATCTAGTCACTTTTTTCTTTTACATTTTATTTTTGGATGTAACTGGGACCCTGTGTACATAATTTTGTTCCACCACATGTGGTGCGCATGAAAATAAAGAAACTCTGAATCTCTGGATATTTGTTAGAAAATGTGCTGACAATATAGTGTATTATTCTTCATCAGTTGCTGTTCAGACGCAAGCTTCTCTTGGGAAATTTGGTTTGTAAATGTACAGAAAAGGCGGTTAGATAGAACTCGGAAAGAAACTTGTGATTGAAAAGATACATGTACGAAATTAACCTCTTTACAACACGTAACGTGATGACAGCTCCGTGGTGACATCAATATCACAAGTATTGCATATTTATTTACCACATCAAACAAGTGGGAAGGACCAAACAGGGAACCATGAGGAGTTAAAAGCAGTAATGGTAACCCCAACATACGTGTTTGTTGGAATTGGTCTGCTAGACATTTACTTTATTCATAAACTGTCTCACTTTGCATTGTTAGGAAAAATATGGCAGGATTTTATTTTTATCTTGAACAAACATGAGAGATTTGCATTTCCATATGCTGCAATGCATGTGTGAAAACATCAATTTATAAGTGATAAGAAACAGCTAAGATGTGTGCGCCATTGTGACATCAGGTGAAGGCTTAAGAAAAAGGCAGATAAGGGGTCAACGATTTATATATATCCTGTAAGGTTTGTGCTGTTATATCAACTCTCAGTTGCAGCTCTGTGACTACCGCGGTAAAGGTAAAACACTTACTCATATATTGACTATATCTCTCTCACACAAAAGAGTAAGTAATAAAGGCCCAAAAAGTATGGCTTGAAAAAAAAAAAAAAAAACTTGTGAAAGTGTGTATAGGTATTAAAATTCTAAATATCAATGTAAAAAAGACCAAAAAAAAAGAAACAATGGAGCAGGGCAAAGCTGAAGCAAAAAATAAAAATAAAATAAAATAAAATGCACGTGAGGTTAAAGGGAATGCAGAAGATAGACTAAAGGCAATAACAGACCCTCACTTTCATGAAGGGAAGACTGCTCTGGTGAGTACAGAGACACCTTCTCTGACCCAGTCCTGATGCGATAGATGGGCGACTGGGAGCTGTCAGTCACTCGAGACTTAGTATCCCCTGAGGCAGAGAAGACACAGGAGAGCAGAAAGTCAAAGAGAGACAGAGTGTTTAAGAAGAAGAAAGCAAGAACAAAACTGCAAGAAGGGGCTTGGAAATTTATAATGGTCATTAAAGCAGTGAACTTTTTTTTTGAGGGTGGGGACTGAGGGAAAACAAAACAAACAATGATTTCTGCTACATTAATTTTACAGCTGTATACAGCTGGTATCATTAATTTTTACAGCTATACTAATTTGGGAATGTGCTAATATGCCCCACTCCTTTTGTAAAGGAAAACAAATAATGTTTCAACAGAAACTGGAAGAAGCCAACGTACAGTTTCTGTGCACAGTTTAGCCCATAGTCTCAATCCGGTTAAGTATGAAAAGAGTCAATGGGTTTCTCTGCAATCACCAGAACAATAGGCAGAGGCAGCCAGTCTAGTTCTGGTAAATCAAGCATGTTTAGCTGTGTGTGAATGGGAGCTGAATCCTACGAAGACGCATTCATTGTTACCAAAGCTGACCCATTCAGTTAAGCTGCTGACAGACAGGCGAAGTCTGACAACCAGACTATTTGCATTTCTACGTCTGGACATCTAACAGTGCCAGTCTATTTAAAGATAGGATCAACTCAAGACAAATTGATTCTTCACTCACATTGCTAAAGTATGTATTGTTTAATTTCTGCTGAGATGAAATAAACTTGTATGTGACACCCTGTAGTAGCAACTTCTTTGAGTTTATCAAAGTTCAGGTAAAAAAAATCAAACGTCCAGAATGTCGAGTTAAAACGTCCAGAAACTGTCCAGATGACCTGACTCAACTTTGTTTGATGTTTTACCTGGATTATTGATCATGAACTATGAAGTTCTGAACCACTTTGGCTATGGCTGCCTCAGAGGAGACGGGGGAGAGTACAGACTCCAGAAACCATCTTATTACTATTAAACTGGTTGGCTCACTATGTGAGTGTGTTGCTTGTTGGACCAAATTTATTGTGACTCTTCTGCCTGATGAAGTCCCTTGGATGAAGGACAAAACTTTTCCAGAAAAGACACCGTCCAGATGACCTGGCTCAATTTAGTTTGGCTCCTTAATGTATTTAATATGTTTTTTTGTTTGTTTGTTTGTTTTTTACTTGTCAGCAACTCTGTCATTTCTGACAATATTGTTTGTCAAAAACATAGTTCTGAGTAAAACAATCTTATGAGGCTTCAAACTGTTTGGATCTGACTTTTTTGATCCCCAACATGGTCTGTCACACAGTACACTTTCTAAACAGTTGGAACAAAATACAGATTTTTTGCAGCTGAAAGAACCAAAAAAAAAAAAAAAAAAAACCAGGGTAAAATGTAATAGAAACAAACTATATAAAGGTGCAACATAGAAACAGAAGTGATATAGAGATATTATATAAGGAGTAGACTGTCCATGTGTTACAACAAAATGTGTTGTAAGAACTAACACACTGTGAAACCTAAGTGATGGCAAGACTTAATAACAGTTTGTGATGACATATTGTCAAACTGTGCCTTGACCCTGTTTATTAAAGCAGGAACTACAATCCCAGAGCAGACAGTCACAGGAAATAAAAAGAGAAACAGACAGCAAGCACAGAGGGAGACAGAAAGTACGCAAAAAAGGAGGATTGTCTCCTTATGGCAAGGGTTTTTGAGCAATCGTTAACAATAAATTTAAAATAAGGTGTGTAAATTGCCTGATATTTTTATTTATTTAAGTGGCACTCAGTGCTGTATTTGACACTTTTGACCATACAATTCTCATTTACAGACTTGAGCACATCATTGGGATCAAGGAAACTGCCTTAGCTTGGAATAAGTCATATCTGTCTGATACATTTCAATGCAAACATTTCAATGCAAACATTTCAATAACGTGTCCTCACTGTTTTCTAAAGTTAATAATGGTGTTCCCCAGGGTTCTGCTTTAGGGCCAGTTCTGTTCTCTTTATAAATGTTTACTTTAGGTCACATTATCAGAAAATATGACTTACAGCACCGTTGTTATGCCGATGACACATAGCTTTATACACAACTTAAACCAGATGACTCATCTACTGCTCAAACTCCAAGCCTGACTTGTGGCATTAAAGAACTGGATGCCCTTAATATTTCTTCTGTTGAACTCAAATAAATAGAGGATCAATGCTTTTGGTTCTAAAAAACTAAATAAGACACTATTAGAGCATTTCTAACCCGAACCCGGAGCCTGGCCCCGCCCGACCCGGATTCGGACCGTTCCGGTCCATAATAATGTGCTTAATGTGAGGGCTGGATTGGTGTCAGGCTTTTGATTGCATCAGCAGACGCACGCAGCTGAAGCTCCAATTAAATGTCAACATGGCTTGCCATACTATCACCTGCCACACATTTCACCGTGCGCTGACCGGCCTTGAAAGGGGTAAAAAGTTCAGATAAGCATAAGATGGATTACTGCCATTGCCCAAATGGACGTTCATTCAGCCTCTGCACTCAGCGGACGTGCGCGGCCAATGACCCAAATAGGTGAGATCACAAAATATGAGACATGTCAGACCAAGGTGCAATACAGGCAGAAGCAGGGGAAGCGTTTAATGCGTTTTGACAACTGCCCCCTTTATTCAACCGCATGCGTCCGCTGACCCTTAATAACTATAGCTATAAACAGTCAAAGCTTAATTAAAAATGTCGGGGGACGGGGGTTCTGTTTCTGACCTGTAATTACTGTTAATTTGTCGGATCGGGTGGGGTTCAGAAATGATGGCTATGGGCTGGGACTGGGTCAGGTTGGATTTTTTTCGGATCAAAATGCAACTCTAGACACTATACACTCACAATATCATCTTGATGGAATTACAATAGCCTTTAGCACAAATCTTGCCATAATCTTGGACTAAGATCTATACTTTAATTTACATATCAAACTAGTCTCAAAAACAGCTTTTTTTTCCTTTGTATTTTTATAAAATCTGTAAATTTAGAAGTTTCAAGTACTCAAGATGATGCTGAAAAACTGGTCTAAGCCTTCATGGCTTGCAGACTTGAATATTGTAATGCCAGTTTAACTGGGTGTAATCCTTCAAAATCATGCAGCTTATTCATAATACTGCAGCATGAAAATTAACAGGTACTTCTAAGAAAAAACTTTTTTTTTTTTTTTTTTTTCAGTTTTACCCTCTCTGCACTGGCCTTCCATGTCTATCAGAATACAATACAAAATCCTCCTCAGTGCATACAAAAGCGATGAATGGCCTAGCTCCAGCACAACTAATTGTTCCTTACAACCCAACTAGATCACTTTGCTCCCAGCTTTGTCTCCCCTTTTCTGGATCAGCTCCCTGCTTCAGAAAATAGCACCAATACACTCTCTCTGTCATTGAAACCAACCTAAAAACATGCTATTTTTATGACATTAATTATTTTTGTATTGTGCTATCTATGACCTATTTTTGTTTTTATATTACCTGGTATTTTAAATTATTTATTTTACATTAAGTATTTTAGGTTACATCAGTGTTCTAAAAGCATTATATAAATAGTTGATTTTGATGTGGGACTATCTCATCCATATGAAAGTTTGAATACACACCCTCCCAACTCTTTAATAGGCTGTCACATTGTGAGTCCAACTACCGGTACTGTTTCAGCAAAAAAAAGAAAATAAAATAAAAAATAATAATAATAATAAAAAATAATTAAAAATAAAAAACCTCCATAAAATGTCACTATAATGCTGGTCAAGCTTGATAAATTTTTACAGTAATAAATTTGGATTCTGGCTGTTATGAGACTACACATGCATATTTATGAGCACTTAAGGGACTATAGGCTTCCAATTCTATCTGATGGGCACACCGACCTGGTGTAGGCAGAGAGCAGATAACAGCTGATATCTACGACTACAGTTTTTATTTATGATGTGCTTTTACGTAATAGGCAACAGGAAATTTATTGATTATCAAGTAATGTAGTTTTTGAGACAAGGTTGGTTACTTTTTATTATATTTAGAGTTTGAATAAGATGTGTTTTTTATTAACACCACCAAGAACCCAAGGGGGTCCTTGTGACTGTAACACTTGGGAATTCAAGTGCCAACATGAAGACTGTTTGTCAGAACTCAGATCCAGGAGGAACAATGCGTATTCTGTCCTGGTCATGGAACACTGGACCAGCGCTTTACACTGACTAGGGTCCTCGAGGGGTCATGGGAGTTTGCTCATTCAGTCCACGTGTGTTTTGTGGAATTGGAGATGGCTTTCGACCGTGTTCCTTGAGGTACACTGGGGGAGGGGGGTGTCTCCGTGAGTATGGGATCAACGGCCTGTTGCTGCAGGCTGTTTGGTCCAGTAGTAAGTCAACTACCACCCTTCAGGATGAGAGATGGTCTCCACCAGGACTGCCCATTGTCACCGATTATGTTTATAACTGTTATGGACAGAATTTCTCGGTGAAGCCTGGGGGCGGAGGGATTCCGGATCGGTGGCCTCAGGATTCCATCTCTGCTTTTTGCAGATGATGTAGTCCTGTTGGTGTCATCATGCCATGATCTTCAGCTCTCACTGGAGCGGTTTGCAGCCAAGTGTGAAGTGGCTGGGATGAGAATCATTACCTCCAAATCTGAGGCCATGGTCCTCAGTCGGAAAAGCATGGATTGCTCTCTTCGGGTTGAGTGAGGTTCTGCCTCAAGTGGAGGAGTTCAAGTATCTTGGGGTTTTGTTCATGAGTGAGGTAAGAGTGGAGCATGAGATGACAGATGGATTGGTGCAGAATATGCAATATTGCAGATTCTGTACCAAACCATTATGGTGAAGAGGGAGCTGAGCTGTAAGACAAAGCTCTCTGTTTACCAGTCAGTCTAAGTTCCTACCATCAACTACGAACACGAACTCTGGGTAGTGACCGAAACAATGAGATTGTGGATACAGGCGGTTGAAATTAGTTTCCTCCGCAGGGTAGCTGGACTCTCCCTTAGAGATAGGGTGAGAAGTTCACCAAAGTCCATGCTCAATAATCCAGGTATAAAATCCAACAATGTTCAGTCAGGTCATCTGGACATGTTCTTTTTTGTGCTGAAACATTTTGCCCTCCCTCTGGAAGGCTTCATCAGTCTGAGGAAACACCAAACAAAACTGCTTCTCCCCCAACAGCCTACTCTAAAGTGGACAAAACCAGTTATGTTGGTGCTAAGATGACCTCTGGGGCACGTTTTCTCCCCTGGTGTCCGCCTTCTCCCTCGTCGAGAGGGTGAGAAGTTCAGTTATCCAGGAGAGACTCAGAGTAGAACTGTTGCTCCTCCACATCGAGAAGAGCCGGTTGAGGTTGTTCGGGCAGTTGGTGGCCGCCTCCCTAGGGAGGTGCTTCGTGCATGTCCAACTGGGGGGAGACCCAGGGGAAGACCCAGGACATTCTGGAGAGACTATGTCTCAGTTGTGCTGGAATAGCCTTGGAATCCTCCCAGAAGAGCTAGAATAGATGATTGTGGAAAGAGATCTCTGGGTCTCCCTGCTCAAGCTGCTGCCCCCGCGACCAAACTTCAGACCAAGCGGAAGATGATGGATGGATGGATGGAACATGAAGACCACAGCAGTGACGGAAAACAAAGAAATGCTCAACTCGGTGGTGTTTCTCCTCTACTCTTAGTGGGCATTAAGTGTGACATTTCCAGAGGCAAAAAGACTTGTTTCTGCAGTCATAATTCTATCCTCCAGAAAACACTTTGTTCCCATACTCAGAGTTGTATTCACTTAAAGTATAAAAACCACGTCTGACTGTCATTTATTATCTGTGGTATCATTATCAATCAACACAAAACAAAACTGTGACTGTGATTAGTCTCCTGCTCTGTTATAACACTAATGGAATGCATTCAGAAAGGAAATGAGGAGCAGACAGTTAATGAGAAAAGCAAGTGGTATTAATATTCCCAGTGCAGATGTACTGCTATAACACCCCCATGGGCTCTCTTGACAGAATCGACAATAAAAGATTAATGACCACTGCAAAAATTCTGCTTTTCACTATGCAATTAATAAGCCATTAAAGATGTTAGCAAATGCAATTTATTATATATTATTTTCCAAAAATCTGATCAGAATGAGAGCTAAAACAATCAAGACAGTGAATAGATCTGAAAAAACATCCTTCTGCCACCTGTCACTGATGCAGTTTTGTTCAATAACTATTAAACAAGAACACTACGGGCTGTCAACTGCTTTGTTGAAGAGGGTCGCACTGGTAGATTATCGAGGAAATGTAAAACATGTCAGGAATGCACTCTACATGCACAGAAGCACACACTCAGACAAGCATTTTTTTCTATTCTCAGTAAGAAGAGAAGAATTTCGCTAAGGAGGTTTTGTCAAACTTTCAATATTTTATCACAGTGATGCTTAACGCATTGTCCCTGGTCTAACTCCTTATCATTTATAGAGGACCTAACTAGGGAGAGATGGAGAGGTCAGTAGTCACTGCGATTCTAAATTACTGTTCTATTATTATTTTAATGAAGGTGGATGGACTGCTGTGTGAGTCTAAAGAATGTAACAGAATCTGATAATATTAAATAAATTGAAATAGAAAAAGTGCAGCACGGTGGTGCAGTTGGTAGAGCTGCTGCCTCTTGGCAAGCAGGTTGCCCTGGTTCAAATTCCGGTCCAGGAACCTTTCTAGGTGGAGTTTGCATGTTCTCGCCGTGCATGTATGGGTTTTCTCCTGGTACTCCGGTTTCCTCCCGCAGACCAAAAACATGCACGTTAGGCTGATTGGTAACTCTAAATTGTTTCTAGGTGTGAGTGGAAGAATGGTTGTTTGTCTCGTTTGTTTCTATGATGGACATGGGCACCAGTGACCCCTGCGACCCGAAAAGGAAGAAGCAGGTAAAATACGATGGATGGCTGGATAGATGGATGTAAATAGAAAAAAAAAATTTCTAAAAAAGACTAAGTTAATTTATTTTGCAGTGTAAAACAACATACCTGCTGTTCTCCATGGCAGAGATTTCTCAGATGAGCTGTGAGAGAGGAAAGAATGGATTAAAAAAAGTAAATATCAGTGAAAGAACAAGAAAAAAAAACATGTGAGGTGCTTCTATATGTTATCTACTCCTTTATTAGAGGTTTTACAACAATATTTGAAAGGATCAACACAGTGTTTGGAACAACAGAAGTTTAGCTAACATTTAAATATGTTTGTTTATCAAGCCTAAAAGACTGTTCTGTTTGAGTGAAAAATAATTATCAGTCTGGTCTGAGAGCAGTTCTTCTACATTCAGAGTATATTAGCAGGCTAAGAAAATAACCACTGGATAGACACAACCTAATGAGAGCTGAAAAATATATACAACAAAGTGAGAGATCAAACTGCCTTCCCACACAAACCTTTAAAGCGCACTGACATTAGTGATATCCCTGTATGAACAAAACAAATGTAGTACTTCTAAAAGATAGTATATACAGAGATACGCTTAAATTTCACGGCTTAGTCTTTGTTAACTTCCATTATGTTCACGATGAAAGTCGTAACGCTTAATTCTGAATTTTTGCTCTGCGCTGACTATTTTGCGTGGTCATTCACATTATCGTTTAAATGTGACTTCCATCAGACTCCAGTGTGAACTGTTTGCAGGCAACCCGCATGCACAATAGAAAATGTGACATCTCACGCAGCACGTAGTGTTTAAGGAAGTACTGTAAATATGGATGCTATACATGTTAGCATGAACCGACTAAGTTATTATGTGACATGCTTGTATGGTTCGGTGTTTACATTTAATCTAGACTCTTGATGGCTCTTCCAGCACAACAGGATTGTGGTTCTGGAACGACAGTAACATACTGAAGGTAAAAAAAAACCCTCAAGTATCGATCCCATGAAGTTAGTACTGAAATGATCTGACGTCGATGCACATCATATAGGTGCATCTAAAAACATAATATCGTGAAAAAGCTAATTTTTTTATGTCAGTCATTTCAAAATTCATACATGGATTCATTTCACTTAGAGTGAAATATTTCAAACCTTTATTTCTTGTACTTTTGATGATTATAGCTGACAAATAATGAAAATTAGAATATTTCACAGCCAGCTATTGGTACCTTTGTCAGGGTGGGCAGGTACCAAGTCCAGCTGGAAAATTAAATCAGCATCTCCAAAGCTCTAAAATGCCTAAAATTAATTTAAAAAAAAAATTCATGTATGGACTGTGGACTTCAGAAAACACCGTGGACCAACACCCACAGAGTGGACCCAAACCATCACTGACTGTGGAAACTTCTCTGGACTTCAAGCAACGTGGATTCTGGGCCTCTCCTCTCTTCCTCCACATTCTGGGACCTTGATTTCTAATTGGCATCCAGAATTTACTTTCATCTGAAAAGAGGACGATGGACCACCGAGTAACAGTCCAGTTCTTCTTCTCTTCATTCAACCTATATTTAGGCAGGTTAATCCCATTGAGCGCAGGTAAGATGATTCTGATGTCTCTGGTTCAGGAGTGGCTCAACTTGAGGAATGAAACATTTATAGCCCATGTCGTAGGAGTTAATCAGCTGATTATGATGAATTTACAATACAGTATTGAACCTCTTCACAATACATGTACTGTATTCTAATTTTCTGAGACCTGAATTTTTTTTTTTCATTATCTGTAAGCCATAATCATCAAAACTAGAAAAAATAAAGGCTTGAAATATTTCACTCTGTGTAATGAATCTATATACAGTAATTAGAGTTTTATCTTCTTAAATGATTGACAAAAGAAATATTAATTTTACACAATATTCAGATTTTTTTAGATACACTTATATGTTGCTATATATTCTTAGTCATCCAGGATAAGAAAAATTAAAAGAACAAAGACGAGACAACTTGACCTTTTTTTTGTAGCTGAAAACCTGCAGTTCCAAGATTTACACTGTACAAGGTTAGTATCATTATTAATACTAAGATCATTCTGCTTAACTTTACCTTACTGAAGTAAAGTCAGATGAAATGCAGCTTGACCATTCAGTCAGATCTGTGTATCATTTAGTACCACACATGAATGAAAAACTCCTGGGTCAGATCTGAATAAATCAAATTTGTCACATTCAGAATGTTGTGAAAAACTGATATGGGCCACAAAGGGGGGAAATTTTGGGCCACTTTAGTTTTCCTGCAGTGTGAACATTGCCTTACAGTTTTACAAGACTTCTATAAAAGAGAAACAAAATACAGTAATTACCGTATTTTTAGACTATAAGGCGCACTTAAAATCTTTTAATTTTCTCAAAAATCGACAGTGAGCCTTATAATCAGGTGCTCCTTATGGACTAATTTTGGTTGTGCGTACTGACCTCAAATCGATATTTTATTGTGAATGAGTTGAATAAAATTTGACTTAACTATTTTGTTTTGCTTAATGCACCTTATACAGTGTGCCTTATAGTCTGAAAAAAAAAAAAAAACAGTACTTGCTTCAAGCTTTCAAATCAATTATATTCTATTATAACCAACAACAATTAAAAACAAAACTTACAACAGTTTCTAAGTAAAAGCTTATCATTTACCATAATGTACTTTGTAAAAAAAAATGCAAACGTCCATTTGTCAAAAACAAATAAATAAATAAATAAATAAAAAAGGTTAAATCATTTCATCTGGACCAGTTTCTCTAAGGGAGACACGTTTTGTCTTTCATCCAGAAGACTTCTGGATATAGACTTTTTTTTTTATTTTTTATTAATTTAATCTTAATTTCACTTTTTTTGTTGTTATCTACATGGATGATTGAGCCTACAAACTTTTTTCATGTCCATTCATGTTTACTAAAACAAGTGTTACTAAAAAAAAAAAAAATTCTAAAAAAAAAAAAAAAAATACTCAAAACACTGCTATGTAAGATGAAGTATAAAAGCACAGCAGTTAAGCTCGCAGTATTACATGTAGACATCTTAACTACTTAAAATGTTCTACTACTTATGAAAACACTTCCTCATTAAAGACAAGTCAGATGATCTTTTTCATGTTAGTCATTATAACAGACAGAGATAAAGAAGATGACCTCAGAGTAGTCTAACGACTAGTTTTATCTTTATATCTCTTCCCTGTTGGTCATTAATACAACACGTTTAGAGTTGTTACTACAACCAGTTTTCTTTCATCCAAGGTGACACTAAAGAAGCTCAACTTTCAGCATTGTAATGAGCCCACAGGCAATTAAAAAGAGGATGCTGGGAAAGTTGTGCACCACTGAACCATAGCATATCAAGCAGAAGAGTGGCTACCATGATGACAATGGTGATAAGGCTGCATGTTGACTACAAACTGGAGAAGGCCCCATTAGTTTCAGTAAAACTAAAAGATGATCCACAGCAAGCCGTACCCTGGCAGTACACTTCCATTTCCTAGACATAATTTTCACTAGGGAATGTCTAACCATGCAGGAGGTCAAAACTCTGAGTGCTGCCAAAGGACAGGTTTGACAACTGCTTCTTTTACGTTTGCAGAAATATAAAGAGTGGACATCCTCTGAGGGGTCATGACATGTAATGACTCTTATCTGAAGCCTTAAGTGTCCCATCACCACTGCAATTGTCCTGCTGCGCATTTGAGCCAGTCAGCGTGACTTCTGTGTAAAAGCTCATCTCAGGTCAAACACAAACCCTGTGGCAACCATTTCATTTGTCTTGCTCTTGCTTTAAAATAGGCATGTTAATGTTGGATGCTGTGGTCTTCTTGGCCCGGTGGGCCAAGTGTCACCATACTCGCTTGTAAGAAAGTTAAGTCAGGTACTCAGTCTGGGTGGTTTCTTTTTTTGTTCAAACGATTCGTCTTTCATCCAAAGGATTTCATCAGTCTGAGGAGCATGCACACAATTAGTTGATCCGATGGAAATGTATTCAAATTAAATAATCCAAATGTATCATTTACATGGGCACAATCCGTTCATGACGAGCATTTACATGCAGCGGGCTTTTATTCAGAATAGAAGTA
>JARVGV010000280.1:17237246-17248221 GCA_031762435.1 Hypsolebias longignatus | reverse complement strand
TGGATGGATGGATGGATGGATGGATGGATGGATGGATGGATGGATGGATGGATGGATGGATGGACTGATGGATGGATAGATGGTTGGATGGATGGATGGATTTTAAATTTACTATGGTTTTACAACTGAACTTTTGGATCTAAAGACTTGCACATGACATTTAACTTGAGGAAAATTCACCCACCAGACGTTTTCTTGATTTCCAAAAAGGAATCTTTTATCTCGAGCTTCAAGGTCTTTAAACTGAAGTGGATTAAATTCTGGATCGTTAAATCCCCCCTTAAACACACAGCTGCTGCTTTTATTCCAGGCAGGCATCAAAAACGATTGATTTGATGAATGATAACTGCTGATACTAATGTGTGTGCGTGTGTATGTGGGTTGGTGTGTGTGGGGGGGAGGGGTGTGTGTAAAAGCATGTTAATTTGCAGTTCGTTCCTTTGGGCTTTGGGGGATTTTAAGCTCTCCTCTGTCAGATCTGTGAATCTGTCTGCCCAGTCGGTATGCAACACTTTAATGCCCGACACGCCACAGAGACGCTGCAGCATAACGAGCTTGTCACTCACTCTTTAACAAATGTTATGCCATAAATCTGTGTGTGTATGTGTGTGTGTGTGTGTGTTCTGTTATTATAAGAACATAGACTTGACAGGACACCAACCCATGGGGGACTACATTATGGTTGCTGTGGGACTGAAGTGCCTTTTCATGTTTCTGGTCTGGTTCTTTACTTTGGCTTAGAATTAAATTGTTTAGGATGAGGGCAAATATGGGGCAGTTTATAGGATGAGGGCAAATAGGGGGCAGTTATGATGGTTAAATGTCAGGATAAGAACCTGAAAAGTGTATTTTGTCTATGAATTATCCTTTTAGATACAAACATCTGTAATTGGGGTCGATTTAGACTCATTCCTTCCAGATTTCTGTGAAGCGTCAGACTTACAGCACATGAAGGATATTCCTGGTGTTTTTCTTCCTTTATGAGATAACATACATTTTGGTTTGGGTACAAAAAATTATTTGATCATACTGGTTGAAATATCTTGCCTAGACTGCCTATTTTTGTTCATAATTTAGTATAAAGCCTAATAATACAGTAATATTAACTTTAATTAAATATATCAAATTACACCTTAACCAATCAGAATCAAAACAATCAACAAAAACATTAAAAATCCTGCAAAGTCATAAAAATTTGTTTAAAAAAATCAAAAAGTAAGTAATACAATCTGCACACATTTTTTCTCATATAACATGGATCAATTAACATGATAAAAAAAAAAAAGATAAAGTTGTGAATGAATACCCGTGTTTTTTTTTTTTTTTTGGCCCACAAAAAAGACAAAGTGAATGAAATTAGGTCAACTTACAGGTCATATTTGAGTACCTTTTAAAACAATGAACAAAACTAGAAAACACATAGTTTGTGATGGATTTAATGTGAAAGTCAAAGGACAGAGTGAATTCCAAGATGACACCAAGGTTCTGAAACTCAGATGACTGGAATGAGATGGATCATCCATTTCCACAATGATATATCCAACCTCACACACTCTGGGTTGTGATTTTGCTGAGTGATTAGAGCAAATGTTTGTTTTAATGTAGAATTGTTTATCATTAGCATTTAAATGAGACCATGATAGGAGATGATTTGTAAAAGCATATAAATGATAACGAGTGACCCAAGTACACATACTTGAGGTACTCCTTGATTGATTAAAGATGTAGAAGGAGTTAACTGTGTTGACAAACTCCCACTTCCTGCTTATATGTATCCTTCCCTGAGATTTAGCACCTGACAGTTCCTGGGGAGATCTATGAAATCCTTCTCCTCTGCACTTTGTCTGCTGCTTATTCACAGCAACTCCTCTTTTTTTGTTTCTCCCTGGTGTGCGTCCACATGTGCTTTTATAGCTGCAGCAGTGGAGGGCCCAGCAGGAGGAGGTGGCAAAGCTGGAGGAAGCTATAGCAGCGAGACAACAAGAAGAAAGGGAGGAGAGGATGAAGAGGGAGCAGGAGAAGGAGGCTGCCATCAGGTCGCAGCAGAAAGAGAAAGTAAGTACTGTACTTATGTTCAGAGAATGTGTTGTTACATTGTAAAAAACTAAAGTTGTGATTAAGAAAGCATCAGTGGACAGTCCTTTACAGTATTTGCTATATAATTTTAAATTTACTATTATCCTTTTAATATTGAGTTTTTATCCTGAATGGAAAACCACTAAACTAATTTAAATTATACCGATCGTACAGTCAAGCCATGCACAGGTTTATCAAAATGCCATAATACTTGGTCAATGAAAAACAAATTGTTGATCCACGACAGTGATTTGCACACAGAAAGCTCTGGGTGTTATCCATCTGAAAGCAGGAGCTGTTAATCGTTATCTGGGGATTTTGATTATTCGTTTTATGATATTGAACACTCAGGTGTGATAACTCCACAAAGTGTGTAGGTTTCAAACTGTTTAATTAACTCTCTCCTCGAGGGCCTGCTTGGGGAGAACAGGCAACCCGAGACGCTCGCTGATTAATGAGAACATTTAGGCCTCATTGAATTCCAGAAAATCTAGCACGACATTCAGGCAGACGATGAAATATCATCTCATTCTCTTTATTTACACCTATCTGACTCCCCACCGCCTCAATCAATGGGACATGATGATCTTTGGAGTGTTGTCAGACTCAACTTTCTTTGGCTCATGTCTGCTCAGAACCAACTTTTTGTTGTTTTCTTTTTGTCTTTCACCCAAAGGTGAGGAGGTTTTATTTAAGGCAGCAGAAGAGGAGGGAGGTGCTCGAGTGGAGGGATCAGGAGAGACTTGCTGCTCTGAGGACCATCATGGACAAGCAGGCGAGGCGAGACAGGGAGAGGTGGGTGTCAGACTATTGGACCGCTAAACTTGCAAATGGCCTCTATTTATTTATTTTTTATTGCTTTTTGCCTGACTATCACACATTTAACACATATTATTGATTTATCATAAACCTGATTATTAAAATACCACTGGAATGATTTTATTTCATTAATTTATTATTATCATTTTTATTATTATTATTAATTTATTGGCAACATTTAAACTGATTGGACTTGCAAACGCTGATATGCTGTCTCTGCATGATTTGACTTTGTCCCTAAGGTTCACTTAAGAATATAACAAGAATATTTAATATTTTTATCATTAGACTGATTTATACAAAGTTCTAAAATGTGATTGTGGTCAGTCCTGCTGTCAAATTAATCTTTTTTTTTTTTTTTTTTTTTTTTTAATTTTTAATAGAACATGAACTTGAACAAACCACTTTTTTTTAAGTACGGTAATTGAAAAATGTCAAGTATGTACAACTTTTAGATGTTTATTTAAATGTTTCCACACTTTTTGGTCATTTCAGTTTTTACTGTAAAATGCAACATGGTCAGTTTAGTGTCAGACCTAAACTCTAATTATTTTAAATTAATTAATTGATTAATTAAGTGACTTATTGAAATTTAAACAATCAGAACAAAAGATAAAATTAGCACAACTAAAACTAAAAGCTAAAATTAGACAAACATAAATTAAAAGCTAAAACTAATAGAACAGTAGATGCAAACTAAAACCAGCAGAAGAGTAGCTAAAATATATAATAATCAAAACAGTAGCTTAAAAGCCAAAACTATCAGTACAGTAGCTAAAAGCTACAGTTAGCACAACAGGAGAAAGTAGCCAAAATCAGCAAAACAGCATAAAAAAATCAGAGACAAACAAAACAGTAAATGAAAGCTTAATTATGTAATTAGAACAGCAACTAAAATTTAAAAGTAGCAAAAGTAGCTAAAGGCTAAAAATAGCAGTACACTGAGGATTTCAAAAAACATAAAGTTTTTTCCACGATTTGAAGCAATTTCAATTTATTTTCAAGAAAGAAAATGTGCAAAAATAAAGTTAAATGTTTCAAAAAGTATAATGTTTACAGAAAAAAATAAAAACCACAGCCCTTATGTCCTTAATGAGCTGAACGTTTTGATCCCAGAATGGCCTAAATAACCAAAATTAACCTGTTATTAAAAAAAAAAAAAAAAAAAAAAAAAAAAAGTACTAAATAAATTATAAACAGGAAAACAATAGTGTGAATGCTGACTCATCATTCACAGCCTTATCAAATATGTTGCAACTTACAATCATTTCCAGTCAGACCCATGCTGTGGGACTAACAAGTGACTCTGACCATCACTTGGCATGAGTTTAGTCATTTCCTGAGCACAGACACTTGCATTACTTGCCCATAATGAGTTTTGCTGTTAGACGAAACCCTTGCAGGACCGAGAACAGACGAGGGATGAGAAAGGGATGAAAACAGGTGATTTGGGAAGAGCTGGCTGCGCTCTGGCAGCTCCATTAAGCCCCTCAACAGCCTGGAGGTTTTCTGTGTGAGGACTGATAGGTTTGCTGCCTGAGGCCCTGCTGAAGAAACAGGGGTGTCATGTGGTTGTGATGTCCACAGCCTCTGTCTTCTCCATTTTTAGGGTGCAGTTTCGAGCAGATTTGTTGCAGGAGCGAAAGCAGAGAGAAGCGCGGGAGCTCGAGCAGCAGAGGGAAGAACAAGAGAGGCAGCATCGTCTGGTGGAAGCTCTCAGAAAGCAGGTGAATCATTAGCAGGTCTTAACACCTTCAGACAATGTTCTGTCTGCTGAAATTACTTGAGACTGGAGACGTCAGCGCCACCTTGTGGCTTTACTTAGAAAGACAGCAGCGTTACATACAGACATGATGATTAGTCTTATTTTCTATCATTGCAGGTTGAGGTGGTGGCAGAGGCCGACCCAGAGAGGATGATGGCAGATACTGAGGCGTGGAGGAGCCGACTCAAGAATGAGAAGGAGTTTGAGCTGCAGAGGCCTCTCTACAGTATAAACACGTACACAGACACACAGGTGAGACATTTTAACCTCTGCCCTCTTCTGACTTTCTTCATCTTTTGCCTCGATTTGCCGCTCGCTGCTTTTTATATGTTTCATTTTCTCTGATTCGTGTTGTTTTTAGGCTCAAGGTTCTTTGTTATTATTCACATCACATGTGGTACATAAGGTGGAACGAAATCATGTGGATTCCAGTTACATTCAGCAAAAATATAAACTGCAAAAGAAACAGTAATGAGGATCTAAGATATAAACTACGAAATGTGCTAAGCACTAATGGTGCAAAAGAATACGCCGAACAACAGCAGCACGAACATGAGTCTGTGTGAGTAGATGAGTACAAATGAATGCAGCAGAGTGAAATAATCAGCAGCATGAGATCAGCAGCATGGATAATCAGCAGCACATATCACCAATCAAAGTGACATTTAAATTCAGTTCAGTCAGTTATGTTTTGTTTCATCTGGGGTGAAGCTGACCCATGCAAAGTGGAAAATACACAAAGCAGGTTACTGGTCAGACTGTGTTTGTTCTTTCAGCACACAGACAGAAACTCAAGGCCATCAACTTGGTCAATAAACTGTAGAGTCCGAGTGCGTCTGTGGATCTTCCCTTTCCCGTTAAACCTGCTTTATTTTTAAACAAACATCACTAACATGTGTGTGTTCTAGCTTTAAAAAAAACTATAAATGTGTGATTTATTTACTGTGCAGTTCTGAATGTCTGTTTTCCAGATTGTGTCCGATCCAAGAGTGCGAGCGGAGCAGGCTCTACGAGAGGCGGGTCTGCACCAAAACCAGTATGCTAAGCGGGTTCTGTCTGATATCAAGCCCCACAAACCACCACGGAGAGACATGAAATCCACACTAAAGTTTTAACTGTGTTTTGTTTGGGTCATACTGTAAATTCCTACCAACCTTTGCTTTGTTATTCAATTTAATAAACAATAAACTTGTATACAGAAACGTGATTAAAATTATTGACTTTTATTGTAGATAGAACTTTACATTCTACAAAGATGCTGTAAACAAAAATTACGTCTGCAGTTACCAGAAAGTATTGACTGCTTATGTAAGGGTTTAAAGGTGCAAGGCCATGAACTTGCAATACTGAAATACAATGGTAAATTATACTACATGCTTTTTTGATGAAAGAAGTAAGAAAACTATAACAAAAAGGAACACTTTTAAACCAAAGACTTGAAAAGCCATCTACAAGTAAAACAATATCAAGTTTATGTTTATTCCAAGAGTTCAAATTTTATTTGGTTCATTTTAAAACATCAGGACTTACAAATATCTCTAAATCTGCCATATTTAATAATAAGTTTATTCAATTTGTACTGCACTTTACACTTTACAATCTCAAAATGCTACAATGTAAAATATCAAAATAGAATAAAACATGGACTAAAAAAGGACTAAAAAAATTTAAAATTTTAGCTACCGGTACATTGATTATTCTGGTATTGATGTCAACATTAAAATAGTCACACAGAATGTATTATTTTGAAATTTTATCTTATTGTACATAAATACCAAAGTGTTTAATGTAAAAAAACCCGAAAAACATTACATACCCTAAATAAGCAACATGCTAGTATTTTAACTTTGTCATTTACCGTAATTTCCAGACTATAAGTTGCTACTTTTTCTTACGTTTTGAACACCGTGGCTTATACAATGCTGCAGGTAATTTATGGATTTTTTTTTTTTTTTTGACGGGCTAATGAGCTTCATGCCGCCAAAACATTTAGCCTTGTCACCCATGACTCAATGAGACTACCTGTAAAAATAAAGTAAAAAAAAAAAAGTGACGAATGAAATCACATTGGACCATATATATGTATAAAGTACATACATTTATATATATACTGTATATATATATATACATATATATACATATACTGTATATGTATATATACTTTGTATATATATATATATATATATATATATATATATATATATATACAGGTATATACTGTATATATAAATACCTGTATATATATTAAACCTGCTGTGTTACAGGCTCTGTTCAGAAAAACAAAACAAAACAAAAAAAAACACTTACTGTATGTATTTGTGAATGTTACCGGTGTGTATTTAAGTAAAAGTTTTATTTTTTTAATTTGTGTAAATATCTCATGTTACAAGGTGGACACCTGTGCCTTATAGACAAGTGCAGCTTATATATGTACAATTTTTTGTGTGGGCGTGGCTTATTCAGGTGCGCTCAAAAGTCTGGAAATTGCGGTAAATCATTTTCAAACTCTTACATAATAGTCAAACATTATACTAAGTACAGAATTTTATATACACATTCACATATCAGTCAAAGCTATATACAGTATTTTATGGTTACAGAACGCTCAGACTGTCAGTCCCAAACGTTTCTTGATAAAGTGAGACACCAGGACTTGAGGTCTCTGCTGGTACTCAACCAGAACATCATGAGGGGAGGTGATCTGGTCTCCATCAAAGCGGTTCAGCAGGGTAACGCAGACCACAGCCGCTGCGAGGAGGACAAAAATGTGGAAAGTGTAAGTGATTTTATATACGGCACTTGTTTTCTTTGAGATGGTTTTGAAGGTTACATGTCAAATCACGTGTCAGTAAAAACAAGACATGTTTAAAATTTGATTCATATGAAAGTAGGCTAGCAGATGAACACTTTGACACCTTTAAGGCCACAAACTCTGCACATGGCGGCAAAGACCGTGGACTCCATTTCAATATTCCTCACTCCAGCCTCGTAAGCTTTCCTCAGATACTCCAGTTTTTCCTCAGGAGAGAAAGAGCAGAGAGCTCCGTCAAGTCTGCCTTGACCTATACAGAGAGGCAAGCAAGGATTCATGAGGATATGACGAGCACAAGACAACTCACAATGAATTATAAATATCTGGAAAAAAAAAATAGAAAGTACCTTCATAGAAGTCGTGGGTGCACATGGTGTTTCCAATAACAGCTGGGAGGTTAGGAATTTCTGAGGAGCATTGCAGAAGCTCGTTGGCCACTCCCTCATCCAGCTCCGTGCTCCTAGTGATGACCTTACCCAGAACAACTTGTTCGAACTGGGGCCGGAAGGAGTAGTCCACCGCTTTATCAGTGACCACCACCGTCCCTGGAGCTAGACCTGAGGACGGAACAAAACGTTTCGCATTAAACACGTCCTCTCATCACCAAATGTGAGTAAAGCCTCCTGTTACGTTTAAAAAACTAAAATATCTGGTCTCACCAACACCGCCGGATGTTCCCAGACGAAACAGGACCACGTCGTGGCACTGAGCGTGATGCAGCAGTTTGATGAGCTCATGCAGCATGATGGAGATGGAGGGGACGCCCATGCCATGCTGTTACATAAACCATAGATGAACAAAATATTCAGCTAAATCTATGAGGATCATTCATGTTGTTTTTTTAAGTAATACAGTACATACACTTATTGACAGCACTGGTCCCACTTTGTACATGCAGTAGCGATCAGTTCCCTCACAAATGTCCCTGATGTCCTCAGGGTTTCCGGGCAGCTTCAGCTCCTGGTGCATGAACTGAGCAAAAGCCTTCATTCGATTTGCGCTGCCACCGACACACACAAACTTTAAGAAACAGAGACAGCGGCGTTGGTGAGTTTTTGTTGCGTAGCTCTTAGAAAAACCTTCAATCGAGTCGTTCACAAACCTTAATATCTCCAAACATCTGTGGGAGGTTGTGAGTCTTGGTGCTCAGGCTGAAGTGGTAGAGAATGTCTTCCTCCATAGAGTCCAGATAGGGGTTTTTCACCTGGACCTGTTGTCTAAAGAGTATTTGACTTTATATAATTATTCAAATAATGATAATTGCATACGACAGATTGAAGAACACACAGACACTTACTTGGTGTAATCATTGTGGTCATTTTCCAGAAGGTTCAGGAGAATCAGTGCCATGACTGCAAGAGGCGCTTTGGAAAAAAGTTTAAAAAGTCACTATAGTTGAAGCTCTTTTTCCAAATGTGAGATCCAGCTGCGTAGCTGGTATATCAGTCACCCCTGATCTTGCCACTGATTGGTTCTGGAAAGAGGAGTAGCAGCAGTCGATTTGGATAAAGGCGACTTCCAGTCACAAACAAACAGGGCAGGATCTGCCACACGGAGATACAAAAAGACGTCTGTACAAAGAGCAGCGGGGACAACTTAAGTGACGACAAGGTGTGTGATGTCCCGCCAGCAGCCAATCTGAATCCAGTTATAATCTGACGTGTGGTGACATAACTCTCACTGAGGACATTTAGATAACCTCTGACCCTCGCAGGCGACACTTTAACAAATCAAAACAGAGCTAACGAAATGTACGACCATTGATGATAAATATTGACCTGTGTGGTGTTTGAAACGCAGCTGGGGGTGGGGTGGGGGGCGAAATAATGAAGCGTTTGGAATCTTTTAAACTTTATTTTCACAAACGCAGAAAATGCACAGAACGTTACACAAGTTTCTCCTGTCGTTAACACATGCAGTTATGGAGGCACTGCCTACAGGCGCCATAAATAAAAAGCAATAGCTTGAAATCAGTGAAGAGTTTTTATACTCGGGAAAACATTTAAGTAAAATGCTTAATGTGGCTCAGCAGGAAAAAAAAACAAAACAAAACAACAACAACAACAAAAAAGGCATAAAGTTAATGTCAGAAAAAAATGATGGCCACTATTCTTCTTGGAGTTGAGCTTGTGCTTCTGGCAGTTTTCCCATCTGTAGACACAAAACAATGGAAAAGAGCAAGAGTCGATCAAATAATCATTCCCACATAATTCATTAATATCTACACATAATACTGTCAAGATGCTTCATAAAGTCTTAACAGCTTAAACCTTAAAGTAGTACTCCACAAATTTTCTCTGTGTCATTTCAGACCGGATTAACAGCTTGCCTTAATTTCCTTTTATCGCTTTACAAATGTATTTCTGAGAGCAGGATAAAAAGGAAAGTTAAAGAGACTGTAACGCTGCTGCCGTGCTACTTACGCAACATGTCACTGCCCGGGTTTGTTGCCCTCTGCGTAACCAAAGCTCAACAGCTTTGCCATGTCAACAGGCTCTGGTCTCTTGTCAAATACTCTACAAAAGTAGAAAATATATATACATTTAAATGTGTTAATAACATAAAGTTTCACTTTATAACAGATCTGAAATCAGGTCACTTTGTCTTTACAAGTAAAGTGATTAATTACCAAAAAAAAAAGAAGAAAAAAAAAGAAGGAGGGGCTACAGACGATTTAAACATTAAATGTGTTCTATGTTGGTTGACCCAACACTGAAACCCAAGCTAAACTCTGGCTACTTATTACAGATTTATTCTTCCAACACAGCACACACAATCTTCAACTGGTCCAACAAAAGGCTTTCTCTTTACTTCCACCTAAATAAGCAGAGCTTTTGCTCTGATGAATCATTTTCCTTCACCATGAAGTCGAAACTTATGCCACTAATGCAGATTTATGTTCTCTGTATGTTTGTTCGCACTGGCAGAGGAAACTGCAGATTACGTTTTATAGTTAGTCAATTGTGGAATCACTGGGATGAGTTGCTTGTCCATTTTTGTCCCCGTAGAAGTGAAAGTTGAGCTCCGATCAGCTGAGAGCCAAAGCAAACAGCAACACATCCAGAAACGTCTAGATGAACTTTGTGCTGTTTTATTTGAACCTTTTCTGCTTTGTCACCACAACAGTGGAACATATGGACTAGAGTTTACATGACCTGCTCTTAATGATACACAATGAGAAAAAACTGTTGTTTTTTTTTTCCTTGTGGATTTTTAGGCTAAATGCTACAGAATTACAGCAAAGTTCATGTGCAATAATCCAGGTAAAAAAACAATCCAACAAAGTTCAGTCAGGTCAGTCAGCTTTGTGGCTCCTCAGACTGATGAAGTCCTTTGGATGAAGGACGAAACGTCTCAACATAAAAAGAAACCATTGTTTTTTTCATCCCAGTGTCCAATACATCTTAAACAAATGCAAAGCAAAGTCTAATAAAGTTGTATTTATACATCAAGTGGAGCATTGAGGCCAGCCATAATGCTCTGCTTGTGAAAGTAAATCTGTT
>JARVGV010000280.1:17195344-17205407 GCA_031762435.1 Hypsolebias longignatus | reverse complement strand
AACAACAACTGCGCACTTAGAACGCCGTTTTAATGTGTTTCCAAGCAGTTAGCTAACAAAATACCCTTAAAAAAAACCCGATAAAATATAATATGCTGCATAAAAAAGGCAACGTAAGGTGTGATGACGTCACTGGGGGCGCCGCCGTAAGTACAGAACGTCGTAGGTCGATGGCGCCTTAAGTCGGTGACCACCTGTATTAACAAATTTAAATTCAATGTGAACAAAGGCGACGACACGATAGCTCAGTTAGTTGAGCTGTCGCTGTTTGGCAAAAAGGTTGTCGGACCGAATCCCAGTCAGAGACCCTTCTGGGTGGAATTTGCTTGCTTTCTCCGTGCATGTGTTGGTTTTCTCCAAACCCTCTGGTTTCCTCCCACAGACCAAAAACATGCATGTTAGGCTTACTGGTAATTCTAAAATTAGCTGTAGTTTTGAATTAGGATAATTTGTTGATTGTCTCATTTGTCTCTGTGGCCCTGTGATGGACTTGCGACCTGTCCAGGGTGTGCCACGCCTCTCATACAGTGACTGCTGGGCATGGGCACTAGTAACGTCCACGACCTGCAAAGGAAGAAGTGGGGGTAAAAGATAATTAATGGATGAATAAAGACAGACTTTTGATCCACAGGAAGTTACTCATTCACCAGCAACACATCTTCTGGACACTACCGTAATTCTCGGGCTATAGAACACAGCTGTCTCTAAGCCGTGCATATTAAAAGTAAGCTAAATCATAATTTTGTACATAAATAAGACGCTCCGGTTATTAAGCTGTGGGCATCCACCTCTCATTGTCAGAATCTGTGCCCAGCCATCTCCGGCATAACGTGCATCTTTCTTGTTGTAGTACAAGAATCCGCCACTGACTGGCATTTCATAGACTATAGCTTTCTTTCAACACATTCAGACTGCATGATTGTCCCATAAGTCTTCATGATGCTTCGCTGTCTGACTCAAGGTTAGAACCATTCAACCTTCAAAATGGACACAATAACTATCTAAGCATAATCGCTGGACAGAACAGTGCCAAACACCTATGTAACCAAAATTACTTAAAAATCATATACAGTACTTGTCAATTTTACTCAGAATTCTTCTCGAGGTTATGTGACAAGAAGTCAAATAATACCTGTAAAATACAGTAAATATTCATTAAATTTGTACCATTGATTTTTATTGTTAAACACTTTTAGTTGTAGATGAAATGATTACCGTAATGCAAGAACAGTGTCTCTGCTATTTATTTATTTTCCCTTTCATCTCGCCTTTACAGCACAACTTTCGACCATCTTACTGTGTCCTTCAAAATAAAAGAATGAACACATATGTATGCACACTATCTTAACTAGCAGGTGAACTTCAGAAAAGACTGAACATGTAATAAACAAAAATATCTCTTTAGACACTTTTATATACTTAACAGACATTTTGCATATTAAAAAAACAAATCCCTTTCACTTTATTTTTTAAAAATTCACCAGTTTTACATCAATATTATTTTGGCCCTTCTTTTTGTAATAAGTTTTTTTTTTTTCTTGTTAGGTTTATTGGTATCAAATGCAAGAAATTAAGACTTATCTAAAGCTATAAAAACCATCTGGAATTCAATCTAGTTTCCTAAAACAACACTGAATCAAGAGAACAAGAGGGGCTGAGAGCACACCCTTGGCTGCATGTCAGTTTTGTGAGCGCTCGTCGCTACACAACACGGCCAAAGAATTCAATACACAGGAGAAGAGGGCTGCAATACACACTCAACGGAGCTCCGCAAAACTGTGTACTCAGATCGCAATCAGTTTTGCAGATGCTAGACCTGCCTCGCTCCTTCCCAAGAATCCATTCTGAGGTTTCCAGTATCAGGACTCCAAAAGCCGTTAGGCAGCTTCATGTTTCTTCATGCCTCGGAGTGTGGATGAGGCTTTATTTATTTTTTCGTTTGTGTGTGTAAAATAAATACTGTATATAATTAACTTTTGCATGCATGCAAACTTATAATATATTGTTACATAAAAAAACTTAACTTTGGCACTCTTTTTAAAATGTTATCCATCATGCTGCATTATGAGACCATCTGTAAACATGCTGGAGACACGGTGACCCAAATTGTCATTTGATCCTTGATACAAAGGCTTGATTAAGTGCTGTATCCATACAGTCTGAAAAACAGCATAAAACCTGTATAAACACATAATTGGTTGGGGTGGATGTTTGTGGTGCTTACTTCTTGGAGAGTATTTTTCACAGTGTGAGAGGCAGATGATTTTTCCTTTGGGTTTTTGGCAGTAAATTTAAACAGAAATACAGCAAATCATTAGCTGTTTGAAGTAATTAAATAAAACCACAAGACGTGCTCTGCTCTGCTAATCGAGGTGAGGTAATTACTGTGTACTTGTTGGTTTTGAATGACTGGTTAATGTGTCACTGTAAAATAAGTGGGCAAAGTTTTGCAGAACACTAGTGTTAATGTTATAGTTCTTTACACGCATAAATTTACACAGACAGACACCACCATCCTTCACTTCACCATCCTTTACTTCACAGTTCCCCCTCCCCCTCCTGTCCGATGGGTGGTGACACTAAACTGACCCACCTTTCAGTTGACCTCACTGTAGCAGTCCTTCTTACTCCTCTCTTTGACCTACTGCCCCCCAGTCGCACCCAAGCAGTGCCTCCAAATGCCCTCGTGCCCATTCTCTGCACCAACTACCATTCCTCCACCCCTCTCATCCCAAGGGAGCAGACACAGCTCCTGATTATCTCTGTGTGGCAGCCTCTGTTTTGTGCCCTGATTAAAGGAGCAGCATGTGGTCTGTTTGAGCGTCGCTGTTCAGACGCTGCCGTTGGGCTAATGCTAACATTACATGCTTAATCATTTATGTCTGAGATGGGCACAAAGGCTTGGGGGCGGGGGGTGGGGGTGGTTGAGGTAGGTGGTGTTGGGGTATTTATCAGCAGCACAGATGCACTCAGATGCTCACACTGCCAAGATAATGTTCCTCTTGCTCGGTTTAACAGGAACAGGGAACACTCCAGGCTATGTCTTTAGAAAACTTAAATACCGTACTATCGTTAAAAATTGGTAATTTTATTTTCTTTTGTCAGTTTGCTTTGATAGTTGAACTAGTTTGCTGCCAATTGTTTGTCATTTAGATATGTGCTTTACAATTTCTATCTCAATGTTCCAGGTGTGTAAATAATAGTACTGTATTGAGGAAAACCTGGCTGTCTTATTCCCTGTCCTGTACCCTCATCTCTTCCTCTTCCTCCTAATGTCTGTCTGCTCCTCTTCACTCATTTGCCAAGCAGTGTGTCCCTCCAACACACATACATCAACACAGTCACTCTCACACAGCCAGCCAATGAGAGCACCAGTTTCCCCATTGCTTGCCACTCAATGCCTTGTTGCCAGGACAACAGGAAGACATGAGATCCACTTTACTTAGTTTTTTTTGGAATAAGAAAGAGTCTCTTATTTGTAAAGTTGTGCCCTCCAGCACCTTGAGGTGGATGGCAAATTGTACCGTCTTCGTTCATCTCACTTTTCTTACTGAGCGGAGTACAGAAAATTATTTTCAAATGTACCAAAACTTTTTTCATGCTTGTTTTCATTCTGTTTATAACGCCTGAAAGATGTCTCTCATTTAATGTTTATCTGCTTTTTTTTTTCTTTCAGGTATACAATGATGACTAAAGCCTTTTTCTGGGTTCTGTTCACACTGGTTCTACCGTGTTCCAGCGTAAAGGGTAAGCATTTAGTCACAAATTAAAACCAGGAGACCCAGTAATATGAAACTTTAGCTAAAAGGGGTAGGCTTTCTCCAAGCATAACTTGTCAGTTGGATGTAGTGCTTCTGCTGTGTTTACTGTTAACCATCAGCTTACTAATTCAAACTCAATGATTAATGGATGACACTCATGTTCACTAAATATATATTAACCCACTGAAATTGTGTTTGCCAGACACTCATGATTCATCTTTTCTTTTTCAGTTCAGTCAGTATGGTGCATCTCGAGCCTTTCCTGCCTCCCTTCTTGTGTCTTGCATGCGTAGACAAAAATCACACTTTTTTTCCCCTTTCACTACCCCTTCCTCCGTCTGGCTCCCTCTCATCTGCTGTCTGGCACTGCTATTTTAAACAGCTGCAGTGATGGTGGATTGCAATGGAGAGTGCTTTTCACAGTGGCATCCACACCTTTTCCCCATATGTATAGAAAAAAAGCAAACTGTGATTATTGTCTACCTTGCATAAAGAAAGGGTCTTTCATTGGAGGATTTATGTTTTCTATAGGGGAGTCTGATTTGCTTTCTCTTTTCTTTTTCAGAGGAAGAAAGTATAAAAAATGAATGTTTGTGCGACGGACCAGCCTGCAGCAACAGGGGTAGATGTTATGGCCAACAGTGCTTTACTTCTCTCTCTGTTCTGAACGGGACGTCAGTTTTTCAGAGGGGATGCATTGTGGGTACTGAAGATGGTTCCGTGCACTGTGGAAACCCACCAACTCCTGAGCTGGTGGTGAAGTGCTGTGCTGGGCATTTGTGCAACATGAACATCTCCCTGCAGTCCCCAATAAAAGGTGAGGGGTCTGCAAATAGACAAGAGATTTTAACTATTAACATTCAGCCTCTTGTTGACCATATAACATGCTATCTGTGTTTTCAACATGTTGGGAAATTCTCTTAGTGTAGATGCCTTATAAAGAGGTAAATGTGCAATTCAAGTTAGTTATTTAGGCAGTGGAAAAGTTCTTTGCTCTTTAGGCTTCAGAAAGGATAGAAAGCATCTGTGGGAGAGGAATTCATTGTTGCATCAAAGGTTTCAAACACGGATGATTTGACTTAAAAAACATTTTAATGTACCACAAAGTTTGTTTTCTCAGTCATCCAGGTATATAACAACAAAAAAGGTTGAATCATGTCATCTGGACTTCTTTTTTAAGTCCTGTACCCTAATAGTGTTTGCAGAAAAAAGAAGTCCAGATGACATGATTCAACCTTTTTTGTTGATTTTAATGTACCGTACCTCTCATTACTTGTCAATTGCATTGCACTTCAGTTCAAGTGAGTTTATTTATATAGCGCCAAGTCACAACAGAAGTCATCTCAGGGCACTGAACAGAAACATTAATAACATTATTTGAGGAGCCAGAAAATTGCTTTGAGTCTTCACTTCGTCGCAGACTCATCATGAGCAAGCATAAAGGCAACAGTGGAAAGGAAAAACTCCCTCGTGAGGAAGGAACCTCCAACAGAACCAGGCTCAGGACAAGTGGCCATCTGCTTCGACTTGAGTACAGATTCTATAACAAATGTTTTATGTGTCATTATCCAAAGGGTTTTGACCGTTCACATTATCAAAGATGAACGAATCATCTCCGTAGTCTCCCTTTTTTCAAACTTGAAGCCATAATGTCTGTACCGTAATTGTTGGGCTTTAGAATGCGCCTGTCTCTAAGCCGCACTTATTAATTATAAGATGAATCATAATTTTTTACATAAATAAGACCCCCAGTCTGCTCAGGCTTTGTTCAGCTTTCTTGTTGTAGTACATGAATCAGCCAGCAGATGGAGTTTCACAGACTAGCTTGCTTTCAACACACGCTCAGACTGCAAGATCGTCATGAAGCTTAGCTGTCTGCCTCATGGTTAAAACTATTCAACCTTCAAAATGAACACTAAGCATATCTAAGAATAATCACTGGCCAGAGCAGTGCCAAACACCTAGGTAACTGAAATTATTTTTAAATTAGTTACCGGTTTACCCAATCTTATCGAGGTCATGTGACCGGAAGTCAAACAGTACTAGTAGAAATCCAGTAAGTATTCATTAAATTATCACCATTGTTTTTTATTGGTAAACACTTTTGTTAACTGCTGTTTTTACTTTCTGTATTTTCTGTACTTTCAAAATAAATTTGACGTGATTTCTCAGCAAAGAGCTCCTCATATGAGCAGGACGGGGGAAGAGCCCCTCCCTCCCCGTTGTCTCCTCTGTTCTGTTTAATGCCCCTAAATGTCAGTTTGGTATTTAAACACCTATTTATCGTACACAGAATTAAAAAAAAAAACAACTTTTATTTAAATGTGTACCAGTCTTGACTGACTTGACTGGTTTAAAAATAAATCTGACGTCCACCGTTGAGCTCTCATGGACGGAAGGGGAGGGGGGGAGACTCCTTCTGTTTCTCCGCTTCGTGTTCAGATGTGAGTTTAAAATTAGATCCTGGTATATAAATGCATATTTACAGACACATAAAGATGTCACACAAAGAATTATAAAACTTTTATTAAAACATGTACCAGACTTGACTGCTTTGTGTGTCCAATGCCCGACCGTTGACGCACGTTGATGCAAGCCGTTTCCTCCTCGACAGCTGATCGATTACTTTTAACATGAAAGCTGCGTCATAAGAAATTCTCCTTGTATTTTCCATTATCGCTGAACAAATGAACAGGTCTGTGCATGAAGCGCAAAATACAATAAACACTGGAACGATCTGAAGAAATTCACGTCCATCTTGGGGGATGGTCCTTGAGAGTACGTCATTGGTCGTTCAGGTTAGACTTCTGGTCACATGATGACAGAAGGGGTGGAGTTATGGTTGGGTACTGTATTTTAAACCATGAGCAAGAGTTGTACATCTGATTACCTGAGGGCATTCTCTCTGTGTCAGAAACGCAGGGTGCTGGGAGCCACGAGTGCCTGGCTCTGTCAAAGGAATGTTAGTCAGTGGCAGGAAGTCCTTCAAAATAAAATATAAATTTTGAAAATTATGAAAAAAAAAAAAAAACATTAAGAAGACGCTCTTGCATATAGGCCGCGGGTACAAAGTGTGAAACAAAAGTAGCAGTTGTAGAACGGCAATTACGGTACTTTGGGAGCTACCATGTTATGTTTTTGAAGTTGGTCTGCCCACTACAGGATGTGGGGCTGCACCCTTAATACAAAAGTCTCGCCTACACAGCCTCCTTCAATAAAAGACTGGCATACTGTCATTCACAGTGTAAAATGATATTTCTTTAAATCTGAAATAACTTGTTGAAGCCAAATAAATTGAATGAAAACTGCATGAATCTATTTGTGGCTTCAACTTTCAGCTTCCGAACCCCTTCCTCGCAGCTGGAAAAGCACTTTTTATATGTCCTTGTGTGGCAGATTCTTGCAATATATCTAAAGGTTTATGGTCACTGTCACAAACAGTTGAAGAAGTGTGTATACATTAATTGTTAAAATATTTTTCCTGGAGTGAGTTATTTAAAGAAAGGAATGCACACGTTTTAAAGTAGTGCAGGATATTGTTTCAGTCTGAATTTATTTTTGAAAGACGGATGGTGTTGGCCAGAAATCCATTTTATAGTAGCAGGTGTTGGATTTCAAAAAGGAAAACAAATTTAAACGTCTGCGGCTTCTGTAGTGGCTAATAGGATGTTTTCCACCTACACGTTTGATGTGAGTGAATGCTATTTAATTTAAAGGATTAATGGTGTTGGTCTGTTTTTTTTTCTCCATATCTCTGCATCAGATGTCGAACAGTCTGCAGGCAGACCAGTCCTCAGAGACCAGGAGTGTGTATGTGAGGGTGATTTGTGTACGCTTGACCATCGCTGCACAGGCCAGCAGTGCTTTTCTTCTGTGAAAATGGTCGACGGGGCAGCCGTCCAACAGAAGGGCTGCCTGAGGGACGACAACGAGGGCAGAACCACCTGTGCCACACCACACTCATCGCTTCATGTTGTCAAGTGCTGCCAGGGCCATCTGTGTAACATGAACATTACTGTGCAAGTTCCTGAGAAAGGTGACTTTGTGTGCACTGTACAAATTTGAGTTAGCTTCTGTCACACAACTTTGGCTCAGAATATATGTACTTTTCAATAACCCGAGTCTTAAAAAAGTATAAACTGTAAATATTTACAAGCTTGTTTTCTTGCTGAATTTTACAGAAGGAGAGATAAAATCCCTGATCGTAGATGAGCACCAGTGTGTGTGCGAGGGCATCTCGTGTGTGACAGGGAATCGCTGCACAGGCCATCAGTGTTTCTCATCCCTGACAGTCAATGCTGGCTCCCCAGTGTATCAGAAAGGCTGCTTTAAGGTGTATGAGCAGAGCACGTTGACTTGCAAGACCCCGCCGTCCAGAGATCAGATTGTGGAGTGTTGCCAAGGTCACCTGTGTAACCTGAACAGCACTGTGGAGCTTCCCATCAGAGGTACAGCACAATAATGTCTGGAATACATCAGAAGTTCACAAAACTACTAAAGCTGTGGCTCTAATTTTTTTTTTTTTTTTCAACTTTTCCTGTCACTTTGATTAACACAGTTCAGCGCACTGGTCAGCTTGATAAATAACTGGTGACATTGCATACTGCAATGAAAAGGCTGTAAAGGTTGTTTTTTGTTGATGGTGCAGCTTCTGATTTGACAAACACCATAAAGATGGTGTCTTCAGGTTAAGTAAACATTTGTTTTTCTTGTGTTTTAGCTGCGTCTCATTGCTGTTGGCGTGTTTCAAAGAGCTTTTAGGCACTTGGATACATCATAATATGATATAATGATATATAGATGGTAAACTATTAGACTCTGTGAAAACCTTAAGATAGGATTTAGGCTCCCTGACTAAAAGTTCTGGGTAAACTCACAGGAGTTTCAAATATCCCCCACACACATTGAGTGGCTTTACTTTTCACAGACCAATAACTAAATGCTGTCACTTGTTATTTCGCTGAATCATAATGCTAAAGGCCTTAAATATATATTTTTAATTTAATACATTTTAATACATTAACATGCACATTCATTTTTCTGCCTGTTTGTGCAAAAAGGCTCTAAATTACATATTTTATTATTATATTAGTATTTCAAACTTATTGTCCGTGTACAGCTTTCTTTAGATCAACCCAGTTTTTCAAATGGAGTCAAATCTGGGTTCTGGTTTACTTTCTTCAGTATTTTGAGTACTTGATTAATCATTGTTGATTTGAAAATATACTTAGCATGACAGTCAAACAGACAAAAATCCTCTTCGTTTTTGACTTTCTATCAGCATTTTCCCCAACGCTGACTAGTTTTTAGCAGTTTAATCCCTCCACCAAAACTAAAGTTACGGGCTTTTCCAACAAAAGCAGTCCCAAAGCATAATACAGGTAGTCCTACGGCGTCATTGGTTTACGGCATTTCGCGTTTACGGCACCGCCTCCAGTGACGTCATCGCGCTGTAAGTTGCCTTTTTTATGCAGCATTTTATAATTTTTTCGTTTTTTTTTTAGGGTATTTTGTTAGCTAACTGCTTGGAAACACTTTAAAACACATTAAAACGGCCGTTCGAAGTTGATATACATTGAAAAAACGTGTTTAAAAAGACTTAGCGGCTGCCATGTGCTTTTGGTTTCGAGTTACGGCCGAAAATCCGGACTTACGGCGCCACATGCGTTCGGCTCTAACTTACGGCAGAATCGAGTTACGATGCGTTCTTAGGTCCGGAACCCGTTCGTAAGTCGGGGACTACCTGTATAAGTAATTTATCATTCTCAACAGGAAAATTTCCAGATAATGTGAAAGTAGCTAAGGTACTTCCTCTATTTAAAAGTGGTGATAAATGTGTGTTCAGCAATTACTGTATAGACCAATATCCTTGTTACCACAGTTCTCAAAATTCTAGAAAAACTGTGAACAGACTAGATCAATTTATTGCTAAACAAATATTCTAAGTAGCAGTCAGTATGGGTTTAGAGCAAAAAAACTCTACATCAATGTCTCTCATGGAATTAATGAACAAATAACTACTGCTGTCGATCAAAAACAATACTGTATTGTGTCAGTATTTTTTTTGATTTTAAAAAAAGCATTTGATACTATTGACCACATTATTCTTGAAAAATTGAACAAATATGGTATTAGAGGACCAGCATTACTGTGGGTATCTAGCTATTTGAAGGACAGGAAACAGTTTGTACAAATAAATGGTGTAAAATCTGACCTCTGCAATACCACATGTGGAGTTCCTCAAGGCTCTGTACTTGGACCAAAGCTATTCATTTTATATGTGAATGACTTGGTAAATGTGT
>JARVGV010000280.1:17183881-17195244 GCA_031762435.1 Hypsolebias longignatus | reverse complement strand
GTTCCGGTTTAAGGCTAAATCGGTTAACGGCTGAGCCGGAGGAACAGATCTCGGCCGTTAACCGGGGACTACCTGTACTGCCACCACTATGCTTTACAGCCACTATGCATAAATAAGATATTCATAGTGCTATAGTTTTTTGCACCAAACATACCATCAGAATTTAGGTACAAATATTCTACCATGTTTTCTGGCATACAAGTTGCATCAGTTAAAAAAAGCATCCTGAAGAGGAAAAATACACAAGTCACATCTGCGAATAAGTCTCATTTATTACCGGTATGTGTCACTGCTGACCCGTCACATTTATTATGCATTTATTTTATTGTCTAAACAGTCTAATTTCGCCTGGGTGGCATGGTGCCATCCATCCATCCATCGCGGCTGGAGCCACTAGCTGTCCAGTGTTCCACCGCCTGCACCAGCCGAGTGAAGCAAATGTACACGGGAGGACGCACTGTTGCAGTTCTTCAAAATTTAACAAGATTAAAACTTAAAAACAATTATTTGTTTGCTCGACATTATAGCAAAGGTGTCTCCGTTAACTTTTCCTTAATAAATGCACTTTAGTGGTCAAACCAGCTTCACTTCTCCTAGGCAGCACGGCATCATCCATCCATCGCGTCCAGAGCCGCGAGCTCCAGCGTTCCTCCGCCTGCACCAGCTGAGTGAAATGAGCGGGCACGAGAGGACTCTCAGTTGCAGCTCTTCAAAATTTAAAGCGTCAGTCAAAATTTGTGTTATGAATATGGAGATAAAACATGTTGCTTTGGCATATAACCTGAAGGACTTTCTTACATCTATGCAAAAAAACCCCAAAAAAACAAACTGTGTCTTATATGCTGGAAAATACGGTACTTGTTTATAAGTCTAGCTGTATCATACCAGTGCTTTTGCAGGTGGAGGCATCCAGGAAGGATAATTGTACTCATTTACTTTGATTAGAGCAAGGTGCATACTAACCACTGTTTCATAATTTTAAAAGGAACTAACCACTGTTTCATAATTTTAAAAGGATTAGTCATTTAATATTTAAATGTTTTTGTGTGTATGTGTGTGTGTGTTCTCTGCTGTTCTACCGAAATGCTTTTACCATCAGCTAAAATCATCTCTCCTGGCTGTTCTGTTGCACCTCGGTGTGGTCACACTCCTGGCAGCTTGTAATACAGATAAGGGGGAGTTGGAGGGCAACTGGCCTGGTTTAGAATATTATTTAGTCACGGTCTGCTTCTTCCTCTGTCCTTTCAGTGGCTGTCAGAGCTGGCTGACAAGAGCTCAGAAAGTGAGGCCACTAAGGGGCTGAAGACTGGCAGCTGCACACAGAGCTGTTGTCTCATGTTGTTTCTTTTACCTGCAATTTCCTTTTAACAGCAGCGCTCTGTGTAATTTTTTTATAATACTTCTGAGTACTGGGTCAAAATGAAACTGTGTAATTTAAGTGGAACATTTCTCTCAACTGGCTGTATGTTTACTGTAATACAAAACTACTTGCATCAGTTCTTAACGCAAATATACAAAGAGTGGCTTTTAAGATGTTTTCTAGCTAAACTCGTCCTCTTCTAGTGAGCACCCAAACACTGTTAGTGACATGTTTTGAGGAAGAAGGAGTTCATTATGCACGTTGAGAAAAGTGGGAATGTTGTTGGCGCTGTGGAGCCGTCTCTGCCTTGCAATGTTTGGAATGTGTGAATGGTCAGTTCATCAAGTTGGCCTTTTTCTATGAGATGAAATCCACTCTGAATATCCACGAGTCAATGCTAATTTTTATATTTCTCTTATTCACCTTATTTCTTCAGAGTGCTGCAAACATGGATTGTTTATGTTTTGGCTTCAAAAAGTAATTCAATCGGAACAGAAGACTAATGATGTTTTTTATTTTTTTTTAATTTTTTTGTCTTAAACTAGTTTTGATAATTTTTTGTTTGTTTTTTATAGATGAGCTGTCCAGCTACAACATGACTACACTGGTACTGGCCATTGTGGCACCCATCATTGTTCTCATCTTCCTCTCTGCCGTGGCTATCTTCGTGTTCAGACGCATTCACCGCAACAAGATGGAAAGGCTCACATCCCGAGATGCTGAATATGGAACGATTGATGGACTTATAGCCTCTAATGTGGGGGAAAGCACTCTGGCGGTGAGTACTGCATCCCGTTAGGGAGACGAACTCCAACACTGTGCTTGACAAAGAAATAAATCATTTGAGAATGGTTAGGCTCAAATCCGTCTTGATCAGCTGGTCTTTCAGACTTTAAAATCAGTCTAATTTCAGTCTTTCCTGTTACTTTTCATTTTTATGCCTTATATATGAAGATGGTGAGAGCTTTTAGTGTGGGTTTAAGCAGGACTATAACTTTTCTTAAAATAAGTCTAAGCCAGTAAATAAAATAGGGTGTATAAGTGAATTCTGAGTTAGTTCATAAAAAAACAGTGGACCTCTAAAAGTGCTTCTAGTCACCTCCATGTAGTTAAAAAAGGCACCATAAACACAGTTGGTCTTAAAGTCTGTAGAAAAAATATAAATCAAGGTTGAAGTCTTTCTTAAATTTTATTAAACAATTAGAAAAGTCATACATTTCAGTTTTTTTTTTTCTATTTCACAACAGTCAAACCACCGGCATGTTTCTTTGGAAAAAGTTTTATTTTATATATTTTTTCAAGATTATGTGCATATAAGTTTTTTTTACGTGTTTTTCTTGAGTCTTATTTCCAGTACCGTATTTTCCGCTGTACATGTTGCACTGCCCTATAAGTCGCATCAGTCCATATTTGTCTAATGAAGTGGAAAAATCCATAAATATGTCGCTTCACTGTATACCGTATGTCTCATCTATTAATAAGTCACCTCTGACACGTCGCCTTTGTTTTGCATCACCTCTGACAACCTGGAAATGTAGGCCGGTGTTGTGCCAAAATTCAATGCGCTGCCAAATGACGGCCGCAGGAGCATGCACGGGAGGACTTTAACAAGAGTTTAACAAGAGTATCACTTAAAAACAATTATTTGTTTGCTCAAAATGATAATAAAGGTGTGTCTCTGTCCAACGTTTGCTTAATAAATGCACTTTGATGTCAAATCAGCAGCATTTCAAAACCCGATTTGCCTAAGTGGCATGCGCATAGGGATGAGACCTGTGTTCATTGCTTTGAAATTTAACAAGCTAAACACCTAAAAACATTTGTTTGCTCGACATTATAGTAAAGGTGTCTGAGTCTAACATTTGCTTACTAAAAGGACTTTAATGGTCAAATTATTTGTATTTCAAAAGTATTTGCTGCCTCTATGCTCCGGGAGCGCGCAGACAGAAAAAAAAGCAGGAACGCTGCACATTTCTTCAAAATTTAACCACAAAAGCACCTAAAAACAATTGTTTGCTTGAAATTATAGCAAAGATGTGTCTCAGTTGAACTTTTGCTTATTAAATGCACTTTAAAAGTCAAATTAGCTGCATTTTACCAGGGAGGTGCAGCAAAATGAAACTGGTTTGACGGTTGCTCCAAGCAGCAAGCAGAATGAAGGTGGAAGACTGTGGCAAGCCGACTGTCATTAATAGCTGGTGAAGATTCTCAGTCATCCAGGACATGGTAAATTAAAAAAAGTTCAAGACAAAAATAAAGTATAATAAATAAAGTGTAGTTGTTTTTGTCAAACTTTTTTGAATTTATTATAACCACGTTGACCTATTACATGATACGATGGCATACCTTAGTACTCTGTTGCCATCTAGTGGTTGAAAATGGTAGTGTTCAATATTTTCAATCAGAATGAATGAAAACAGTCATCTCTGCCAAAAATTGGTTTATAAATATGGGAAAAATCCATAAAATGTCGCTTCGGCCTATAAGTCACAGGGCATGCAACTAACAAACTGGATTCATGATGATGACGTGACACACACGGCCAAGAAGAAACAGGAATGCTTCGGGACAGATGTACAAAGTCCTGATCAAGCTAAAGTCTGGTCCTGAACCCATTGACCTGAGAATGGCTTGTACACGTGGTCTAACTTGGCTCAGCTGTAATGGGGGGAAAAAAAGTTTTTAAAGGGAGTGTTAAGAATTGTCTGCAGCACAGTGGCACCGTTTGTAGAGTTGCTGCCTCCCAGCAAGAAGGTTGCTGGATCAAATCCCGCCCCGGGTCCTTTCTGGGTGGACTTTGCATGTTCTGTCCGTGCATGTGTGGATTTTCTCCAGTTAATCCAGTTTCCTCACACAGACCAAAAACATGCATGTTAGGCCAACTGGAAACTGGATGGATCTTTTTAACTAATCACTCCAGAGGCATGTTTAGTGTTTAAACATTTTACACCCACTGTACAGATATAATTTTAGACACAAATATAAATCGAAGCTTGTCATTTTGTGCAATTTTCATCTGCTTAGAAAACATTTGTTTTGCAGCATGTATATACTTGATTGACAAACAAACAATTTTCATTCATTCTTGTGCGTTTTGGGCAAAAATCGAAAAAGCCTGACATCAGGAGTGGTCCTGTTTTAAAATTTGGGTGGTACATTGAATCAGAAGTGCAAATATTTAGAGAAAAAACAGAAGACTTGAATTCCCCTTCATAATTACACGTTTTATGAACTTTATTTACTTTGATGAGTTGATACTTTTGCCTACTGTTTGAACACAAACTTGGAGATAACAGAGAAGTGACGGCACAATAAACAAGCTTTTGTTGACACTAATGCTTTGTCTAAACTATAATTTTATTTCAAGACCACCATCTTCCCCACCATGTTTATAGCTTCTTAGTAAGAACCCTTAATGTGTGGTTTTCAGTTCTAAATACACACGGGTAATGTTAGGCCTAGTGAGCAGTGTGGATGTTGGGTCAGTGTGTAAAATGTCTCCAGATTGATTCAATGGTGCAAACCATTAAAAAAATACTAAATGCAATCTAAAGATGGTTCTCTACCTGATATGGCAAAAAGTGGAGTTTTTAAGATGAAATAGTGTAAGGGTTGTGCACAATGGTGTTTTGCATCTTTTTAGTATTTAGGTTTTTATTTTACGTCCGTCTCAGAGGAATGTTTTTACTATTTGTTTTCTCTCCGCGCAGCCATGAGCTGAGCGTCTTCTACAGTGTGGTTTCTGTCTTGAGGTCTGCTAAACCAATCCAGAGTTTAGGTGGAGCCTTGTGGTCGGCGTTTCGTCTGAAAGACAGCCCGCGCACATTCGCTGGCTCGTGCGCCGTGTAATCAAGATCAGCCGAAAGGCTCCGAGAGCGCGAGTCGTTGGTGTCCATTTTATAATTTTAAGTTCACTGGAAAAATGAGGTTTTCTCGTCCAAACTCTTCGAATTCCAAACTTTTCCTTTTATGTAAATATTATGTTCAGCTGTTACTCATTTCTGTCGAGTAGATTCGCAGACACTCTGTGTTTTTCCAGAGTCTTTCAGTTCACGTGGCAGAAAGGTCCAAATATGGAGCCATCTTTTTATGTGTTAAAAGGTGCAATGAGAGGTTATGAGGAACAATGGAAAACAAATGACTGAAACACATGAGCTCTGCAGCCTGCTGCCCCTCTGATTATAATGATAGCACAAATTTATGATTGCATTCTGGCATTTAAGTACCTTCCTAAAAAGACTATCCTTGATTTTGCCAAAGAGGGCTTTAACCTCTGCAGAGTAAGTCATCATTCATTTTTCTGCCTCGATCTTGCATTCCTGTGTTATGATTCCAAATATTCTCTCAAGCAACTCTTGCATTATGCATCTGTTTATCTGAGGCATCACTTGTCTCTGTTTTCAATCTGTTTTCTCCCCTCCCGTTCCAGTCATTTGTTTTTCCCCAGCTGCCTCTGTAGCTGTGCACTGCCCTCCTGCGTCAGCGCCGGGTCGCTGCACGTCTCGTAGATGAGATAAAAATAAAAGGCTTAGCGGCGTTGCGCCTGCTTTGGAGTCTGGCTCTTGGATTAGATAAAATCCCCAGCGCCCACACTGGTCACCAGGGAGGAGATGGCTCCTCTGTTGTTTACTCAGTGGGGAGGTGCTCTGCACCTCCAGCAGAAGCACGCACACACTAACACATTATCTTGAGACACACACACATCATGCCAGCCTCCATCTCATGTGGGTGCCACATCAAAGACAGCTTGCTTGTGTTAATTCCCATCTGAGTCCCAGATGCTCTGTATTTCATCATTTTCAGCTCTTTTGGGAGCTGTTTGTCTTCCTTACACAGGGTTACAGTGTATTTCAAATACACGATCACTTTATGTTTCTGTTCTTTTCAGGATCTGCTGGATCATTCCTGCACTTCAGGAAGTGGCTCAGGTCTCCCATTTCTTGTTCAGAGGACTGTTGCTCGACAAATCACGCTCAATGAGTGTGTGGGTAAGTGTTTTGTTAAAGGCAGTTTGCTCAGATGCAGTTCTCTTAAAAAAAAAAGAGAGAGAGAGAGAGAAAATGAAACTCTGCCTCCTCATCACTCCGTCTGGATTGTGCTGACGTAGGAGCCTGTGGCAAAAAAAACAAAACATGATCAGTTCCAGCTGTAAAGATTGTTCTTGGTTTCAAATCGAGCCTCAGAATTAGTCAGACTGGGACACAAAAATCAAATTAAAAAATGTGAATGTCGTCTTATTCAGCTTTTTTTTTTTTCTTCTAAACTTTATTTGTTTTCGATCAGGAATCAAATATAGATGCCTTAAAAAATCAATAGCATCTTCAAGTGTCTTGGTTCGTTTCGTCTACTTTGCCTTCATTTGTAAGAGCAACGAGTTCAGCCAGAGCATTTGATGTTAGCAGTACAAGTACTCACAAATCAAAACATTAAATCATGTTCAGAATTGCGAAAAAGGAAAACACTTTGAGGATTTTCAGAAACTGGGCCAGAGTGAATGTGCAACTGTCTGCTGTGAAGTCCCCCTGAGCCAAGTTTGCAATTTAGGTCAAAGATTTTTTTTGTAATTTGTCAAGTGAAGAAATTACCAGCAGCACAAACGCATAAGCAATCAGAATGCCAAGTGGCTCATCTTGAAATAAGTTCATTAATCTTTTTTATGGTGTTTGTAGCATTAAATATACTGTAATGTACTGTATGCAAATTAATTTATAGCCACCAGGGGGCAGTAAGAAACAGTTTTTGCTGCCACCTCTAAACCACCAGAGCACTAAGTTCAAATAGTTTAACAAAATATTGTTTACTTGTAAACACAACACACATTCAGATATGAATTAAACATGTTTTGTCACTTCCATCCTGTTAAATGTGACCTATCACGTAAAATCAGAGGAGTTGAATCATATTTAGTCAAAATGTACTACGGCCATTTTCAGATCTGTTTTTTTTTTTTAGGCAGCGTTTTGATACCTGCATCATCCTGATGTTATAAACTGTTCCAGAGATGTGGCTTGATTTCTCTTACAAAATGTACACTTTAAGAGTTTTGCCAGAACAAGTTTGACAAACAAAAACAAACAAACATAAATTATATGTTGGTCAAAACATAGCACATCTGTAGGAAGCACTCATGATGTCAGGATGACCTACGCGTCAAAATATAGCTTTCAAAATTAAGAATTTGAAAATGTACTTGATTCATTTTGACAAATAAATTGACACAATCTGTTTTGATGTGATAGGTCACAAAAATGAATCAATTACTGGCTTTTTTTATTATTTATTTTATTTATTTACTTTTGACCCTCTGTCTGCTAAATACTGTATTTAAAACTTTTGTGCCAGACATGAGGTAACTTGGTCTGCCATAGACTAAATTGCTTAATTTGTTAAAATTTTGTGGGGATGTTTGTTAAATACTGGTATGTTTTTTTTAACTAAAAAGTATGTTTTAAAGCAAGAGCTTTAATATTAATGTTTAATGTATTTATTTTAATCTTGATCTGCGTTTGCTGCAAATTTAACTCGACCTCAAAAACATTTCTGTGAGGTTTAGTTTGTTTCTCCTTGCGCCTATGGATGCATGACAGCTACTTCCTTCTATATTGTTGCCAAAAAATATTTGTAAACGTGTGTCGTTTAGTGATATCTTCTGTTTTCTTCACCTCTCAGGTAAAGGTCGTTTTGGTGAGGTGTGGAGAGGTCAGTGGCAGGGGGAGAACGTCGCCGTTAAAATATTCTCCTCCAGAGATGAGAAGTCTTGGTTCAGAGAAACAGAAATCTACAACACTGTTCTGCTGAGGCATGAGAACATCTTGGGTATGTAGCAGATCACACAAATACAGGTTCTGGGAGCTGCTAGGGTACAAACATGGCTAAAGAAGTGAAGAAGATATAAAACTTTTTTTGTTTGGCAGCGGGGAAATCAGGTATTTACAGTACCGGTATATGATGCAATTTTTTTCCCCCATCTGTACAGATAAAATTATTTGTTAGTGTCTTCACTGACCAATTTTGTTATTTCTAAAAAAAAATCGAGAGTAAAACAGTCCTTCACTACATTGCAGTTTGACTTTCACGGACTCGCTGTTTCGTGGTTTTTCAAATTAAGATTGGACATGACACTCAATTGACTGATTAATGGATGAGCTGCACGGTTGGCATGGATTTTTTAAAAATTTTAAATAAATTATTTTAAATTATTTAGCAACTGCTGCACCTGTGTGCAGCCCACAGGTGCAGGGAGAAGCTACCTCCTGCAGCATGTCGCTCTCTGCTTTGCAGAGGAGAAGTGGGCGTGGCCGAGAGCAGAGATCATGACATTCTGTGCTCTTATAGAGCATTTACAGTTTAGAAATATTGTTTAGAATATTGCACGAGTGTGGGAAGGGTTTATAAAGCCTTTATAACTATTACTACTTGTACAATTATTCCTACTTCACAGTTTTTCACTTATCACAGGGAGGCTGAGAATGGAAATCCCTGCAATAAATGAGGGATTACTGTGATTCAGAATGTAATCCCAAAAAAACAGGAGAGGAAACAACACAAGTTTTGGAAGATTCAACAAGTGTATAATTTAGTAAGATTAACCTCAATCTACATAACTGAAAAAGAATGGCTTTCAACACCGTCCAAACTAGTTATTTTTTTTATTTTTTATTACTTTACACATTGTAAAGTACAGATGAGCTGCTGAAATCTGGTGTTCAATAAGAACTGAAACGGTTATTGTTGCAAAACTGCAACAACTTTCATCCCAAGTTCCTGTTTAGATCTATTATTTATTTTGGTGACAAACACTTTTCTCTCAACATTTCCTAAAGTGTGTTACAGGAACCAAGAGTTAGATTTGTTCATATTTTCTAATAACAGTAAATTTATTGTAAGTATGAAAATCGTTTCCTTTATGTTTTTAAAAGGGTTCAGCCAAGTTTTCAGTTGCCTCTCACTATAACTGTTAATCGCACTGCAGTGTCCAGGTGTTGCACATTCTGAAGAATTTCTATTTGCCTGAAATATTTTGTCATTTAAACATGTTTCTTGATGCAGGCTTCATCGCCTCCGACATGACTTCCAGGAACTCCAGTACTCAGCTCTGGCTCATTACTCACTTCCATGAAATGGGCTCCTTGTATGATTACCTACAGCTCAGCACCCTCGATGCGTCCAGCTGCCTTCGAATGGCACTGTCCATAGCAAGTGGCCTTGCACATTTACACGTCGAGATCTTTGGCACGCAGGGCAAGCCGGCCATCGCGCACCGAGACCTCAAGAGCAAAAACGTATTGGTGAAAAAGAACGGGCAGTGTTGCATTGCAGACCTTGGTAAGAATTGTGTATTTGTATGTATATATACTTTGTGTGTGTGTGTGCGTGCGTGTGCGCGTGCGTGTGTGTGTGCGTGCAGTATATATATACAGGCAGTCCCCGACCTACGGCGCTCCGTACTTACGACTCCGCCCCTAGTGACGTCATCGCGCCGTTCGTTGCCTTTATTGTGCAGCAATTTATAATTTTTTTTCGTTTTTTTTTTTAGGGTATTTTGTTAACTAACTGCTTGGAAACACATTTAAAAACATTAATACGGCCGTTCGAAGTTGTTTTACATTGAAAAAACATGTTTAAAAAGACGTTACCGATCGCCGTTTTAGTTTCGGTTTCGATTTGCGGCCGTAGATGCGGACATACGGCACCATGTGCGTTCGGCTCCGACCTACGGCAGAATCGAGCTACGAACGGTCCTTAGGTCCAGCAGAACCCGTTCGTAGGTCGGGGACTACATGTACATAGTTCCCATGTGACGTAACATCAGGGGTATTTCTGGTGTGTCCTAAATTATTAAAGGCTGCCTCGAGCAGCAGGCAGATACAGTGCTGTTTACCGGTAGTTAATTTTCTCAAGGCTTTTGTGTGGTTGTTTCGTGCTGGGTTAGAGGATGTTACAACCGGGTGGATGTTTGGGCAAAACGCAGTTTTCACTTAATCCAAAAAATAAGGAAACGTGAAGGACCTCCATTGGAGGAGCTCACCACAGAACATCGTTGAGTCTGGCTAAGGATCTGTCCTCAAAGACATAGTGCTCTGATCACTTTTTGTCTGGTAAACAAAAAAAATATATATACAATACAGTACTGTATAAATAACTTTGTGAAACAATGTCAGAACAATGTCAGAGTATAACTGTCTGTGTGTTACAACAGTTTTTTTTCATGATTTAGCGTCTACTGTAGTTAGCTTAGCAACACTATGCTACGTGCTAACCTCCACACCGTAACACTCACTGCAACAAAGTTCTGGTTCTGGTTCCATGTTGAGCCTGGACTGTTTGTTGTTAGGAGGATGCATGTTAGTTTATTTAAACCTTTATTTACCTAGTTAGATATGATTAAGACAGTTTACACGTCTTTTTTCAAGATAGACCGGGTCAACAATGACATAACAGCAACTTTCAAAACATGACCCGTCATTAAACCAGAGTTGTTAAAGCACACTTAAAATAATGATGTGAATAAAATAAGAGAAAAACACACATGAAGCTAAAACTGTACTAATGTGAGTAAATATCTGTTAAAGCATTATTAAACAAATTGTCAATAATTAATATAAATACATGTGTGTTATACATACAGTATATACACACACTGTATGTATATACTGTACAGTACTGTATATTCATACACTGTGTGTATGTATATACCATATACAGTATACTGTACAGTATATGCATGACACACACACATTGTATTTAATATACATAATATTTGAACACTACAACATTGTCAGACTAGAACTGTCAGTTCGTTTGATTTTAGGTCCCCCTTTATTCTCATGTGAATTGTCAAGTTAGGTGGATGAAAAGAGGTTTTGAAGTCAGACTGCACATGTCTGGTGAAGATAGACATTTAAAATCAAGCAGTCTTACTGAAGGAATGATCAATAAAAGTAGTTTTATGGGTGTGTTAATTAGAATAAAGATTTTATGTCTGTATGTCAATGTGCTGAAA
>JARVGV010000280.1:17139010-17150075 GCA_031762435.1 Hypsolebias longignatus | reverse complement strand
AGCTGAACATCAGCTCCCTCATCAAGAAGGCTCAGCAGAGGATGTACTTCCTGCGGCAGCTGAGGAAAGCCAAGCTGTCGGCCAAGCTTATGGTTCAATTCTACACGGCCATCATTGAGTCCATCCTCTGCTACTCCATCACAGTGTGATATGCCGGGGACACTGCCAGGGACAGACAGAAACTATAGCGCATTGTGCGCTCTGTGGAGAAGGTAATCGGCTGTATACTCTCAACTATCCATGATCTGTACGCCTCCAGGACCGTAGGGCGAGCTGGTTGGATTACAACTGACCCTTCTCACCCTGCACATGGACTCGTTGAACCACTCCCCTCGGGCAGGAGGCTTCGGTCCATTTGGACCAGAACCTCCCGCCATAAACACAGTTTCTTTCCATCTGCCGTCAGTCTTCTGAACATTCATAATCCTGTTTCTATATAACTCTGCTTTGATCATTTATCACTGGCCTAACACTGTACATCATCACTCCATTTATCTCCATTTAGCGCCATCTGTCACTGCACATTTATTGTGAATATTGTGCTGTACAGGTAGTCCTCGACTTAAGGTGCCCTCGACTTACGGCAACTTGGACTTAAGAACAGGTGTGCGGCGCAGTGTTAGCATACGTTTTACATGTATTTCCCCAATTTACGGCAAAAAATCCGGACTTACGAACGGGTGTGGCGCCACGTGTAATGAGTTCCGACTTACGGCAATATCGGGTTATGAACGGTTTGTAGGTACAGAACGCGTTCGTAAGTCGAGGACTACTTGTATTGTGTTTATTGGTTGGTGTGTACATTTGTTTTTCTTCTATTTTTATATTTTATTTTTCTTTTTATTGCACCTTTATGCCGAAGCAAGTTCCTAGTCTGTGAATTTTATTCATTGACAATGGCAATAATAAACTGACTCTGACTCTGAAATAGAATCCTGAGGCCACTGAACCAGACTCCCTCCCAACATATTCAGTGTGTAAAATAGATGAAGTCTGGGAGATATATAGGAGAGTCTTGTTGTGTAGGAGGCCAAAACTTGCCACGCAGGCACATAATTACCTTGAAAAACCATTGCCTCTCAGAACAGTCCACCACTGCACCCAGAAATGTACCGGTAATTTGTATTGCACAAGGAGGAAGCCATATATCAACTCTGGCATCAAGTTTTCTGGGTACAAACTAACCTCAGATGGACAAAAAAATCCATGAAGTCTGCTCTTTGCTGAGATAAATTCTTATTTCAGCTCGCTTTAAGGGAAAAAGTAAGATAAACTTGACTTTTGGAAACTGAAACATTGTGTTCAGCAAAATGGACACAGACTCAGTCTATAAAAGTGCAATACAATATGTAAATAATTTAAAACGGTAAAACAGAAGGAAATGTAAAAGTATAGCAAACATTAATTCTAGTTTACTTTATATCATTTAAATGCAAACTGAAAATTAAATTAAAAGTTGAGGTTAAACTGTTAATTAAATTATAATACGTACATGTAATTACTGTATAATTGCATTCACACAGACTTCAACCACTTCTTATTTCTGTTAATGAAAACAACCCTTTCTGTGCTTTGGACCATCATAATAATAACAATATTTGTCGTTGCATCAGGCTCTGCGTGTGATGGGAAAACTGATGAGGGAGTGCTGGTACTCCAACTCTGCGGCACGACTCACTGCCCTACGAGTCAAGAAGACCGTGTCTCAGCTCTCTGTCACCAAGGACGTCAAAGATTAGTTTATCAGTCGTTCCAGAGATCTGCACTGGTGCGGTGTGAGGAACTTGCAGGCCTGAAGCTGGACCCAAGCACATCCTCACACAGTCTGCTTGGGTTGTTTTTGGTGCCAAAGCACTGAGGGAAATATGTGTGGAGGTATTTACACAAGAACATTCAGGATACTGACTATTTTTTTAAAGTCCAATAGAAAACGTTTTTGTAGGAAGAGCCATATGTTAAATGTGATCATTTTGCTACCTCAGTATTTGAAGTGCCCAAAGCTTGAAGTTGCACATTGTTGTTTTTTGTGCCGTATATTGTTGTGAATGCAGTGCTGCTCGTAGTTATACTGTTAAATGACAGCTTAAACAATTAACTGGTTTTGACACATACCAGTACAAAGAATTTCCCAAATAATCTTAAATACTTTGTTTACGTTTAGTTTGCTCAGTTCAAACGATTTGCTGACAGGTCTATGAGAGGGAATACAATTTACATCTGGAAGCGTTAGCCTCAGAAGTGGGGGTGCTGCAGCGTCCCTTGTGGTGGCTGATGGATACTGCAGCGTAACTCAACAGAAAGCTCAAGCAGTAGTAAAAAAAAAAAACATTTTTCCATTTCATAAATAGAAACGAAAACCACACCTGTCCTAGATGACAGCATCTACACTAGCATAGATGTTACGTTGTGTAAGATGTGAATAAAAACAGAATGCAATGTAAAGCAAATATTTTAAAATATACACTTTATTCACAATAGACTCTAGTAAACGTATCAAAATCCATACAGAACACATTTTTAGATGTCTAACTACAGAACAGTTTTTTTTTGGTTTTTGTTTTACTTTGCTTGTGTCTATTTGAAATAAGTTTTTATCCAGAGTTTCTGGATGGTGTTCACATATGGCGTTTTTTTTTTTTTGCATGATAGAGCTTTAACCAGAGTTTGTGGATGGCAGAGCAAGCTGTGTTTATAGACATTAATTTGTGGAAGTGCTCCTCAACCCTTATTATGTCTGTAAAAGTAGCACAGCTTTTTTATTTTTTAAATTCAGTGCCACCTAAGGGCCTAAAGATTACAGGCATATTTACTTCCAGCCTTGTCCGTTGCACAGATTTCTTCAGATTCTTATTTTCTTAATGACATTATGGACTGTAGGTGATGAGATATTAAAAGTTGCTCCAATTTTCCATTGATGAACAGTATTCTGAAATTGTTTCACTATTTTTTAGACAGTTTTTCACAGACTGCTGAACCTCTGCCCGTGTTTACTTCAGAGAGATTCAGCCTCTACTGTAAAATGCTCTTTTTATACTCAGGCCTCTCACTGACCTGTTGCCAATTTACCTAAATATGTGCAAAATGCACCTAAGCTGTTTTTTTACAACCAAATTTTAGTCTTTTGTTGCCTTTGCTTAGTTCTTTTTAGAGATGTGCTGCCATTAAATTCCAAATTTACATTTTTTCCTAAAAAATGTAATACAATTTCCTAAATTGAACCATTATTATGTTTAACCATAATCCATTTTCACCGCAAATCACTGCATTCTGTTATTTACAATTTACGCAACACCCCATTTGGTCATTGGGGTTGCAAAAATAGCACAACAAAAGACAACACTTTCCTCATTGTTGCTGTTTGTGTGCAAGCTTTCATTAGCACTGTAGCATAGCTAGCTGCTACGTAATGCCAGAAATTAAAACTTTCTCCAGTTGTTGCTTCAGAAGTAAGGTAACGACTTGGAAGACTGTTTATCATCTGTTTAGCAACCATTTCAATTCAGAAGAGTGGTGTTATTTAAGTACTGGTGTTACTAAGAATGTAGCTTACTTGTACTGAAATTAAATACCACTGAGATTCATAATTCCTCTGACAAGAAGTATACCGATGGTGTTTGCTACATGGATAAAACTTCAAAGAGCTACATCAACACTGTCTTTGCTAATGGCAGCAAATGAATGGAAGTTCATGATTTAAATGGTGGAATGTTACTTTGACAGACTGTCCTGACAAAGTGGTCTTCCTCCATACTTGGCTGGGAGAGAAAGCTGAGTGTAAGGCCTTTTATGTTAAGTATACGGTAAAGTAAATCTGAGTTTTTATTACTGGCTTTATAGGTTCGGTCCATTTCTCAAATATTGCATAAATATTATGTAGTTGCTGGACAGGTATTCATGTTAAGAAGCAAAATTAACGTCATCCAGTGCCACCAATGGTTCCAAGATGAGTTATTATGACACAAAGTATATACAAAGTAAATGGAAGTTCAGCCTAAAATAAAGTTTTACGCTATACAAAATAAATATATATATTTTTTGTATTTATTTTATGTTTTCTGACATGTCTCAAGCTTGATCTTATATTTTTTTTAAATCATTTGACACAAAGCTGTGTCTATTTTCATTGCTTTATGGGAAGGTTGATTGTTTAATTATTGTGCTTTAATAAAGTGAATGTAAAATCTGTGGCCATATATTTTGAACATTGAAAAACTGGTTTGTTTTATAATAAGCCTACATATGAGCAAAACCTCATTCATAATTAGAAAATCTCAACACCAAATTTACAGTGATCTTTATGTTAACTTTGACTCAAAAGGCTTTAAATGTTTTAAAGGGAAGAGCAACAGGTTTTGTACTGTTCCAAGCAACAAAATAAGATGTATATAAAGATGTAAATAAAAATATGACAATAGAAGAGAAGTTGCTGCAAAGCAAATGCTGTGATACTAATAAACGCACTAAGGTTCCACATAAAGATTATTAATGCCACTTTTTGAGTGGTTTGTACAGCCTTGATGTAACAGAAGGTATAACATGTTTATCTGTACACCATTTGTGCTTGTTTAAACTAAATATGCGTAAGAGTGCCTGCATGTGTATCCATCTGTGTTTCATATCATTTGAGATTCATCATTGGAAAGGTGATACTTGAGATTTTCAGAAACATTCTCTTATAGGCTTTTCATTCATCTAAAGCGTTGCATCCTGTTTGTGATTATAGTTGCAGCTGTTTTACGGTGCTTAGTGTCACTGCAGACACGTTACTGTCGGAAATGATTGATTTCTGTTATAAGAAAGTTATGAATGTGCAGCGCTGTCACTTCTATTAAACCAGATACTCACACTTTAAGAAGTAAGACACTGGATCTGCTTGTAAATGTGGCAACAGCTTGCATGCAACTTTTTAAAGTGTTTGCTACTCTATAATTATTCAGTAAACATTTTGACTGACTTGGTTGGATTTTGAAAATCTCAACTGCACTGAATTAACTGACTTTAAAGCTTATTGTTTATGTTTGGAAATGATTTGTTCTTTTGAAATTCTACTCATAACAGTTCATGCAAATTGTTATCCTATTTCTTTCTTTTTATTTTTTATTTTTTAGGATTAACTTCAGTTTGAACTCAAATTGTTATTTGCAATCACAATATTCCTGCTGTGTTAATAAAAAAAAGCCCTTAAACTTGCTGGAAGTTCAGTTGTTTACCCCAAGTCGTGTCTATGGTAAGCCACTTTTGTCTATTTTTACATATCTGCTACTTAAATGGGCCGATGAAGCTTATAAAATAATGTTCCAAAAAAATAAATAAATAAATAAATAAAATAATGAAATCAATAGTGTCTTAGTAGTGTCTCCTTAAGTTTTATTATTGTGATCCTGTTCTGTGTTGTTGCTCATATTTGGATTTTTCTACATCTGCATTTGATCCGTTTTCCTGTTGGGTCCAAAAAACGCAGTTTTTCACGTTGCTGTCTCATCTTCTTTGTGGAAAATCTCCCCTTGAAAAGGTTATTTTGAAAGCACCGATAGTGTCAACTTGTGCAAACTGCAGCATAAATTTCCCGGAGCAGCATATCTAAAACAAGTTGCCTTCGTGTTCTCCACAAGATTTTTTTTTTTTTAACTTACGAGCTTCTGTGACTCATCTGTGCTTTCTGATCTGCTGCTCTATTTGTTAGTGTCCGTTAGGCAGAGGAAATAAAGCTGTAACCCTAAAGCTATCAGCACTACATAGATGAGTCAATGCTTTAACGTTGTGCTGTTTTAACAGATTTTATGTGATGCCTGTCACATAATGTTGATAAAGGACATGGCATCACTTGCCCAAACTTGCTATGAATAGATATAATTAACTAAGAGGTTACTTTCTTACGTTCTGCTCATTAAAAGTGATGCAATGAAGCGCTTGTGTGATGTTAGAAGAGGAGCATTTAGGTTAAAACTATTTCACTTGTATTATTTTGTAGAAAACATTGGAAAAATTAGCTCAGAAAACAGAAATAAATACACATTTGCTTCCATGGAAACAGCCTTTGAGAATCTTTTTAATAGAGATGATGGGGTAGACGCAGAGCAGCTGACATGGGACCTGAAAGTCCCAGGTTCAATCCCCTGCTATTCAGTCTCTGAACAAGGCACCCAATCCCTAATTGTGCACCTGCTTCGAACGTTATCAACTATTAAGTGGTCGTTATTAGTTATTATCATCCCCATACGTAGCAGTCAGACTGTCCCTCCTGTACCTCCTAGTAGGTTTAAAGGTACGATGGTAGCGATGATAATAGGCTCTGTTCTTAGCTTTGTTAGCACTCATAATAGTTTCACATGGTTAGGTTTAGAGCAAAGGCTAAGCTCTCAATTTAGGTATAGTGTATCTACACTACAACCCTTACCTATGGTCATGAGGTTTGGATCACAAGCTAAAGGACAAGATTCTAGATACAAGCGGCCAAAATGAGCTTCCTTCATGCAGTGGCTGGGCTCAGCTTTAGAGATTGAGTGAGGAGCTCCATCATCTAGGGGAGCTCAGAGTAAAGCCACTAATCTTCAGATTGAAATGTCAGTTGAGGTGGTTCAGGCTTCTATCGGTAATAGGGATGCTTCCTGAATCCCTCTCATTGGAGGCTTCCTGGACATGTCCAACGGGTAAGAGGCCCCCGGGGGGAAGACCCAGAACTTGATGGAGAGGTTTGCATATCTTCTCTGTCCTAAGAATGCTTTGGAGCCCCCCAGGAGAAGGTGGAGCATGTCACTGGGGAGAGGGATGTCTGGGTTTCTCTCCTGGACCTGTTGCCTCTGCCACCCAAATACGGAAAAGCAGTAGAAGATGGACATGGAGATGTACATCTTCAACTGGTTACCATGTGGAGCCAATCCAGTTCAAGATGGCTGCCACAGCCAATTGACATTAGTCAATGAATTTAACAATGGCAATAACTCAGTCGATCTCACAACTATTACCTCACCTTTCACACAGTAACTGCTGGATATGGACATCAGTGACCCCCGTGACCTGGAAAGGAAGAAGCGAGTAAAGATGATGGCTGGCTGGCTGGATGGATGGATGAATGGATGGATGGATGGATGGATGGATGGATGGATGGATGGATGGACAGATGAATGAGATAATAGATGAGAGCCATCCCCAACACATGCTCTGAGTGTGACATCTCACAGCGCAAGAGGTTACAACTTCAACATTTCTCAGCATACATTCATCTTTGTCTAAAACGCTGACATTAGAGGAAATATGTACAGTATTCCATCAAGAAACGCTAGACCATTAATTTAGTTTCTAATTGTTTTTTAATAAAGATAAAACGTGCAGAAGCTTAAGACCCAATCGCATACATGAGAAAAACATTTCTCTGTACTTGTTGTAACATGTTTGGGGGGGGTTGCCGTATCCCCTGTGTTCCAGACAGTCTCGTGGTTAACTGGTGCTGCTGGGGATCAGTGGGACAGAGTAGATCCTGATGCAGAAATATTTCATCAGCTTTACTGTACTGTACTGTGATGAAATAGTTTTAATGTTACTCTGGAGTGAGAACTATTTAATTTTTTTTTGTCAGTCGTAAAATACAACCCTCACGATTCAGTCTCCTTTACGCCATCCACCATTGTCTCCCGGACTATAAGCCAGCCCCCAAACGGTGGTTTTTCTTTTGATCCAACCATGTCTGATGCCTTTAGCCCACTGACCCATGCTGTGTGTATCCGAAGTGAGAATCTGGCTCTGAGCTGAATCAGCCTTTTGTCTGTCCTCATAAGACATGTCTCCCTGCTTGGCAGCGCACAGGACTGAGGCTTAGCCCATTGAGAAACTGAGAGTGAAAAAGGGTAAGCAGGTGCCGGTGCAGGAGTGAGGTGGCACTTTGTCATGCTTGCAGATTCCTGACAGACCATAAATCGAATTGCTAAGAATGCAAAAAAGCAAAAGGGACTCTTTGAAGGGAGAACTAAACACAATAGCTTCAGCAGCCTCCCTCCCTTTTTCTTTTCAGAACAACAGAGCGGCGCTTCTCAAGAAAGAGAAGAAAAAGTTTAAAGGAGGTGAACAGGAAAGTAGGTACTTCAGGCTCTGTAGATGCAGGTCCACCACAACATCACATGATGTGGATTTCCGCTTTGACGCGTTCTGCTTTTAGCTGTGCAGCAGGGCAGAGCTGCACAATCACAGAGGAGCTGCTGCTGCGGGTCATGAGGCAGCTTTGAGAACGTCTCCACCATGCAGGCCACCATGAACTGCAATGGACTCCAGAGCAGCCAGGACATTCTGGATAACAGTCTGAGGAGGAAAGCTTCTCTGTGGTACCGGCGCTCGCTGAGGGGGAACAATGATCGACACCGACAGAACGCCGCCTCTCTGCCCAGAGCCTGCAAGGTGAGAAAATGACTCAAGTGCAATTTATAAATAAGGCCTAAACATTCACGTGGCTCTAATTTATTGTAAGTCAAGAAAAAAACTGGCATCTTTATTTTTAATGAAATGAAAGGAGCAGTTTGCTGCACTCAGCAATTTATAACTTTTAAATGTTGGTATTAACGTTATATGAAAATGAACATTGTTCAAAGCTGTTATTGGTTTTAAAGGACCCGTGCCTTTTCTCCTGCAGCCCAAACTAAACCACACCCCCTCACTGATTGATTACATGGACCCACAAAGGTAAATAAGCACAAGTGATTGTTCAGTTTTAGCTCAAATGAATGTGTCTATTGAATTTATGGTGATTTGTTGATGCATTTTTACATTCATCAAATAAAACTGATCTTTTCTTGCATTAATTTATTTAATTTTTGTATAGGATCACAATTGTTTTGGAAAAACAAGACAACGAACTATTTGGTTTTGAAATCCACGTAAGCCAAATTCCATTTTCGTCGACGACTTCATTAATGAGCTGCACGTCAAGTATTGTTTCGTAAAGGGCCTCTTGTTTCGCAGACGTATGGGGTGCAGCTGAAAAGCAGCTCTGCGGTGGAGATGTGCACGTACGTGTGCAAGGTGAACGAGACCAGCGTAGCTGAGAGTGCAGGGCTGACCGCAGGTGAACCCCCCCGCACATCTTCAACGCACAAACTCTCACGAAAGCCTTACATAAAAACTGACAGACGAAGCTCGCACATGCACAAACTCAGCACCTTTAATCCTGTCGTAACACACTTTTTAAATTGCGTAACCTCGTTTGTCACAGGCGATGTTATTGTCTCTGTGAACGGGGTCAGCATACAAGGATTGTCCCACAAGAGCGTACTGAATCTAATAAGCGAATCGAGCAACAGCCTAAAGTAAGATAAAGTCAATTTAACAGCAACATAACACAATAGATACAAGAAACAGTGTGATAACTGTGTTTTTGTGTGTTCTCATCTATTCCCAGGATGGAGACCGTGTGTGTGAACATTGTGAAACAGATACAACTGGAGAAGAGGCTGCACCAGCTCCAGGTGGGTCCTTTCAATGGTTGTTGTTAACACAATGTCAAAAACTGACACTATTTTAAACCCCTGCAGCTAAAATCTAAAAAAAAAAAAAGCTACGTCTGGTCCTCTGGACATTAAAAAAAACAAAAACAAAAACAAAGCAAAAACACGTCAAGACTTAAAATAAACTCCACCTTGTTGCCAGTTTGAGCTGTCACACCAGGCCTTTGCGGTCGCACGCTCTCAACGTGTGAAAATGACTGTGTGTGATGGTTTGTGCCCATGCAGCAATCGTTTCGTGAGAAATGGATGGAGCTTCAAGAGCTGACTTTACAGGAAAAGCGTTTAATGCGAGGTGAGAGGCTCAGCTGTCAAACCACAGCACTTCCTTTCTCACAGACGCTCTCATTTCTTTTAGGCAGGACTGTTGATCTTGTAGCGTAGACTGTTTTGAAGGTGCTCCCCTGAGAAATGAGCTGACGAACGTCCTGATGCAAATTTCCCGGCAGATGAAACTTTTCCTCACAGGGACTTTGTTGTGTGCTCAGGTAATTTGAACGACAGCAGTCTAGACCTCTTGACAGAGTCTTTAGCTGCTATGAGTTCCCCCTTCGGCCGTCGCGGTCGTCGTTTCTCCAGCGACAGCAGCTATAAGAGTGGGACGACCGACGACAGCGACCAGGCCAGTGTGTTTGGGGATCTGGGCTCTCCCAGTCCCTTCAGCGCCGCCAGCACCACAGATGAAGGCTGCTTCTTCTCCAGAGACTTTCCCGCACAGGACACATCCAAGAAGGGTTCATCCAACTTCAGCATGCACCACCAAGCCCTCAGCCGCTCCAGCAGCTCCAGTTTGGCCGGCAGCAGCAGCTCTCTGTCTCCGTCCTGGGACGAAACACGGATCTCGTCCTTGTTTGGGACCCTGCCCAGGAAAGGCAGGAGAACCAATGTGCGCAAACAAATCTTTAAGTTAATTCCTGCACTGCAACGATCAGTGGAAGAGGAAGAGACTGGAGCCGTCACTGAGTGACACGTTGATTTGCTCTTTAAGGGCAAAAAATAAAAGACACTTTAATGAAGAGCCTGGCATTCCTTGAAGGAACTTATATTCCCTGCTGCCCTGCCAACAACTTAAACACAGCAACTACCACACCAAATCTTAGCTCAACAACTATCAAATTGAGCATTTTAACACAATTTTTTAAATTTATTTTTTGCCTTTTTTTTTTTTTTTTTTTAAACACACAGAGGCAATTGTTGATTGCCCAGATTTAATTTCCTCAGACTGGAGCCTGACTCAACCCTTTTTGTGAAAAGGGACTAATTTTTTGCAAATGTTTACTTTAATGCTTCCTGGGCCAGAATTACAGTGGGAATGCATTACAAAATGAATGTGCACAGGATGAATGTACACGTTACAGACTAATGTATGACAGATAGATGTGTGCAACCCACTAACTTGAATTAAACATGTTTGTATCTGTGCCACAAATCACAATGTTAGTAGCATTAACCATGTAGCACATGAAATTTGAATATTGTGACCTGAACTGTACAGGAATCACCGACTGACATTAAGATTTAAATAACGTTTAAATGCTTTCAGCTGCTCAAAACCAAATGTCTAAACCATATACAGT
>JARVGV010000280.1:17125528-17136460 GCA_031762435.1 Hypsolebias longignatus | reverse complement strand
AAAAAAAAAAAAAAAAAAAAAAAAAAAAAAAAAAAAAAAAAGAAAGGATAGTATGCCCTGATGCATGCTCAATAATCCAGGTGGAAAAATCTAAAAAAGCTAAGTACGTAAGCTAAGTAAGCTTAGCTAAGTAAGCTAAGTAAGCTAAGTAAGCTTAAACTTAGCTAAAGCTAAGTAAGTAAGAAAGGATAGTATGTTTTAAACGTTTGAGGTTGATACATTTTGACAAACACATTTTTATGTTTTAGCTTATTTAACAAAATGTTGGTAGTTCATGGCATATTTTTTAACTTTATTATGCAAATTAAGATAAAATCATGACATATATATATATTCTGTATCTATATTTTTAGGACTAAAAGCTCTATGAGCAATGTTAAAAAATAATAATAATAAAAATGTAACTAACATGAAGATTCCTTAAAGATGCCAAACAAAGACGTTCTATTATTGCACAAGCCAGTGGTATACAACATGTACAAGTAATGTCAGGAGTTTATAAAACAAATATATTATTGGAATTTAATCACGTAATCAAGCGAAATGTCTTCACACAACACTTTTCAGGAAAAATCCCAAAGTGCTTTGAAGAAGTCTCTAATATCCAATGAAAGGGTTAAAAAGAAACACAAAAAAAATCAATCCTTATTTTTACTTCAGCAGCATTTTCTAAAACAGCAGTTGTTAGTGACTCATTTCTGATGGTGTGAAACAGGCTGGGCGAGCTCAGGATGTGTTTGAAACAAAATGTTGTTAGTGCCAGCATTTACAGGCTGCTGTTTCCTCTACTCTGCAGTAATCTTCATCAGAATGTAGCTGCAAAATATTCAGATGATTGATGATTTACCTTTTTTTTTTTTTTTTCTGTTAAAACATGCACAGGGGTGATGTGTTGCAAATGTGACAGGAACAGAATTCCACAGAGTTGTTTCAGTGACTCTGAAAGCTCTGTCATCAGGTATGCATTCTGCTGTGATGAGAGCAGTATAGAGTTGTCATTTCTAACCCGAACCCAGCCCCGCCCAGCCCGGATTCAGACCTGGTCGGGCCATAATAACGTGCTTAATGTGTGGGCCGGCTCGATGTCAGGCTTTTTGTTGTACCAGGGACATGCACGACCGACGATCCAATAGATGCAAACATGGCTTGCCATATTACACCTGCCTCACGCAGCCATTTCACCACACGCTGACCATTGAAAGAGGTAAAAAGTTTAGTTAAGCTTCAGATGGACTACTGCCAGCGATCCATCAGCCCAAATGGACGTTCATTCAGCCGCTGCACTCAGCGGATGCGCGCAGCCGATGACCCAAACAGGTGAGATCACAAAATATCCGACATGTCAGAGTAGTGTTCAATGCAGGCAGAAGCAGGGGAAGTATTTTATGTGCTTTGACAGCTCCTCAGCTCTGATCTGCCCCCTCAGCTGCACACATCCACCAACTGTTAATAATAGTTGGTGGTATAAGCAGTCAAAGCTTAATTAAAAAAGTTGTTTATTTATTTATTTATTTATTTTTGTTCAGTTCTGGGCCTGTAAATACTGTTAATTTGTTGGATCAGGTGGGGTTCGGAGATGATGGCTGCAAGATGGGGTCGGATCTGTTTGGATTATTTGGACCCGAGTGGAATTCTAATCAAGATAGTGCACCGTCTGTCCAAAGACAGGTTGTCCAAGATCAAAGCCAATCTGGACCTCGCATGTAATTGTTGTAAACAAACTCCAGCTGCATACATTCTGGACCTGTCCCAAACTGCAGACCTTTTGACAATTTTTTTTGACACCTGGAAAAACTATACACCCATCACCTCATCATCTCTCACTGTTTGGGGGTGGTGGGGGGGTGGGTCCCTATGTCCTTCAGCAAGTACAAGAAGGACGTGACTGATTTTGCCTCTCTCCTGGTCATAAGACTTGTTTTGTGCAATTGGCAGGACCCTCACCCCTACAGTGGATAGGATATCCATCTAGAAAAAATAAGATATGTCCTGAAGGGTTCCGTTAAAATATTTTGGGACATGTGGCAGCCTTTTATGTTGTATGTGGAAAACTTGTCAATGCCTGTGTAATTAATTGTAATTAATTTATTTATGTGTGGCTGATCTGGTGTGGGAGGGAAGGAGTGGGAGGTTTTTTTTAAATTTTATGTTGTTTGTGTTTTATATGTTAAAAATGAAAAATTTATAAAATGACTGATTTGAAAAAATGTTGTAATTTGGAAGATGTCAATGTATAATTGAGGTATTTTTATGTACATAATGTTCATAAAATCATCTAACTTTTTTTTGCCTGTGTTTAATACATTTTTATTTAATCTGGCCTTCAGAAACCTGTTTACAAAAAAAGCCCATTTTAAGAAATCATCTATAAAAATGCAAAACACACATTTCTAACATAATTTTTAGTATACAAACAAAATATATTGTCAAGAACAATATCGCTGTTCAAAAACCATAGTTTTTTAAATTATTATTTTTAATTTTAATTTTATTTTTTTATTTATTTAATTTTTTTATTTTTTTACCAAACAAGGGAATCTTGCCTTTTGGGTTAATTAGTAACAACAAGATCTAAGAGTATAGAAATTTAGAAGTTTTACTTTCAGTCCACAAAAATTAATCTCTGCCAAGCAAAAAAAAAAACAAAAACAAAAAAAAAAACATGTTTTCTCATAAGTAAGAAATACATTCACCTTTAAAGAGACAAGTTGCAAGAACCGAAAACGAACACCTGAGTCTGTATTTTTCTTTTACTGGTGTTTTTAAGTTTGGAATTTTAAAAAAGAAAACTTTTTTGACCAAACTGCATTGCCATCATGTTCAAAAGTAAAGTTGCAGTGAAAAGGACCAAAATAATAAAGTAGAAGCATGATTAAAATTTAGCTTGACTGAGCATCTTATTTTGAAAGTTCTTGCCGGAAGCGCTTTGTGACCTAAAGCCGCATATGCTGAAAGGTTCAACTGTTGGAGAGTTTTTTTTTTTTAACAAATTGTCTCCTCCTTATTTTGTTCAGAACATTAAGTCTATTATTAAAATAGGTTGTTTGAGTCTATTATTAAAAAGATTACTGAAATAACTCACACTAAACCCGTTTCTCTTGTAAATGAGTCATTGAGGCTCAACGAGACTGAACCATCACATCATCAGAGGACTAACCTGTCCAACCTGCACAGACTCTAAAATGTAGACTAACCTGACTGTCATTAATGACATAAATGACCCACCATCCTAAGAGTACTATAAATAGCAAAGATGTGTTTATAATATTTTCAGAGGTAGTGAAACTGGTTGTACACAGGATCCACCTAGAAGAAAAAAAAATGCATCACCTATTCATAAATTAGTTAACAAGTTAATTAGTTATCATATGCTAAACTGTGATGCAAAAAAAAAAAAAAAAAAAAAAAAAAAACAAGGACAAAAAGATTCAAGCCTATTTCAGTCTATAGGCAGTGATGTCTTTATTTGACCTGCTTGTGATAAAAGGCCCAAAACTGTGAGGGAATTTGATTTAAACGATCTCAAGTGTGTATTCAGTTGCTGTGTTAATGTAAGAGCCAAGACTCATCATCTGTAGCATCACATCTTAAACTGCAGCCTTCAAGCAGGTTTGGGCTTATAGGCATTTTATGGTAAATGAGTTTATTATGTTGTGCTTCAGTTTTTTTTATTTTTATTTTATTTTTTTATTTTTTTTAAAATAAAAAGTGATACTTAGATGTTATCTGTGGTGGTACTTGCTATAAAAAGTTTGAGAACCACTATTTTACCTGTTCATTTCCCAGAAATTAGAAATTTGTCTAGGTTGGAATATTCATTCAACCTTTTAATCCCACTGAGCCTCTACACAGCCACAACAATATACTATCGTTGAGATGCAAAACATAGCTAAAATAATGGGAAAACAAAATCTAAATGGAAGTTTTTTAAAAAAAAAAAAGAGCTAACAAATAAAAATATTACTAGAAGAAACCTCACAACACACACACAACATATGAAGACACACCTAAGAAAGTACAACTGTTTCACTAAATGAAAAGTAAAAAAGTTTTTATAGTACTGTAAATTTCTAAAATTACAATGATTTTTTTCAAATATAAAATGGTTTTTTACATTTTTTCCTCAGTTAAATTATTTTTTATTTTATTTATTTTTTGTAGTGATAGGAATCAAGCTTATTTAAAAGGGATATGGATCATTTGAGCCAACTTAAAAATAATTGCTGGTTGTTTGTGAGCTGAGCCAAATGATCAACATTCAAGAAAAACAGACACATTTAGAATCAGTGTTGTTGTTTTTTATATTTTTTTATATACACAGTTAGTTTGAAGAAATATGTCAGTCTTGACAGCAGTTCAAAATTCCAACATAATCTGCATTTACATAAAAACTTAGACACACATCACTGCAAATCTTATTTCATTATCCAAAACTAAATTAAAATACCTAAATTGTTGGAGATGTATCTGAGGTTTTCTGTATTTTAATAATAACTCTGTAAATCTGAGAATGCGTCTGCAGTTTCATTAAACGTCTTGTATGGAAAATATAGGTTACACAGTACCCAGGAAATACATTTAATATATTCCCTAATGAACATTTAGGTGACATCACCAGAATCCTAAACACTGCAGCGTGCACATCCAGTCACATTTGTAAAACCTGTGTTACTGCAGCCATTAGGCAGTGATTAGTGGAGGCAACGACAGGTTTTCCTCTTCATCAGCCGGCCTCTCCTGGGAGAACCAGTGGCTCCATCCAGCCTATTAATAGTCCCCAACATGAGGAGGGAGGGGAGTGGCACCTCCCATGGTGCCTGCCCTTAACCACACTACACACACTTTCATTAGTGTGTTAGCTAAATGATTGGCCTCAGGATAGCCCCCAAGCCCTGCGACGCACGTGCAAGCTTCCTGGTCAATTTATTCATTTATTCACTGATTTCTGCATTCACACTCTTTACGGTATACAATGATCGATTCGGTTGTTTTTGACCAAACTGAATGGGGGACGTGTTCAACACCAGTAATAGTTTCACGGCGTTGCAGCGGGACAACAAAATCACAAGCGACTTTCAATGTTAATGTCGCTACGCGTAAAAACTATCAGCCGATCGATCAGTTAATGGGTTTAGGCTTTATGTTAAAATCATTTTCGTCCTTTAAAGACTTTGAACGGATAATTCATGCTTTTATTACCTCCCAACTCGATTATAGCAACTGCTGGCGTACGCCAGGCTGACCCCTCATGACTGCCGTTTGTTCAAAACGCTGCAGCTTGTGAACATTTCTCCCTGGTGTTGCATCCCTGCAGTGCAGCTCCGTTAGTTTTAGAATTGATTTTAAAGTTTTATCAATGACCTATAAGGTCCTGACTGGACAGGCTCCTTTATACCTGTCTGAACTCCTGCACCATGTGCCCTCCAGATCCCCCAGATCTAACGATCATTCACTTTTGGATGTCCCACGATCCACAGAGGTGATCGTCCCTTTTCAGTTGTAGCTCCTAAGGAACCAGCTGCCCCTTCATATCAGACATTCTTTAACTCTTCGTGATTTTAAGGCTCTTTGTTCGCACTAATACAGCATGGGATAGTTCTTTTTAATGTTTATTATTATTATTATTATTATTATTATTATTATTATTATTATTTTATAATAGCTTTTTTCTTTTGAGCTGTTGTAATTTGTTGCTTTGTGTGCTGCACTTTGGTCAACAACAGTTGTTCTTAAATATGCTATATAAATAAATTTGATTTGACTTAATGTGGGGACATCTTTTGTAAATTTCTTAGATAGTTTAGGGCATAAAAAAAAGACATCCTTCCCTGGTTTTCAAAGATGACTTGTTGCCTGAATGTGAAAATATTAGTATAAAATAAACATCTTTTTGACCTAATTCAGAATAAAACAGACTGCATGTGACTTGAAAAATCATTCTTGTTTTAATCATGATGACAAAACAAACATTTAATTGAGAAGATTTCTTATGAGTTATTTAACAAAAATCAATAAATGTTGTCTTATTGTTAAAAAATTTTTTAGTCTTCAAATATTTATATTTCATTTTATAGAGTCGACTGTATTTTTGTTAAAACTCAGTCAGGTAAAATTATCACATATAAACATGTTAGTAGACATTCCAGCTTTTAACAGAACGTGTACTTTGAATTTCAGCTGAAATTCACTCATTTATTCCCAAGAAACTAGGTTTTTGTCTGTCTGCAAATAAAATAGCTATTATAAAACTTAATTATATTTAATTACAAAAGGCAATTATTCAAACTTCTACATTAGCTGTAAATTATAAACATACAGTATATCAACTTCATTTATTAACCCTTTCAGAGCAGTCCATGACGATTTAAAATACACAAACTTTTAACGGATTTATAGTCTTTTCCTCCTGCATTGCTGAAAATAAGTATTTCTACCATGTTTATGATTGGGACATAATAAATAAATGCCTGATAGAACTGAGTCCTCCTCATTTTTATCATACTTGCTGACAGCTGTGCAGTGAAATTAGTATTTGGCCTTTAAATGTGATAGTTAGTGTTGTAATTGGCATGCTGATCCCAGAGGAAAGAGCTTTGTTATCACACTGTACCTGTAAAACCTCGCAACGCCTTTCATCCTGAGTTCAGTTTGGTGAGAAAGTTAATAAAAGACACGTATAAATAAAAAAAATAATCAGGCAATTCTGTCATATTTCACACAAACTGCCACAATGCTTCCTATCAAAGAAGAAGTCAGAATTATGCCTCCTGAAATCATTACGCTGGCACCAACATGAGCTAAGTGCACTCGTATGATTTCTTGGAAACATGTTAATTAGACCTTGGAATTAAAACTGCACCAGTTTGTCGGTGTAATTTACATAGAGGTCATGTTGTGCTAATATGACACTCGTAGAAATAGACAGCCGGCAACAATATGGTTCGGTCTGACCCACTGACATTTTAGCTCCAAATTATGCACATTGTGTGAATTAAATTAATTAGGGAATTCATTAAGAAATATTGCTTGCGGAAACGAGTATAATATTTAGTTATGTGATGTAATTTTCTTTCATTGTTAGCGCTAATTTGTTTCATAACACTTCCTGCGGTGGTTCTCATCTCCTCCCCTCCCTGTATTAACCATGATGTATGTAATTTGTTAGCCGTTTCATTAATTGTGATTAGAATTAGTGAATGTACAGCTTGTTTTGACAGATGGTTCCCATCAGTGAGACCTTTGCGCAATTAACTTTTTGCTTCTTTCCGTTGAAGTTTTTGTAGGAAATCATGCAACAAAGAAGCGTTATTTACAAGCTTTACTCAGAATGCATCAAATAAGGAATTATCTATAATTTAGCCAATAACCCAAAGCATTTTATGTTTTGGCGGCTAGTTTTTCACTGAGTGATGATTTCACTGATGTCTAATTGTGAGGATTATTACCATCTCCCTCTCTAAATGAGAGCCATAAAACCTTTATTGGTGGCTTTACCAGATTTTTACCCTTGATGAATAAAGTCACTGACTTATACACCTAATTGTTATTCCGCTGACTACTAATAAATTATTTTAGGCGATGTTCGTTACCTCCAGATACATTTCTTTAGCCACAAATGTCATAACGAAAATCTGGAAATCTTTTTAGATCTTTTTATTTTTGCTTTACCCGTGCAAGCCCACAAGATGGAGCTTTAGCTCTGTTCATGTGATGAAAAGGAATCCTCTTTGACAGGAAGTTCAACAAGAAATAAAAGATGTTTTACCATACATTAACTATAAACTTAAAAGTATGAAAGTTGGAAAAAAAACAATACTGCAAATCAAACAAACGCGTTTGTAACTTACTCTTATCTTTATCCTTTACATCCTCCTATCTGTGATGATGTTAAACAGTGTATTGTTGCATATTAAAATCTTAAGCTCTTTTTCTAGATTGGCAAATTTAGAGCTAATATATTTTATTAATTATCTCTTTAATGTCCCTGAACTTTTCTGAAGTTCTTACATGAATAAATAATACTTATATATATATTTAAAAAAAAAAATCTTATTATTCAGTGCACTGACAAGAATAAATAAGAAAAGCAGAAAATAAATGCTAATCTTTGGAGGTTGCTTGTGTCTATACATGTGTTTGAACAAACACTTTACTGTATATATTTAAATATTTACTTGACATAATTTATTTTAAATTATTTTATATTGGTTTTTATGAAACAAAGCAAGTATTATTTTACTAAATTGGGAACGTCCTCTCTGTTAGAAGTCCTCATCCGTTTCTTTCCAGGTGACATGAAGGTGATACTGATTTGGCTCCCACTGGATACGGCTTAATGTCTGACATAAAAAAATAACTACATAATTTGTCTCAATCCAGAGGGCTGACTTGGCATGGACGGCAGCGGTCCTAAATGTCACCCTGTAATGAGTTCTGGCCAAAGGTACAGAGTTAGGACAGTGCCCGCTGGCACTGGTGATGCCCACTAGCACATTTTTTACCCCACAGCTATTTGGATGAGCCCGGGTTTCCTTTGTGCACGCTGCCGCACATGCTTTGCATTCAAACAACGGAGAAAAGTTTCAGTGTTGTGAAGTTTCATTTTACCCCGCCAACAGAGAGGACGAAGAATAAAATGGTGGACAACAAAGCAGAAAAGTCAATCATCTAAAATACAATGGCAAAGAAAACGAGCAAATGTGTTAAACCTCTTCATCATTCTAGTAAATACAAGGAAGCTTCAAATAATATAAACACTGTATTACCATATTTTTCAGACTATAAGGCGCACCATATTATAAGGCGCATGAAGTGAAACAAGTTCATTGTGACAGATTTTTGAGCGCCGTGTTGTACGTAAAATCAGTGTGAGGTCAGTGAGCACAATCAGAATTAATACATAAGGCTCACTGTCGATTTTTGAGAACAATAAAGGATTTTAAGTGCGCCTTATAGTCCGAAAATTACGGTACTCACAATCTCTAGGCCTATTACGTCCAAAGATAGATATGACTACGCTCGGCATAGACTTTATTGCAGAGACCAGATAACAATGCGAATTATCCACCGAGGTGCCACGTTCTCAAATGAACGCAGGAAGTCTTTCAGTTTTGAGGAACTTGACTTCCTTTGTTCGACTGCCATGGGACCTACTGGCAACACGCTGCGTTCATTATCTTACAAAGGCGCAGGAGATGAGGGAACATTGTATCTAAATTAACTTTTTCTATTTCCTGGTGAATGAAATCAATTCCATCCTTTTATGTTACTTTTCATCTGCTTTTTGTCTTGTTGTGGAATCTTTTCTCTTTCTCCCTCATTCATCTGTTTTGCCCTTTCCTTGATCTGATAGCATTAAACATATAATTAAGTCATAAAGGAGGGGACTGATGAGTGTAGCAGATGGTAATTGCGTCCTACATTTGAATGAAATGATATGCATTGCTACAATTTACAGCCTTCGCCTCATATTTTATTCAGCAACCTTTTATCTCTTTTCCCGCAGAATTATTCTGCAATAAATTTAGACATCTTATCAATAGCCAGAGTGATAGTGGCAGAAACATGGAAAAAATGAGGCTCTGCCGTTTTGTGCTGTTTAAAATAATTTTCCATAATAAAGGAGCTATCAGAGCAGCTCCATCACTGTAGAGGGGCGGATATCCCTGCTCCTGATGAGGTTGCTGTTGGTTTGTGGACAAGCTGCCACTCTCCTGTTAGTCTGGAGAAACGTGAAAGGACAGAAGGAAATGGGTTTGTGAAGTTCAGCGTGTGAATTTGTCACAGTGGCAATATGGAGCAATATTCCAGGAAGCAGAAACAGCTCAAGATGATAACAAGTTGCACACCTGTTTGCCACATGTCGCCAAACAAAAGTTTTGATAAAAAGAGTAACTTTGATGTTGCTTTTCTGATCAAATATAGACATAAATACTGATCTCTCATTGAGCTCTGCACAAGAAGAAAGAAAACTCAGAGAAACTTTGAAGCGGAAATTTTCATCTTTTGTTAGGTGTGTTATGAGGTAATATTCTTCCCAAGGCTGCAGCTGTAAGTTTATTTGTTTAAATCACACAGTGAGGTGTTTGATGATTTTATTTTATCTGTTTATTTTAGAATTTCAGAATGAATCAGTTTTAATAAACTGTGGCCTTCAAAATTAGCTAATTAGGATTATTTTCTGAAAATAGTCCAAACTGAACAATAAACAAGAAATTCAAGGTCCTCATGAATAAAATAAACATATTTCGTTTGCATGCTTGGTAAGTTAGATGGTGTGATGATAAGACGGAGAAAGTACTAAAAAATTGGATGCTTAAAGTTTCATAAATGAAGTAAACTGAATAAAACTGATAAAAAGAAAATTTAAATTATGACAATATAAAATGGAACACTTTGGCCAACTAAACCAAATGGACCCAACAAAGAAAAAAAAAAAAAAATCACATAATAGTATTGAATCTGTCTGATCAGACCTCATGAAAACAACAAAACAAACTGACCAAGATAATTACTAATTACAAACAAAACAAAACAAACAAACAAACAAACAAACAAACAAACAAACAAACAAACACCAGCTACAGTTTTTATGTCAATGAAAGTAAAGATGATTATAATAATTCTAATGTTGAGTTTTAAATAAATAAAAAACTATCAGAGTCAGAGATTCTTTATGGTCATTCACACCACATGTGGTACATGTGGTGTGAATGAAATTATGTACACAGGGTCCCAGTTACATCCAAGATAAAAACTTCAACTAAAAATACACTAAGCACAAATAACATAAAAACAATACATTGAACAGCAGCACGAACATGAGTCTGAGTGAGCAGATGAGCACGAATGAACACAGCAACATGAAACAGATCAGCAACATGAAACAGATCAGCAACATGAAACAGATCAGCAACATGAAACAGATCAGCA
>JARVGV010000280.1:17093287-17115063 GCA_031762435.1 Hypsolebias longignatus | reverse complement strand
CAACCCCCCCCCCCCCCACACCACCACCACCACCACCACCAGACTTGCCTGCACCATGTCAGACGGATAATTATTAATGGGACGGCTCAGAGGTCGTTACAGCGCGTCGGCAAAGAGGATTTTATTGTTGCGTTTTTTATGATCAGTAGCATGAATCTTCACTGGTCGCGTTTGGACCTCAACAGCGGAGGTTCGCGTCCGTCTGGCTCAGAAGTGACAAGGGGAGAGGAGTGACAGCTGTTTTCAGACTCACAAATGTTGTTCTGGCAGTCCTACACCGAAAACTTCCAGCTTTCTGCGCCCAAACACGACGGCGGCCGCTACACACGGTATGCAGCTCGTGAACAGTTTGTTTGCTTTATGGTCTCTAAATGCGAGCAGAGTTATTGATACGCCATTTTACCTCGACTTTCTCCAATAAAACATTCTATTTTTTGTGCTTTTGTTGCTCATTTATTTGTCAATATGTGGCGCTTGTGTACGTGCTGCGTTTGTTGACGTTTACTTTGTAAATACTGTATGTAGTTTTTGGGAGGCGGAGCCGAGATACAGTTGGACACAATGACGGAAGCTCTGAGGCTTCTGATTGGTTAATTCTTCTGCGCTGGGCACAAAAGACGGCTCCTGATTGGTTAATTTTCGTCTTGGCATCGTTCTGAGGCTGGCGGCGGCGGTGGTGACCCAGCAGCTATAGCTAACGCACAGCCAGTCTGTATGTCGAGGGAGCCATGTTGATGCTTGCTTCTGTGTCAAACGTTACGTTCTGGGCGGTGAAAGGATTGCGAGTTAAAGACGGGAAGCCTCAGCGGTGATTCGAGACCCACGATGAGAAGAGCGGAGCGGACTGGGACGGTACAGGCAGCGCTGGAGGAGGCGAGCTGGTCTTAGGTCACACTGGGCAGACGACTCCAACCAAATGAAGTTGATGCTAGTTAGCTGTGCGGACGCTGCGTGGGATGCGGGTTTCGGACTTGCACCAGTAGTTTGTTAGCTTGTTGCGCTTCACTGAACGAACCAGTCAGCCTGGTGGCTGCCTGGAGTGACGAAGCTGCTAAATCCGCGCTAGCTTTCGGTAAACTGGCGTTGTGAAGCTAGCGGCTAGCGAGGGTTAGCATGCTGACGATCAGCGCGCATCTTCCATCACGACTGTTTGTTAGCTGAGAGGGCTCCAACTTATTGTTTCTGTCGAATAGTTCACCACGAGTGGGGGTGGGGGGGAAGGAGCTTTTCAGACGCAAAGTAGAAATATGGTGGTGGATACACTCCCCGGGGGGACCGAGCATTTCGCAGCCTAACTTTCCTCCTGCAGTACCGCTGCGGAGCCCTCTTCTCCCCTTCCTCTTACCTGAAGCAAGCTGGCGGCCCTCCGGGTAGAAGCCGAGGACAAGGATCTGGGGCCCATGGCCTGGGTTCTGAAGATGGACGATGCCGCCATCGAGTCGGGGCTCGTGCACGACTTCGACGCTAGTCTGTCGGGTATCGGACAGGAGCTGGGAGCTGGAGCCTACAGCATGAGGTTAGAGACGGGCTCTCCATCATGGGGCAGTGGGTTCAACAAACACCTCTCGGCCCTGTTTTATTGCCTTCCAGGGCGTCATGGTTTCTCTTTGTTTAGGAGCCACAAACATTAATTTCTCATAACTCCAACACACACAAACACAGTTTATTCTACCATTCCAGGAAAGCTCGTTAAATCAGCCCACCCTGTTGCTCAAATTATGGGTGTATTAGTGAATGATGCACAAACTTTTGTCTCAACGAGGAAGTCTGTCGAAATGTTGCCTGCCTGGCTTTGTTTTTGAACCTTGTGGTATGTGAAAACAAAATGTTTATGTCTGAGCAGTGGTTCTGATTCAGTTTGGAGTTGGGCTCTGATTTAAGCATCACTGGCTCTTGTTCCTCCCTGTTAATCAGTAAGCAGTTCACATTGATTGAACATTATATTTTAAACAAGATAACAGGCATTAGGATTTCCCTGTGTTTATTTTTGTGGTATACATCAAAAGTCTAGCATTCTGTAAATGAATGCGTATCTCCCGCTGTCTCACGACAAGTTTAGGTCAACAACAGTCATCTTGTAAATGTAAACGAGTCCTTGAGGCTCATTGAGATTAGCCTGTCTTAATAAAGGTTGAATTGTGTTGAGAACCATAAAAATAACAATATGCCTTCACGCTCATGCTCTCATTTGGAGTCTTAGCTACTACCACCAATTTATTTGGTCAATATCTACAAAATTAGTTATCATTTTTATGTGTTATTGTTTGATTTGTGGCAGCCATCTTGAACAATGTTGACTAAAGGTTCACAAGATATTTTGCTAACCAACAGGCAAAAGCACCTGTCTTTACCGTTACTCAAAGAGGAAACATTTAAGCTTAATAATTTCTACTTTTTGTTGTTGGATAAGGCGGCTGCTATTAGTGATGATAATACCGATGGCAGTCGATTAAATGTCAAAGAACCAGAAATGGGCTTGAATATATCTAGACCTCAATGCATCGCAAAAATACTGACTTTGAGCATGCACATTAATAATTGTAAATTGGTCCATAGAGAAATTATTTAAAAACATGCAAACACACAAATTAATGCAAAGTTGTAGAACCAAAAGTACACTACCGCCATCATATTTGCACCGATAACCAAGTATTTTCTCCAGCTAACTGACTGCAAAACAGGGTCTTTTGCAACTTTATAAAAAATGAAGAAATGGATGCAGTCCAGAAATAAAAGCTTATTTTTGTCAAGTCAACTTTATTTCTAGAGCACAGTTAAAACAGATAAACTGTTATCAAGGTGCTTGTAGCGATGTTATTAAGCACCTGTTCACTTGTTTGTTTGTACGTTTGTGTGAAAGGTCAGTGGGAGGCCGTGATCTTTCTACGAGTAGGACAAGCAAGCGTCTTATCAGCAGCCCCTTCTTCCATCTGCTTTTAGTGTGTGTTTATCTGAGCGTGACGCTTGTGTGTGACAGTCGCTTGTGGGTTCAAGCGAGTTCGTCAGTACTGCATTCATGGCATGCGCGTCGGTGAATTTGTGAAAATGGAGAATGCTATCTGTGATGCTGGGGTGGGTTGAGGGGTGCTAGTCAGCAGCTGGTAGGGACAAAATGTCTTGATGTGCATTAGTGAAACACACTCCTCAGATTTCTGGACGCAGTCATAAGTTGGGGTGGCATGGCTCAGCGGGCCTACAGTACTCAAGTTGGCAGGATCAGACGGAAAGCAAAGGGTCAGACAATTTGTTCTAAGTTTAAAAATTGCCACAGTCTGCTGCTAAATACACTGCTGGACTCATGATGTCCAAAACTTTGAGTAATGAAATACTGATGTTTGCATATTTTGCATAAATGTGGTTTATTTTTGTTTATTTTTCCCAAATTGCACTGAGATTAACGCACATACTCTGCTGACTTTGCACCCGCTGACACACCTGCAGCATTTGTTTGGGCGAGCTGAGGACAGGTCGTCTGAACTGTGCCAAGTGTGAGAAATGTCAGTAGCGCTGTCTGTCTCTGGGGGTTTCTGCTCATTTATTCTGCCACAACCTCATAAATGTATACTGGTAATAAGAGGACAGTTTGATCTGTGGATAAAGTCCACGTGCATCCGGTTCATTTATTGATTCCACCCTTTGACGGGGTTAAATATTGTCCAAGAATGTAAGTGTGACACACCTTTCTGATGCGGCAGATATGAGGAACTCTTGATGAATAAAATATTTTTTACTGTAATTGTAATAACAAAAAAGATCAACAAACTACAAGAGATCGGTGACAAAAGGAAACTAAAGTTGAGCTCTAAACAGGATATCGTCATGCTGTGTCACATCTGTCCATGTTTCCTCTTTTTCTCTGTGTCAGCGATGTGCTGGCTCTGCCCATCTTCAAGCAGGAGGACTCCAGCCTGCCTCCTGAAAATAAGACCAAAAATCCCCCATTCCAGTATGTGCTTTGCGCCGCCACCTCACCTGCCGTCAAGCTACACGACGAGACGCTCACATACCTAAACCAAGGTGATTCACACATCGCAGTGCACATGTTTTGGCAAAAGCTACCTTCTTTTTTCAAACAGAACCGTTAGAACAGTTTTTGTGTTTGATAGATTTTGCACACGTCCTTACATTCTGGAGTTGCACTTTTTATTGTCAGTAGATACAACTAAACGTATCCCTCTTCCTTCTACACAACAAATGCTTGTTTCCAGGCATGGTCTCTACCCATACACACGTAAATGGATTAAATGAAGGATCCAGCGTCTGTAGAGACTCTTCAGTATCTGACCCTCCACAAATTCTAAATGCTTTTCTGTAAGGTGGAAGTTTGTTATTCAGGCTAATGAGCTCTACCTGTAAGTGTCCTGATTTTACACTGTCTGGGACAATGGTTTGTAAGCTCAATCATCTTGATGATGATTGAGCTTACAAACCTTTTTCTGAACCATTTTGTCCTTGGTGTCTTCAGGCTGTTTCTGTGAGTAGTATCGGCCTTCAGGCCTAAAACATTTGGTTGTTAATCAAGTTGATTGAGTGTTTTGGACAGATTGGTCCTTTTGCATGTGTTAAAAACCAGCTTCTGAGATTCCAACGGGAGGTTGGCTTGAAACACAGCAATGAAGGCTACTTATGAGACAGATCTGGTTGGCAGGCCACAGACTGATGAAGTTTTCCGGATGGAAGATGAAACGTTTCTCCCTTAAAGAAACTACTCCAGATGAAATTATTAAAAAAAAAAAAAATGTGTCTGGGGCAGTTTCCCATTCCTTAAGTTTGTTGAGTACTCCCCAAAAACTGATAAAGTTGGTTGTTGTTTTTTTTTTTCTTTCGAGGTGGCATGAACAAGGTTCATCCATCTCATACTTCAAAAGAAACTCAAGCGCAGGACACTTGAGTGCACAACCTTAGGCGCTAGCGGAAAAGCAAGACTGTTGACATTTCCGCATTAACCGCGCCCACTTCAAATTTCTGACCACAGTAGTTGTCAGGCAATATGAGAACGAAACGTTTTGTCCAGGCGCTGTTGAGACCAAACTGCAAGGACTCCCAAACCAGGGCTGCGAAATAATGATCCTTTTTTTTTTTTTGCAGCACTGGGAGGGAAAAAAACATTTGTAGCAACCTTTATCCTCACAGCCTCTGCAAGTTTTAGATGTTTTCCTGCTTCATCACACCTGATTTAAACTGATGGGTGATTAACAGGCTCCTGCAGAACTTGTTGAGGTCATTCTTTCCCCGTTTATCGTGTGTTCAGCAGGACTGGAAGCTCTGAGAACCAGGAGTGTGGAAACATCTGCATTAGGGTGAGGCTGTGCTTTTTGCAAAAGCTCAGTTATGAACTTCACCTCCTTTCTGTGAAGAGCTCAGCAGAAATATAGGTTTTTATTTTACAGACTTTTAGGCTGAGGTTCACTTCTGGGGAGAGGCAAAACGCCTTATGGTTTCTGCAACCAAAACTGGAATCTGTTCTCTTTGTGAGTGAGGATGACATAAATTCTGCACCTTTTTTTTTGTCTCTGTTTTGTTGGAGATGTTTGAAAAAAAGAAACATTTTAAATCCTTGCCCACCGTCATATTTCATGTTATTTAAGCACATTTTAAATTTCTCACCAGTATTTCTTACTAGAATACGTTGATAGCAACAAGTCTAACCAGTTTTTACATACAGAGTCGTAAATACTGTACAAGCAATTTTGAGTGTCTCATTCAGGTTAAAGATTATCTATTGTCATTCTAACATTGTTTTTTGAATGACAGCAGCGTGACACCCACACAGTAAATTATCTGATGATTGGTCGGTGAATAACAGCAGGAATTAGCTTGCTAACTGTTTTAAGTGAGTGTTTTCATAAGTAGTCTAAACTGGTAAGGACATAATTTTCACTTATTTCTGACACGTGATTTAGTTGAAGGCAAGTTTTATCTTCATTTATATTTTTTTTATCTTTGGACAAACAAAACAAAGCCTGAGGGCTGATAAGATCAATGAGAATGTTCAGGAATTATTAACTGCGCGGGTTTTATTTCACGCCATCTAAATAACTATACAAGTAAATCATGTTTTTTGTTATAAAGTCTGTGAAATTACAAAACTTACATTGTTTTTATCTGTTTTGTGCTTTCTGTCTCATTCAGGCCAGTCTTATGAGATTTGTTTGTTGGACAACAGAAAAGCAGGGGAGTTACCGGAGCTGAGCAACAAGATGGTGAAGGTGGGAGAAACACTGGGTAAACATCTGCTTCTCGTAACTGATGTAACTCAAATCTAACACGTGTGTTTATCTGTAGAGCACAGTGCGAGTAGTGTTTCATGACCGACGGCTGCAGTACACGGAGCACCAGCAGCTGGAGGGCTGGAAGTGGAATCGTCCTGGCGACCGTCTCCTTGACATCGGTACATACCTGCTGAGAAATGTTTACTTCAACTTTCTCATGTGTACGTGTGGGAGTTGCAACTCAACTATCCGCGTGTGTGTGAAACAGATATTCCCATGTCAGTTGGCATTGTTGAGCCGAAGACTCACTCCTCCCAACTTAACGCTGCAGAGTTTCTGTGGGACTTGAACAAAAGAACGTCTGTGTTTGTGCAGGTAGAGCACATGATCAAACCTCAGACACACACATCCCCACTCTCTTTCATGCCCTCAGCCGTGCGCGCCTCTGAATTTCCACATCAAACGCGAGCGTTGATGGCCCCTGTGTCCTCTCGTCTCCTCGCCGCCCGCAGGTGCACTGCATCAGCACAGAGTTTACTCCCAGGAAGCACGGTGGAGAGAAGGGCGTCTCCTTCAGGATCCAGCTGGACACGTTCGCCCAGGGAGACGGTGGAGAGTACACAGAACACCTCCACTCTGCATCCTGCCAAATCAAAGTCTTCAAAGTATACACTCAATCTCATGCAGAGAACATTCCTGACATTTTTATGGTTGCTTCTCAACCCAGGCGGTGAGTACACTCGTCTTTAATTTGTGTTTTCTTCTTCTTTGCTTCCTGTTTAGCCAAAGGGGGCGGACCGTAAACAAAAGACTGACAGGGAGAAGATGGAGAAGCGCACTCCTCAAGAAAAGGAAAAGTACCAGCCTTCCTATGATACCACTATCCTATCAGAGGTCAGTACGCATCAGCTTGGGTCTGTCAGACTTTTACTTGGTTTAGCACCAACTAGAGCGTACCACTAATAATAATCATGCTGGTTCTTGTCACAGTGCCCTCACTTTAGTGTCATCTGTTTTTGTTCACACCTGGCACTAGCATGTCCTGGTTTAAAACAACCACAAGATGGCAGCTCTAAATTAAAGGTGTGGACACGCTGGGAGGGATGTATTCAGACCAGATTCAGAGGTGGTCTGGTTTTGTGTAGCAGTCTGAACACCGATCCATCCTGGGCCACGTTAATGAGCCATCTACTGAACTGATGAGGCTCCCCACAAACTGTTGTTACCTGAAAAATACATTTTATTTTTAATTTATAAAATGTATTCATAAAAAAAAAAAAAAAAATTCCATAAACGATAATAATACAAAATACAAAATGAAAGGCAGCAGAAAGAAGAAAAATCTTATTATATCTGCCCCTTTTTTTCAAACAATTAGTTCAAACAAAAATAATCAACAACAAAATGAATAACTCTTTCTAATTTTTCTAACTCTATTACAATACACATTAAGCTACTTCATATATTTTTTAACAATTCAGTTTTGATCATTTTCTTAAATGTACACATTCACTTGACATTTTTAACATCACTCTCCAAACCATTCCACATTCACATCATCAACATACACGTCTTTCCAGTTTTGTTTATCTAAATCATCTTTTAATTTATCCAAAGCATTTTTAACGTGTTTATTTTTTTCTTAATTGGATCTGCTTTTGTAATGCTTTGATCATTTTTATAGATTGTAAAAACTGGTAAATGATCACTTAAGTCAGTTGTTAAAATACCACCTATCACATCCCCATTTGTTATATTTGTGAAAATATTATCAATTATTGTAGCACTATGAGTTGTAATTCTTGTTGGTTTTGATATTGACGGATCAAGATATCAATTATGAATTTATAAATGTACTGATGTTATTTGAATCTGTTTTATTTCCCAGATCAATATTAAAGTCTCCTCACAAAAAACTTTTTTTAATTACAACTCTTTTCCAATAGCTCCATGATTTTATCAGTGAATAACTATATTTGATCCTGGTGACCTATATACACAACTTAATATAATGTTTGTATCATTCTTGTTTATTATTTCTATTGTTATCATTTCCATTGTATTATCAACAATTACTGTATTGATATTTCACTAATTAATTTACATTTTATTTTATTATTAACAAATAGAGAGACTCTACCACCCCTTTTATTATTTCTGCTCATATGAAATAGTTCATACCCTTCGATGTGAACATTATTTGTGTTTTCATCATTAAGCCATGTCTCTGACAGTGCTATTAAAGTAAAAGTTTTGTTTAATTGTTTTAGATAATCTGTTATTTTGGATAACATCTGTTGCTTTGTTATTAAATGTAAAGTCAGTTTCACTATAGTCATCGTTTTAGTTCAGTCAGACCCCTCACAAACCAATTAGACAACCCTACGAACAGTAACTGTGCATTCCATATGATGTGTTGGTGGCTGAGGATGGTCTATCTCAGCAGGGAGGGCAGTGGCCTATAGGCCCCCTGCCAAGCTACAGAGACCAGAAGAAACTGAGGCTGTCATAATGACCACTAAATGTCTACGGTGTTCAGTTACAGCAGGAGACTGGCAAAGAATGTGCAGAACCTTTTCTACAATAATTGACCTACGGGTCGACACCTATTGAGGTGCTGCAACAACCCAAGAAACATCATTCAACAAGGGAGGATGGAGAAAAACTGCTGAGTCACATATAAATCCTGGAAATGACTGATTTGTGCATTTACTGCACTTTACTGTACGAGTATTTTATCAAATATTTACAAGCATTTGATCATTTTACTGTACATATGTGCACATCAGGGCTGTCAAGCATGAATGTATGTGGTTTTTGGACAGAACCCGTGGAGTGAGGGGGAGGTGTGCGTGACAGAAGAGGTCTCACCTCACACTTCATGTCCCAAATAGATTAGATGATTTTTTTTTTTTTCCCAGATTTTGCTTTTCCCTCTGCAGCCTGAAGCAGATTGAGCACTTGTGAAGATAATTAAAATTGATGATATAGAATGACAGAGACATGATTTCTGCCTGCAGCAAAAGGTCTCAGAAGACAGTCTGACTAAACTGTCATGCCACAGCTTTTCTGTTTTACATGACTGTTTCACCTTCCTGAACTGATCTGAAGTAAATAGTGTGTTGATTTTAAGTAAGATCACTTCACAGAGGACATGCCTTTTTATGGAAATAAATATTGTTCTGTGGTCAGGACTTTGTACTATACTTCAATCAAAATATTTGTATTACTATACATGTTCAAACATTAAATTTTGACCTAATGAGAATATTTTATACCAATTTTAGAATTTTATAGCACTTAATGAACATTGTGCATTATTTATTAACAAAAATCCATTATACATTATTTTTATCACTTGCCGCCATGAAAGATGGACAATAATGTAAATGCCTATGCGTGTGTGGTGAGGGGGGTGAGAAAGAGAGAGAGAAAAAGTTTGTGTGGGTGCTTATAGGCCTTGTTACATATTAAAGTAAAATAGAGAAATTACATTTCCTGCAAAAATGCAGTGTGAAGGCTTACTGCAGAAGAACTTGCTGAAAAAAACCGTTGAAATTAGCTAAAACGAAAAACATGCTGAAACAGTTGATATAGTTGATATAGAACAAGTCTAAATTGGCAAAAGAAAGCAGAAAGAATATTGCGGGCTCACATTTAAATAAACAGAAATGAGCACAGAAGTCAAGAAATTAGCTTAAAAAAAGAGTTGAAATTAGAAACAACAAAAAAAGTGCTGAAAAGTAGCTGAAAAGGCAGAAAGAAGCTTAACTACCAGAAGGAAACTGATAGAGCTGAAATAAGCTAAAAAAAAAAAAAAAAAGTGTAATTGGCTGAAAAGGCTATAAATAAAAACAGATTGTAGAAAAGGCTGAAATTAGCAGAAATAAGTTAATCAGGCTGAAAGTGGAAGAAATAGCCATGAAAATTTAACTTATTTTGAAATCAGTTGAAAATAGCTATAAAAAAAAAGGCTTAAAAGGTAGTTGAAAAGGTAGACCAAAAATACATTAGCAGAAGAAAGCAGAAAGATTGTGTTTGACCAATTAGGCAGAAAGAAGCATAAATAAGCAAAAAAAAAAGTTAAAATTATCTTTAAAAAAAAAAGCAGCAATTTAATAAAATCTGCTGAAAAGTAAAAGACAGAAATATGCTCCAATTATAAGAAGGAAATGGAGAGAGCACATTTTTGCTGAATTTTGCTGAAAAAAGTTTAAATGAGGGCAAAAACTATGTAATTGATAAAGCTAAAATTAGCATAAAACAGCTAAATAGTAGCTAAAAGAGCAGTAAAAGCTGAAATTTGCAGGAGCATAACAAGCTGAAATTAGCTGAAAGAAGTTAGAAGAAGCATAAAAATGTTGTATTTAGAAAGATCTAGAAATAGTACAAAGCAGCTGGAAAAAAAAACAGCTGCAATTAGCTGAAAGCAGCTGAAAAAAGTTTACATTTGTACAACAAAGCTGAAAGAAATTGAACTGGATCAAAATGTGAAAGGAGCAGTAAAAGATTGTAAACAGATATAAAAATACGAAGGATGTAAAATGAGCTTAATGAGAAAAAAATGTGGCAGGAAAAGCTAAATGTTTCAAAAAGCTAAAATTGCACCAATACCAAAAGTCATAGCAGGATTGTCCTGAAACAGCTGAATGTTCTGATATGATATGTTGAAATATCTTGAAAACTGTGGGACGAGAAATGCACAGAAAAACATACAGAAGAAAAATGGATCACAATAGTGTCAATGCTTCATAAGCATTGACACTATTGTGCACCAGCTGAGATACAAAAATCTTTTTGTAGCTTTGTGTTTATTTTTCTTTTACTTATAATTTTCTTGACATAAATGTATTAAAGATGTCAATAATGCATATATTGTTCAGTTGTTTTCTCTACTGTAATTACAGTATATGTACAATCACAACCACAGTTGTGGCTTCAATAGTCACATCTATAATGTAAACATCTTAACCTTTGTTTAGCCTCAATGTCTCACTAAATGTTTTGTATCAAATATCAATAAGAATCACAAGTTAGAACATTTCACAAATGTGGATGTTCACAGAAAATAAGATTTAGACTTTCATGTGCAATAATCTGCATCAGGTCAATGAAAGAAAAAAAAAAAATCAAGAATTTGTGACCTACACAGAATTAAAATCCATTTAAGTTGCTGTGTTTGTGGATTTTCTGGCCAAATCACAGTTGATTCAACTCAACTCAATTTTATTTTGGTAAATTAAAAACATCATTAAAAAAAAAGGAAAACAATGTAAAATGGTAAATCAACCATTTATCAAAAAAGGAATAGGCTGAAGTCAAGGCTTGTACTTGCCTACCCTGACTCAGCAGTCTACAAAATGGCAGATATCTACTGTCCATATACATACATAATTACACAGACATTTACCACATATTTAAATATGCATATAATACATACACATACTCAAATTACATGAATACATGGTTGCACAATATATACATCTACATAACAGTATAAGCTTTTATAATTTTACATTTTAAGACTTTTTTTTAAAGCTCACCAAAAAAAGCACATAATTTCAGATCATCGTCCAGTTCATTCCACAGTTTCACGCCGATAACTGAAATACAAAGTACATCTAGATTTTACTTTACTTTTCTCTTTAGCTTGTTCAAATATTAACAAACCTCGTAAATAGATTCAAATTTAATTTACAATCATTATTCATTAAGAAAAGGAAGGTGAGCCTGTGACCGAGGGTACCCCTGACCCTAACATTAAGAATGTGGGTGGGAAAGGTAAAGTACCCACACCTGCTTCTACCTTAATTTGCTCCATTCTGAGTCCTTGAGCAAGACCCTTAACCCCCAGCTGCCACTCAGGCACCTTGGATGGCAGCCCTCTCCTCCACACAGAGGGCTATGGTAGCTCAGTGACTGGTATTTGCATCAGAAAGGATAAACAGCCACTCAAAAATGTATGTGTGTTCATGTCTATTCATTTGATTTACTTGATTTCAGCTGTAAATTGTGCTGCAAACACTCTCTGACTAGTAGATTTCAACTGAGCTGACTATGACAGAAGAAATCACTTTGCCTAAACACTTATTTGGCCTCTGCAGAAGCAAACTGTTTGAAATTGTGGGGTTTTGTTCGGGATTCTGTGTGCACACTTCACAAATCTTTGGGAACAGATGGGAAAACAAATAACATGGATAACCCATCTGGTTGCACGCGTCACATATCCATTTACATGAATTACGAATCATCAAGCACATTAAGTTTAAATGAATTGTACAGAAACACACTTCCCTCTTTCTGGACTGAGCTCTGTCGTGCACAGCTGGAATGTTCATCCTGCAAAGATGAATAAAACTCATGTGATGCCATGACTTTACACGTATGGATATCATGTAGCTTGTCAGTGTGAGTGTGATTTCAAAATGTGTGGCAATCATGAATAGGCCCTACTTGATCTTTAAAAAGTGCACCTAATAAACATGCTCATTAGTCGTGCACACAAGATTTAATATATGTGCACATAAATGTTTGAATATGTATGAAAATAGGAATATTTTCTACGTGTGATTTACTGCAGAAACACTTGTTCATCCTCACAGGTGAGGATTTTCTCCAACTAATCAGCTCTCTATATAGTTTCTGCATTTGGTTATTTTAAAATTATGGCCCACATGACCATATATCACCATTCTCTCATTTGCTGTTTGTGCTGCTGCTGCACTGATCTGTATTCTTTGTTTCAGGTTCCTCTTTTCATACGTTACTGTCGTCAGCTCTGACTTTAGATTTGTGTTGTACAAACAAAAATAAAGAATGAAATGTAGGAGTTTTGCTCTCAGTGAGTGAACTTTGTGACTTTTTTTTTTCCAGAAACTGTGATAGCCAAAATGTATACGGTAATTAAATGATAATTCTAGACAGAGAACTTTATGAGAAGTGTGTTAAGAAGCCATTCAGTGATCATAATTCAGTAGTGTGTGCAACTGTGATAGTGTGCATGCTTGTGTATTATGATCCATTTTTCTTCAGTACATGTTTCAGCATCTTTCTCGTTCCACACTTTTGTGCTATTTCAACAAATCATTACAAATTCAGCTCGTTCAGGAGAAGGGTGCTATGACTTTTAGTACCGATGAAACTTTAGCTTTTTGAAATATTTAGCCTTTTCTGCCATTTTTTTCCTCATAGAAAATGAACTGAGCCCATGTTACATCCTTCAAATCTTTAGATCTGTTTACAAGCTTTTACTGCTCCTTTCACATGTAGTTCTGGTTCAGCTTCTTTCAGCTTCCTTGTGCAAATTAAAAAATAATAATAATAAAAAAATCAGCTATTTTCAGTTCATTTCAGCTGTTTTGTGATCCTTTTAGATTTGTTCAGCTACATTTTTGTGCTTCTAACTTCTTTTCACTAATTTCAGCTTGTTTACTGTATGCAAGATTGAGCTTTTCAGCTGTTTCAGCTACTATTTAGCTCTTTTTATGAAAATTGTAGTTTTTTCTTTTTTTTTTTTTATTTTTTTTTTAATTTAATTTTTTTTTTTTTTTTTTTTACTAATTAAATTTTTTTCCTCTCATTTCAACCTTTTTCAGCCGAATTCATCAACATTGTGCTCTCTCCATTTCCAACTGGTAACATTCTTCTTTCTGCTGTTTTACCTATACTTCCAGTTGAATTTTTTCTGATTTAAGTGTTTTCTAGATAATTTCCACCTTTTTGTGCTCATTTCTGCCTCTTTCAGCATAATTAGGCAAACTTCTTCTTTCTGCTTTCATCTGCTAATTTAAGCTTGTTCAACCTTTTCAGCTAGCTTTTCGTCTCTTTTTTTTCTAATTTCAGCTGTTTTCAGAAAAAAATCTAGTTTTTCATGTTAATTTCGTCTATGTTCAGTCTAATTAATGTATTTATAGAATATGAAGAATTTGTTCTGTTACTTGAAGATTATTATTTTTTGAACTAATTGTTTGAAAAAAGGGCAGATATAATAAGATGTTTTCTTCTCTCTGCTTCCATTTTTCATATTTTGTATTTTTATCATTCATGGGATTGTTTTGTATTGTATTTTAAAATGAAGACATTTTATTTAAAAAAAAATCAGCTTGTTAAGCTCCTTTCAGCTTTTTTTCTGCTAGTTTCAGCTTTTTCTGCTCTTTCAGCTACATTTATTTTTTTATGCCAATTTTAGGTTTTTCAACTAAATCCACATTTTCTAGCTAATTTCAGCTCTTTCCGCTTCCTTCTTTAGGCTTCTTTTAGGCTTTTTAGCTACTTTTCAGCTATTTAAAAAAAAAAAATCATCCTTTTTTTTAAAGCTAATTTCCTAATTTTGTGCTAATTTCTTATAACTCAGCAAATGTTTCTTTCTGCTTTCTTCTACTAATTCAGACTTGTTCTTCCATATTACCGTAGTTACTTTGTACATTTTAGAATGATTTGATCTAATTTCAACTGTTTTACAGCAAGTTCCGCAATAAGCATTCACACTGCGTTTTCACAATAAATGCAATTTCTTTATTTTAAGTTGGTGTGCAGATTTAGAGCAGAAATACCTTTCCTGGTTGTTGATGGCAAGACATCTTGCAACACATACATGCACTGTAGCTATTTTAACAAGAAGAAAAAAGATAATTATAGGATGCAGGCAAAGAATTTTACATTTAAATATCATCATAATAAAATATGTTTAGCTTCACTTTTTTTCCACTTGTGCACAGGTGAGAGGATAATGTCAAACTAATTATTTAAACGAGGAGTACCAGAAAAGGAGAGTGCTCGACTACTGATTATTCATGAGTTTGGAAAGCTTACTATGTAAACAATTTAGTCGGTGGGAAAATTATTATTTAACTTTTTAAGATTTTTTTTTCCCAACGTCTAAATAAGACGGTTTCATTTGTACACAGACTCATGGTTTTTCTTTCTTTTTCTCTATTGTTTTTGAATTGGTCAGAATATGAGGGTCATTTGATGATTCTGATCACATGTCCTTTGAATCCTGAGTGGGAACAGCTTGCTCCTGTATCTGGTTTATTTGAAGGAGCCGAACAGCTGTCAATAAGTGAAGCAAGGGGACGAAAGGCTAGACAGGGGCATAGTCGGGGGATGGGAAGGTACTAAACCCCCACCAGGGTCTCTGTAAAGATAAATATTGATTGGGGACAGTTTTAATTACTTCCTTAAATTGAGCAATTTTGGTTTCCTCTGTTGGCTACCTGGGAAAAATCCATGTAGAATTCCACACTGAAGAGGGAAAATGTTGACTGACCATAAATCACTGCAGATACATAATTCATTAAAAACATGTTTAAAGGACAAGACAAGATGCTTTTGGATCATTTGAAACAATCGTTTGAATAGCTCTGTAGAGAGAATGTGGTTTTATTGTCAGCAGAAACTAATTCATCACTAAACTTGCCTTCTCCTTTGAATAAGGATAAATTATGACTGTGCTTCCTTTACATTTGTATTTTATTGAGACCCCATTCATATGGTCTTTGTGAATACATAAAAACATGTTTTTTTAGTCTTGTGCCCATTGTAGAAACAATTTCTAGGAGCACTTGAACCAGGGTGTCCAAAGTGTGGTTCGAGGGCCATTTGTGGCCCTTGGAGTGATATTGAGCGGCCCACCACTGTAGTTTAAGAATGGTATCATTTTGCTTAAGAAGTCGATGCAGACTTTCTGCCAATTCATTGGCATTCCTTTTTATATAATGTTTAGGTTTAACAGCAAAACAGATAAAAAAAAATCTCAAAATGAGCAATATTAAGCAAAATACAAACCTTTGGATATAATGAATGTTTTTATTTTCACCTCAATGTACAAAGCATGACAAACCTTTACAGACTTCTATCATAATGGAGACTTTTGGATAATTGTTCATAAAACTTGACTAAATATAACAAATTAAAGTTGATATGATAATACATAGAGGGAAATTGGACTTTTTCAATTAATATAAAGTGGTATCATCTACAAACCATTTGATTATCTTTATCAGTGTCCCTTCAAATCTTCTATGAATCTGTTTTAGAGACTGACAGCTGGATGATTTGTCAGAACTTCAATTAGCCTTTTGTGCTGTCCATGGTCCTAAAGACTGATTGACCCCCTTTTAATAGGACACTTACTTGTATTATGCACTTGTTGCTGAGAACAAACTAATGAACTTTGCAAGCACAAGAAAACAACAAATATAGACCCAACAAATCAAATAAATTAAATCAGTTTTAACAAAAATATAACCTTAGTGTTTATGAGGCTTTTAATGTTTTGAATCTACAACAATTTAAAACTTTTTTCCCCACCAAAAATAATCAATGTTTATCATTTCTCCAAAATATTATTCACATTGTTGTTGACTGTTAAATTCACATTTTTGTGGCTTACAAGTCCTTTCATCTTGATAGTTTTGGCACAGATATGAAAATTCTGGACACTCCTGCCCTAAATTTTTATTTTTCAAACGGAGTTCCTTAGTGAGAAAAACAACACCCTTGTATTTTCTTGTGGACAGTCAAAATACTTTTTTTTTTTTTTTTTTTAACTTTGATGTAATAGACCTATTTCAATCTAACTTTTGACCTCAAGCATGACTGTAACAATAAATACACATTACATGCTTGTGTTTGCAGGTGATAGTTTCTCAACTACACCAAAACGTTTCATATTACTTCAATGAACAAGCAAGTAAAATGAACAATAGCATTGTCCTTAAAAGAGTCTACAGAAGCAAAAACTCCTTATTGGTACACCAAGTAATCTAAAGCCAAACTGGTTTTCCTCACTTTATTGAATATTAAAGCAAATGTTGCAAAACTAAACTACAATAAACAGAAAGTAAACATTTAAAATAACACAGGGAATGGAAATGGTTTTAAAAAAACTAATACTTGTGTATGAAGAATTTATCCTGATATGATGTGAACACTGTAAAATGTAAATTGACTATACAGTACAGTACTTATAGCACATTTCTATCTTCTCAAGATACTCAAAGTGCTTTACAACACAATATGTGCCCTCATTTACCCATTCATACAGCAAGCACGCAGCTAGAAAACACTAATCAGTGCTTTATCACATTCATGCACCGATGGGACACAAATAGGAGGCAATGAGGTGTTCAGTGTCTTACCCAGGGACACCGACATGTGGCTGCTGGTGGAATCCAACCCCTAACTGTTGCATCGGAGGACAACTGCTCTAACCACTCAACTACAGCCACATTGTGAAGAAAACCCCTCCCTCTAGTTGTTCTATTTGCCTGAAAAGCTTTAATTATATCCTCATATTTGGACTGACACACCTCCCAGTCAATAGCAGTTCAATTTAAGATAAAGTAGAGTTTCTTCTTTGCTTGTTCCTCTTTTCACTATCCTTGTCTTCTTTTTCTTGTATTTGCAGCTTATGTGAGCGTCATGCTTCACAACCTTGTTTCCTGTTTGTACGTATTTTCGTGACAGTGCTACAGCACCGCATAAAGGCCCAGCACAGTCACTACAGTGTTTTTGGTCGTTTTTAGCATTGCTGTCAATAAAAACGGTATACAGTTATAATTTTTTAGAGGCAATAAATAGAAAGGCTGTTTCGGAAGAACAGCTTTTCCATGTGAACAAGGGTTGAAGTGGTTTAGGAACAGGTGTATGGGTAGCTGTCGACTACTAATCTGTAGTTTATCCATAATGATGTACATCAGAGTGGAGCAATGAATGTGAACACTCAAAGTCTTAGTTACTTGGAAACTAGAAAATTGCATAATGCTAATGTAGACTGTTCAGGTACACAGTGGCGTTTCGCAAAGAATGCAATGTACCACTTGTTTTGAAATTGCATAAAAGTTAAGCACATAAAAAGAGCAGCGTGAAGCTGAGTACATAATTATCTTGATGGCAATAACTGACAGGCTTCCTATTTCACTCCGATTCTTCAAAGACAGAGAGAAACCTTTATTACAGTCTTCGGAAATGTGTTTCTTTTTTTTCTATCCTTCTACTGCTTCACTCTATTGAGGTAGTTTTGCGACAAGCGAGTGCAACAGTCATTAGGATACATGAGCATATCCATCAACAGTGTCAATCACTTAGCTTAACTTTGCAAATGAAGATGATTTTTTTAAACAAACTGTAATAAATATGTCAAGAAATGCTCATACTGAAATCTGTAAATTGCATTTCCGGGCCCTTCAGTCTGTTCGTGACAGTGGTGTAAGTGAGAGTGCCGCTTGTGATTATGTCCCTGTACTTTTTATGCTGCAGACTGACAAGCCCGTGTTGGAGAGAAGTGTGAGGGGGGTGGGAGGGAGTAGACAAGCCCCTTTCTCTGAGTGCTAATGGATGATTGGAGGCAGGATAGAAGGCTTCAGTTCTCTCTTTCATCCTGGCCTGCTTTTGACCCAGAGAGGCAGCCGTAATCGGTCCGGCAGAGGGGGTAATCATCCCCACGTGCAGACTCTGATAAGTTGGAACACCTTCCCTCAGCGCGGGGAGGGAGCTCCTGCGGCCTCCCTGGTTATCGCTGTCGCCGGCCCCCCTTCAAGAGCCTGCGTTGTCTCCTCTTCCAGGCTCAAAGGCTCCATCAACAGCAGCTCTCTGCTCCGCTTTCATCTGACAGAGCACATAAGCCGTTAAAAGAGAGGGAAAAATAAACTGGTTTCTATCTCTCAAATTGTGATCTTATGAATTTGATTTGGCCACTTTTAAAATGTAACTGCACAAATTGTTATTTTTTTTCCCCCGTTTCCCCTTTCTCACTTAATATCTGTGGAGATAAATTGGTTCGATTGACAGGCTCATTTTTGTGTGTGTGCGCGCCTCTGTATTTGTGATAAGACGGCAAACTGTGTTCACCTGAAGAGAGCGAGAACTTCTCAGAGGCTCGATTGCTGTTGCCGAACACCTTTCATGTCAGGCGATGTGAAAATTGTTTGGCTTATTTTTTTATTTATTTTTTTTGTTGAGGGGAAAATCCTCGTGTTTTGCTTGATTACATTTTGCCACGCTGTTCCTCCTGTTTTTCAGCGAACTTCTTAAGCCTGCCGAGATTACTGTTTAATAGGGATGATATTGTGGTGGCTTTATTGGCTATTTGCAGCTGCGCCGCCGGTTCATTTAATAGCCCCGTCGGTTGTTAAAGGGATTACACAGCTGCCACACTCTGGAGTGTACACTGGGCCTCTGGTGTGGAACAAAAAGACCATTGCTCGAAAAAGGAAAACAGAAAGGGAAATATTTTTTTCTAGTTTTAAAGAAACGTGTCATCAGACCTGCAAAGTTTGCCTGCCACATTCAAATTACCTGCTCCCTCCTTTGTGATGTGGCTCTGATGATTTCCCATTCCATATCAAAGTGACCTTTAGAAGGCCACAGGCACTACCCACCATTGATTGAATAAATTGATTGCCATACATTCAAAGGATATTAATTAGACACGGAAAACAAGCGAATGAACACAAATAGCTTTGAGTTTAAATGCAAATAAAACACGGGGGGAGATTTGAGGAAAGCTAGCAGCGCATAAACAGCTGAAGTCTGTTGATACGTTTTAAAAGTGAAAAATCTCATTCAACTTCTTTTACAGTGAAACCAGAGCATCTTTTCCCACCTGTTGATTGTCACCTACTGCCAAAAGGAGCAGGGCAATAGTGTTTTTCTTCCTTTGTGTGTGCATGTAATTTTTTTAGAAATTGCATGGCATAATCACTGGATGGATGCACATTTATGGACACTGTAAGCACAACACTGTCTATGTCTGTCAATTTTTACAGCTATTTACCAAAACAATTAATATGGTAGTAGCTGAGTGCTAACATTCTGAGTCAGCTTTGTCCAGTTCAATATAGTTCATGAACCACAGGATGGATTTTACTAAAACTTTCTGAGAAGAATTAATGTGCATGTACAAATGATTAACCAATGGAGCCCAACCAATTCAAAATGGCCACCATAGACTACTGACTTTGAAAATCATTAAAAAAAAAGTTTATATTTGTCTGTTTTACAGATGTGCTAAGATTTGGTGTGATTATAGCCGAGAGGGATTAACAACACACCATATGTGATGCAATGTATGAGATAACTGATGGAGTCAATGCTGTTTTTCTGTTAGCAAAATATTTTTTTGAGTCACTGGACGGATTGAGATGAAAAATAATAAAGCTTTCAGAAAGTTTTTGTATGTACAAATGATTAATAATAATAATAATAATAATAATAATAATAATAATAATAATAATAATAATAATAATAATAATGATGATGTCACACAATGTCATCAGCTCTATGTTTCCATACAATGACAAAATTAGTCTCTGCACTTAAACCATCCACCACCAGGTGGCGCAGTGGGCTGCTATTGAAAGCCCCCGGAGGGGCAATTTGGGAATGAGATGTGCTGCCCAGAGACACCACAAGGTCTGCAGTGACCGTGGATTGAACCTGGGACTTTTGGGTCTCAAGCCGGCTGCCCTGCCTTTACACCATTTTGGAGCCAATCCCATTTACAATGGTTTTCAGAGCTATTCAAAATTAGCCAACACAAAAAGATTTTTTCTTATGGGGTGTCATTTGTAAAGTTACACTGTCAAAGATTAATGGCAACATTTTTGGTTTATTTAGCTTTTTTTCACTATGTTATTCATACATTTATAAATGACATAGTTCCAAACTAAATGTTTAATTTACAAGCTAAATATTTAGTTACAAACTAAATATTTAACTTGCAAGTTAAATATTTATTTAGTAAGCTCAATTTTAAGCTCCACGTTAACTATTTAGTTTACAAACTAAATGTTTATATCCAAGATTGATGTTTAATTTGGAAACTAGCTAGTACGTTAAAGTTGTAATAGTCAGAGCTAAATATTTATTTGGAAAATTTAACATTTGTTTTAGGAATTAAATGTTTAGTTTAGAAAATAAGTATTTAGGTCAGAGCTAAATATTTGGTTAGAAATTTTAATATTTAGTTTAGGAATTACAGTAAATGTTTAGCTTGAAAATCAAATGCTTGGTTTTGAAAATAAATATTAGCTTGGAAATTAAATATTTTTTTATACTTAAATATATAGTTCAATAACCAAATATTTAACTTGCATGTTATTTTTTTAGTTAGTTTATTAAACATTTAGCTTGGACATAAACATTTAGTTTGTAAAATAATATTTAGTGTGGAGCTAAATATTTAGCTTCCTAACTAAATATTTAACTTGCAAGTTAGGTTTTTAGTTTATAAACTAAATATTTAGCTTGTAAATTAAATATTTAATTTGGAATCATGACATTCATAAATGTATGAAAAACATGATGAAAATCTGCATTTGAAAAAAAATGTACAATTTTTTCCTTATAAAAGGCTAAATAAACCAAAATATTACTGTTATTTGTTGACTGTGTAACTTTACAAATGGCACCCCATAATATCTCAGTCAATTTTACAAAGATAAAATAGATAGATACTTTAATCTCCAGTGGGAAATTTGAGACATCCAGCAGCATGTTCTAATCATACAGAGAAAAGACACACATGAAATAATCAAAAAGATGCATAATACACAAATATGG
>JARVGV010000280.1:17081625-17093187 GCA_031762435.1 Hypsolebias longignatus | reverse complement strand
TTCTTCTTTCTGCTACCTTTCATTTTTTTATACTCTGTACGTTATTGTTCATGGGATTGTTTTGTATTGTATTGTTTCTTAAAAAAAATGAACAAATAAACTAAACTAAAACTAAACTAAAACATGTACCACATGTGGTGAAATGACAATAAAGAATCTCTGAATGCTTATTGCTGAAAAACTTGCTGAAAGCTGAAATCAGCTAAACATATTTTGAAATGTAGCTGAAATTGAAGAACAAGCCGCAAGCAGAAAAAACACATACTGCATTTGCTAAATTAGGTTTAAATAAGCAAAAATTATCACAAAAATTAGGATATTAGCTAAAAAAAAAGCTGAAATTAGCTGAAAAGGCAGAAAGATGCTTAAACTACCAGGAAGAAGTGGAGGGAGCTGAAATGAGCTAAAAATAGTGGAATTAGTTGAAAAAGCTAAATTTAGCACAAACCAGCTAAAAAGTAGCTGAAATAACAGAAAAGACTGAAACTAGCTGAAAAAGCTGAAAGGAGCCAAAATTAACAGTAAGAAGTTAATTAGGCTGAAAGTACCGGTAGCAGCCATTACTTTGTACCAAAACAACTTTAATTTATCAGCAAACAGCTGAAATTAGCTGAAAAATGCTTAAAAAAGTATGAAAAGGTAGAACGAAAATTGGCAGAAGAAAGCAGAAAGAACATATGTTTACCCAATTAGACTGAAAGAAGCAGAAATGAGCACTAAAAAGTGGATATTATATAAAAAAGCTGATATTAGCACAAAAAAATATGCGGCTGAAAAGTAGCTAAACATTTCGAAACATAGCTTAAATTACCAGAAGGAAGTGGAGAGAGCACATTTTTTGCTGAATTAGGCTGAAAAAGTTTAAATGAGTGCAAAAATGTGGAAGAAGCTGAAAAACATAAAATTAGCATATAAACAGTTCAGTAGTTGCTGAAATAACAGAAAAAGCTGAAACTTGCAGAAATAAGCTGAAAGGACTATAACAAGCTAAAATGAGCAGAAATAAGTTAGAAGAAGCATTAAAATTTTGTATTTAGTAGAAGTAGTCTAAAAGGAGCACTAAACAGCTGAAAAGCAGCTGAAATTAGCTGAAAAATATTTGAATTTGCCCAAGGAGGCTGAAAGAAGCTGAAGCAGAACAAACTGTCAAAGGAGCAGTAAAAAGTTGTAAACAGATCTAAAGATGTGAAGGACGTAAAATGAGCTAAACTCATTTTTTGAGAGAGAAAAAAAAAATGGCAGAAAAGGCTAAATATTTCAAAAAGCTAAAGTTGCACCAATACCAAAAGTCATAGCTCTTTTCCTGAACACACTGAACGTTTTGATGCACGATTAGTTGAAATAGCACAGAAAATGTGGAACAAGAAAGATGCAGAACAAACATATGGGAGAAAAATTATGGATCACAATAGTGTGAATGCTTCATAAACATTCACACTGCATTTTGACCTAAACAATTAAATTTTTTATTTATTTTATTTTATTTTTTTTTAGATACGTTTGTTATTTTAAATTGTAGACTGGTGGAACTATTAATATGTTTTTGAATTAAAGGTCTATCTTTTTTTTTTTTTTTTGAAGGAATGCAAATTTGCCACATTTCAGAACAAAATGTTAAATCAGAAAATTAATGGGTTGTAGTTTTTTGGGTCAAACTAAAATATCATTAAACACGATCTCTTGCAATTTACAAGATAACATTCTAAATGTGTGTTTTTAACAACTCTCAGCTACTACCACACAAAACTTTAGCATGCTAGTATAATTGACTCAAAGTACAATAATTAAACATTTGTTTTCAAGTAAGTTGATGTGGCGGCCGTCTTGAATTGGATTGACTTTAAAAGTTAACCAATTACAGCTGGACATCCAGTAATTATTTCCTGAAAGTTTCATTACAATATGACCAGTGGTTGATTATACAGTATATTTATCAACAGAAACTTTTGTTCAACTAGTTGATTGCAAACCTTTAATCAAAGTTTTTGTGCATTGTGGATCAATTTTAGCTGGAAGCGCATCAGGTTTTGGGTTGATACCTGAAAAATAAAATGACTGAGTTGAAGCTTGTTTTTGTTCTTTTCAAGGTCAGTTGCGTGGTGGCCATCTTGAATCAGATTGACTGTTAAATTTAATCAGTTGTGAGGCACATCAAATAATTACTTTCTGCAAGTTTCACTAAAATTTGTTTCATGGTTCATGAGATGTGGTCAGAGTAATTGTCTTCTTTCATCTTTCGCTGGTGGGTCATAATAAAAAAAATGTAGATGTTTGTGCAGCAACTGCCTGATAACAATACTAACCTCATCTTAAAAAACAAACAAAATATTTTGGCCTAATGCATTTTGACTACTACATTACAATCCTTACTAATATTGCAGTCAACATAAATGTACAGTGCAACAAAATTAAGTTTGCGCTTCAGTAGAGGTATAATAAATAATAAAGCAAACACTTAAAAAAACAAAAAGCCTAACCATGCAGAGACAGTTGAGGATTTATCTGTACAACAGTGATCAGTAGAAAATAACATTCAGTACAGTAGCTGCAATAATTGCACATGCATGTTCAGGTATTTGTGTATACTGTACTCTGCTGAAGGTGGTTCAGAATGGGATACATAAACAGACAATTCAGACATCATTGTCTTTTATTAAAAATATCATTTGAAGGAAATGTTTGGACTGAGAAGATGCATCCCCAAACCTTGATTCACTCGATGTATTTGTTCTTTGGGTACATTACAGCTGAGGTTAGGACCAAAAAAGAAAGAGACATCAGTGTCAACCATTTCCAAACAAAATCCACCCCCTTACCTCCTCCCCAGCTTCCTCCTGTCATCCAAGACGGAGGGAATTGAGACTTCCAGTGTGCCATGGCTGGCTACCTTGCTGTGGCTCTCCTGGCTGCTCCCCTCATGGCAGGGCTAGTTAAAGGCCTCTTTGGTTTGTCACAGAGTTTAATATGCACCCTACATAATTATGCAGGATTCACAGTGCTATCAAACTGCAATTCAAATTAGTTCAGGATTAAAGGCACAGAACAGTACTGGTTCCTTAATTGCATTGTACTGTGCTGATCACATTCAAATACCCATTACTCATTCCCTCTGCGGAGCAATAAGTCAGAGGGATTAATACTGAGGCAGGTGACAGGGCCAAGCCATTAAAAGGCAGTTATGCAGAAAGCATGGCTGGTTTTATTCACGTTAATGAAATCAGTGAAATGAAACTGTAATAGATTTATCAAAGCTCAGATGGATTTGCAGTAAATCAGTTTGATTCAGGCAATCAAACTGGACAATGGAGATAGTTTTCAGCTACAGCAGTGGATATCAGGCAGCAGCATGTGAGAAGTGCTGATATTCTTCTTGTGAGGATTTGGTGAACACCCGGTGCCTAGGCCCTATTCCCAGAGCTGGGCCTGCTCATTTTTGTCAGCTAAATGGTGCCAGTGACTGATAAAACATACTGCCTTCCCGTTAAACACCATATTCTTCCACCCCCGTCTCTCATCCCATACTCTGTCTCGCTCTCCTCTTGAATTTATGAACCGTGCGTTGCTGATTCTGGCTTGTTATACAGTGCACAAGCCCACGAATTAGAAGCAAAATTCACTTACATCAAACGGATTAGTGGTGAAATCCATCCGTCTGAGCTTGTCTCATGGCACGGCGCTTTAAGAAGCTGTCCAACACAGGATGCTAGCTGGACAAAACGCAAGCAAACAAACATAAATGCATTTGCTAATCAAGGACATTGTAGTTAATTAACTTTTTTTTAAAATCAATTTATAATTAATGTATTGTATTATTGGTGCACACAACAAACGTTAAAATGAATAAACGCCAAGTATTTTCTACTTACACCCGCATTAAATGTTTTAAATTACATTTATCTTTAATATTCAAACTAATACATGAATCAACATTGTTGTTTAATTTATTATCCTTCCCCACCCCCCCAAAAAAAGACTTACAGCCATATGCGCCACTTTTTCCAAGTCTTGCTTCTCACTTTTTCAATGTAAAATGGTTAAATGACCTGAGCTCAAACGACATTATTCTTAAATGTGTTCTTAATGAGTCATCCACTGTACAGTATAAATTCCAATTACATCCAATTAACCCCAATCAGAAGCACCTCATCTTTAGCCTCCTTTTTATTTAATGGTTCGCTGCGGCTTCAACCATTGATTAGGCTGAGTGAGCAGCACCACTAAATGACCACCTTGAAGGAGATGGAAGCTGTTAGCCTTAATAGAGACGGCGTGCCCATTACACCTCTCGCATGCACAGTTCTTCTCTTTTAACAGCCAAGATCAACTTTCATACTGGGGGTCCGACGGGCCTCTATCTAGGTTGATTTTTGACGTTAACCTATTTGCTTCTAGTGAAAATGTTAAGTAGAAACCTCCCATCCATGAAAACTGGCCCATTATTTTCTAATTACAGTGCATTTAGGTCCTTCAGCCAGCATGCATGATTATACACAATGCCATCTGAAAGAGAGGCCGGTGGAGGTTGTCTCAACTGTTAGCAACCTAAGTGGCATTGTGTCCTTTTGTGCTTTACTCAAAAGTTTATCCACCAATAACAAAGTAAGAAAAAAAAAGAGACTGCATGTGCAAAACAAGAAAGCATCTATGTCTGCACTGGTTAGGATCTTTTATTACAGAGATAATACGCAGCTTACTTTAGTCTTCTCTTGCTTTGGTCAGGATCAAGACAGGACTTTCCCTTACTACAGCACAGAAACAATGAGCGCTTGACATAAAATCATAAATCCATTCAACATGTCGTATCCTCAAGTGTTAAAACTGGCAGCAGAAGCTGGACTAAGCCCTCCCACATACTCAGTCTTCAGAGTTCCTCTGTTTGTGCTCCTTTGAAGCGTTTGCATCGCACAAAACCCACAAGGCTACACATAACAATCTGTAGATTAAGTCCAACAAAAAATGTGCAAGGACTCCCTGGATTTCAAGTGCATTTAAAATACAATTCCCTTATAATATGAGCTTTGTTAAAACAAAGGAAACTGTGTTATTTCTTGATGAAAACGTCCACAGAGGACATTAGAAGTGGATTAACGAGAGGCATAACTCTTTGAAGCAGTTTTCACACAGAGTTGTCAAAAGCCAAACACTTGAAACCCTCCTCTTTCACAGCGTAAGAGAATAAGATGTTTATTTATAGATCGTGTGAAATTAAACTCACTTAAAACCCTGAGACAGTATGGTTTAATCAGCCCTCCTAAATCCAACCAATGCTCACAATTCACAATGCAGCTTAAAGCAGGGGGCATTAAACACATTCCCTTATTACTCCATGAATGAGAGTTGCCAAGCAGGCAAAACTCAAGTAGTAAATTAATAGTAATAAAAACACCAACGGCAGGGACAGATGCAGAAATTAAAAGCCACCAATGAATACAAGTGGCGGACCAGCTTCATAAAATGTAAAACAATGACATTTCTCAGAACCAATCAAATGTACCTACTGCAGGATATTTAACCATATTTAATGTTGATTTGTATCTCATTTACCTCAGCCTAGATGAATATAATAAATATGCCACATTCAGAGTCCTTTTGATTAGCATGGGGTGTATTAATGATGTAACTCTTGTGAAGACATGGCAGTTAGTGTGACTGCAAAATGCTTTCACTTTTATAGAACGTTTTACATAATATCAGCTTAAAATGTTGGTATCTAAATGAGGACGACTTTGGGAAAATGGTCCCTAAAATAATTTTTAACACACTGGAGCATTTTAAGATGTTTGTTCCTTTGCAACCTCTGTTGTGACAACAAAAATAGAAAACAACAAAAATAATAAAAACAACACTCAAAACACATCTTTAGGTTCATTCTTCGTAAAAGTTTCAATAAAGTAAAATGGGTTCACAATACAATTCCATGATGTCGCTCCCAGCAGGATTATTGTGCTGCACTTTTCTTAGACCTGTCTAAAGCTTTTGACGCTGTGGATCATGACACCTTGTGTCATAAGCTCTCAGAAATTGCTTTTTTCAGATCCTACCATGGTTGGTTCTCTAGCTTTAAGATCAGAGTCTGTGTGTTCAACATAATGGTATTTCCTCCAGTTATTTAACAGTCAACAATGGTGTACCACAAGGCTCAGTGTTAGGACCCACCCTCTTTACAATCTGCATAGGTAATGTAGTTCAGAGCAAGGTTTCTCGTTTGGCCTGGGAACACCTTGGGGTCCTCCTAGAAGAGCTGGAAGAGGTGGCTGTGGAAAGAGAAGTCGGGACCTCCCAGCACAAGATGCTACCACATGACCTGACTTTGGAACAAGCGGAAGATAATGGATGGATGGAGGCTCTATAATGACAATCACTGAATTACTATCAAAAGTACATGTTTTAAATATACAAAGTGAAAAGCAAGGCAATATGCAGGGCATACAAAAACGCTTACTAACATCTTATTACAAAGTATTTAAACTCTGAAGATTGTCTTCTGTGATTCACCTGCTTCGCTAGAAAGGTGGTGGTACGATTCTCCTCAGGACATTCAGAGTAAATGCAGCAGATAGTTGTGTTCTTCAGTCCATTTTCTGGAATGTCATTAGAATGCTTCAGGACAGCGTTGTTTCTGGAATAATGACTTAAAACTACAGTTGTGAAGGTTAGATGAATGGGGACAATTTCTGAATTCAAGAACACCTAAAAACAATAAAAAAAAAATAAAAATAAAAAAATCTATGGGAAATCAACATGTAGCAATCTGCAATGCATGACAAATAAAGTAGTTTGATTTGACCAGTCTAGTTTGGTGTGAAAAAATATTCAGAATGTCTGGTGAAACATTTTTAACTGCAATGTACTGTATTTTAATTGATCAAGACAATATAAAATGTCTGAAAGCAAGCTGGGGAAAGCAGAAGTCATATTGGCATGCTGTGCCTCTGCAGACTAAGAAAAATCCTGGTATATGTCCAATTTCTCCTCCTCAAACTCTCATCCTGAGGTACTCACTTCTATTGGTAAGTGCACTTGAACAACACTTTCCTGCTCTTCAGGTGGGTGCACCAGCTGAAGCAGTTCTTTCAGAGCCATCTTTCTGCTCCATTACCAACTCACTGCAAGTGGCAAAAAATGAAATGAATAAATAAGGTCAAGTAAAAAAAAAAAATTTAAAAAAAGTAACATTGTCAAAGAAATAAAAAAACACAAAACATGCTGGATGAGTGGAAGTGCATGAGAACGATGTTAAAGTGTGAACATACAGAAAACAACAAGGTCTAAGGGTTCATTCAAGTGCACAAAATGCCCCACCACAGAGGTTATTTAGTTTATTTTTCATATTAATGTGTTCTTGTGGATATGTCCAAGCTCAAAAAGAACCACAACTGGTAAACAGAATACATGAATAAATGTACTGGTTTATAAAAGGTAGTCCTCGACTTAAGGCGCCCTCGACTTACGGCAACTCGGACTTAAGAATGGGTGTGCGGCGCAGTGTTAGCATACATTTTACATGTATTTCCTCGACTTACGGCAAAAAATCCGAACTTACGAACGGGTGCGGCGCCACGTGTAATGAGTTCCGACTTACAGCAAAATCGACTTAAGAACGGTCCGTAGGAACGGAACTCGTTTGTAAGTCGAGGACTACCTGTATATCAGTGGTGTATAAAATAGTCAAAATATTTTCTCAGTAGAAATCGTGCACACACATGACTTATCAACCAAACTGCTTGCACAAACATTTACCTTATACTGTTCAAAAAAGACTTTTATGTTTCTTTTATGGCATAATTGTGTATTTTAAAGTAATACTCCCAGGTTACATCTGGGTTTTTTTCCCAGAACACTGCAAAAGTTAAAAACAACCAAACTCTTTTCTTTACTAAAAACAAGAATGACAACAAATCCTTCTGATCTTTGTTTGAAAAAAAATAAAAATAAAATAATAATAATAAAAACACTGGCCAACAATACCTTTAAAAACAATTGCTCATTAGCCAGGTAGTCGTAAAACTATGATTATTGATGTATGTTAATTAGGACTAAACTTCATCAAGACTGACATATCAAACTTTCTGAATCTTGTATCATTAACAGCACTTCTGACTTACCACTGACTTCATCTGATGACTCCTCATCTCGAGGTTTCCTTGGTTTATTAGTCCGCTTTGTCATTTCGGCGGCTTTCAAAGAAAAAGGATCTTTTAGCCGCATCTGGAGTTCTAAAAGGGAAGAGACAGGCAACAAACTAAATTTCTGCCTCTGCTAATTAAAGTTGTCCAAACACAACTTTGTTCACACAGAATGTGCCTAAAGTCAATCTAAATTATCCCAAATTTGGGTCCCCCAAATTATAACACTTGCAATTTAGCAGTTTATCCTACAAGTGGTTATACAGCTACAAACATTTTAATTTACATTGGGAGATTGGCACAGCAGATTTAAAAGAACTGGAATTTTCTACTGACTTAAAACTGGAAATCATCTCGATTCAAATAATTCAACGTTATTAAAGATTGAAAGTCTGCCATTTTATAATCTTAGCAATGTACTGTGGATTAATTTTGCAGGTAAAATGCCAACATTTATTTAAAACTTAAGGAAGAGGCTAGTAAACATAATGGATGGATGTTTACAATTCATGTAAAGTTGCTTTTATTATGCTTTTATAAACTACAAAACATGAGACTTCCTGTTTACAGTCAGGTGAAAATCTCCTAAAACAAGGAATCAAAGTTTCTGTTTGGTGTCAGGATAAAACAAAGATTACAGCCCTGGCACCAAATAAAATTTATGTTTTGATTAGTTTATTCTAAGTGGTCAACTGGAAACATTTCTGAATGTGACATGTGCTTAGCATCTGTACACTGAAAACTGAAATTTTAGGCACACACATCTTGTTAAAGCGTCTCGTGCACCTGACATAAACAATTTAGGACTGAAATTAGTAAAATAATCTGATCTTATTGATACTACACGCAGTGAGTAAGAGGCCTAAAAATCATAGTGCCGCTTTTGCACAAGGATCATTTATTAGAATAATTCCAAAAAAGAACGAAAATCGTTTTAACACCCACAGGAGGTAAAAATGCAGCATGAACGTACCTTTTTTAACTCGCTCTTATGTTGTCAGTTTTAGCTGATATAAGCAGTGACTGTCAACTCTCCCGGGCTAGCAAACAGGCTAGCTACATTAAGGTTTCGCAACAAAACACACGTTAATGAGTGTCATCAAACATAAAATATAAATTAAGCCATTTCTTAACATCCAGAGGCAACAAATAAAAAATAATTGTCACAGTGGTTTCTCTCTTTAGCTTGTTTTTAACTTGAAAATTAGTCAAAACAGTCGATAGCATTAACTAGCCACACAAGTAACATGTGACGCACTACGGCAGCTCAGATGGGCCTAACGATGCATTCACGTCCCGTTGGAATGTTTTTTTTATTTTTATTTTTTTGTTAATTCAAAGAGCTAGTGCCAGAGGTTTTGGAGTAAACTTTCTTCAAGAATGTGTATTCAGCCAAACAGACAAGCAAATCAAATGAATACATACATAAATGAATGTACAAATAAATTAATAAAATTGTGATTGAAACGTGTGAACAAGTTAAAATTTGACGTTGACGCAGTACTGCACATTAAATTGATATCTATACAGTATATTTTGCGATACAGTACTTCTAAAAAGAAAACGTAAGGACGACAGCGGAGACACATTTTAGTTGCAAATTTCAAAATCAGTTTTTACATACATAAGTATAACCACCTTTTGAGGAACAAAACGCCTCATAGTACCTTAATTAATTTACTGTCATGAACTGTGTCAGCAGTACACTTCCATATGTTTGTGATAACTTTTTGTCAGTTTATTTAACCAGATTAATATTTCTTTGTATCATTATCTTGTTTAAAATATGTATCTGCGTACAGGTCTGAATACTGTACTTCTGTCCTTGAAGGCTCCTATTTCTGCGCACGCGCAGACGGATTTAAGTCATGAGGCATTCGAAGCCTACCATTTTTTACAGGGCAATCACTGACTTTTGTCAAAGAACAGCTGACGCACAGTGTCTCTTGGGATTGGGGTGATTCCACATGGCGCTCAGAAGGTGCTGCTGGAAGTTGGTTGGTCCTGGCTCACGACTTTTGTGGTCCGGTTCCGTTCAGCCCGGGACTTATTCCGCTGTAGGACGAGTGTTCGTCAACACTGACCAAGGTTACAAAAGTGAGTTTTGCGGCTCGCTGCTACTCGCTGCTCGTGTTGCATGAGGTGTTTGAGGTCTTACGGTGTGTTGTGTTTAGGCTCGGAGCTGCAGCTCCGCAGGTTCAGCTCACAACAACCACCGAGCACAGACGTGAGTTACGAAGAGCTGAAGAGGCTCCTGTCCGAGCAGAAAGCTGTGCTCGTAGATGTCCGGGAGCCCTGGGAGCTCAGAGAGTACGGCTTCATCCCCGGCTCTGTCAATGTCCCCTGTGAGTGTTAACCTCTGGCTTGTTGTCACCATTAACTCCCACACCTTTATCTTAATCCTAATGGTTTGTCAACACTAAAGTCCCCATTCACAGAAACATGTCTCCTGACTTGCTGATTATCCTTAGATGAGTTCAAATAGATTAGTTTAATGTGTTGATGCCACTAACAAAACTTTCACATCATTATGTAGGTTTTATTTTTTTTACCAGCCTTGACCTGTTTGTCTTTTTCACTGGTCAGTGGGACAGATGGACACTGCCCTCCAGCTGGGTCCAGAGGAGTTCAGAGAGAGGTATGGAGGTGAAATGCCCCTGCAGACAGATCACATCGTGTTCGTCTGTCTGGCAGGCATCAGGAGTAAAACTGCTCTCAACACAGCCGCCTCGCTGGGATATAAAGAGTGAGTGATGTCCTCAAAGTCCAACACACAAATCTTTATTAATTACAGTCACCAAACAACTTCTGGCCTGCTCAAAGATTTTTCAGTTCATGTAGAAGGTGCTTTATGTTATCACATGACACAACGTTTATATAAGTCTCACAATCTTTTACCCAGTTGTTACATAATGCCTCATCATGTGGTGCTCTTCAACCTTACATGGATTTTTTTTAAAGCTCTATTTTCAGCAGGTGATGTTGATAAAGTAATTATTTTTGTTAGTGAACTGAAATATGATCTTAATGTCAAGTTCAAAAACATTTAATATACAGATGAATATAAAAATATTCAGATAAAGATATTCTTTATTTGTCATACACACCACATGTGGTACATGTGGTGGAGCGAGATTACCGTATGTACACAGGGTCGCAATTACATCCAACAATAAAATGTAAAATAAAAACAGTAATAACATCTAAGATATGAACTAAGAAAAACAACTAAAAATACACTAAGCACTAGTAGCATAAAAACAATACACCGAACAGCAGCACGAACACGAGTCTGTGTGAGCAGATGAGCATGAATGAACACAGCAACATGAAACAGATCAGCAGCAACATGATGTGATTTATTTTTTTTCACAGTGATTATTCTGGTTAGATGTTCATGAGTCTAACAGCCTCAGGGTAGAAGCTGTTCCTCAGT
>JARVGV010000280.1:17044254-17067032 GCA_031762435.1 Hypsolebias longignatus | reverse complement strand
TGGACATGTCCAAACCATCTCAGTCTGGCCTCTCTAACTTTATCTCCCAGTTGTTCAACATGTGCTGTACCTCTGATAATCTCATTCCTAATCTTATCCATCCTTGTCACTCCTAAGAAGAACCTCAGCATCTTCATTTATGCCACTTCCAGTTCTTTCTCCTGTCTTTTTGTCAATGTCTCTCTCCAGACCATACAACATAGCTGGTCTCACCACTGACTTGTAAACTTTTCCTTTGACCTTTGCTGACACCGTTTTATTGCAAACCACTCCTGAAACTTTTCTCGTATGCCATCTTTCCTGGACTCTCTTTTTCAGCTCATTACCACACTCCCCATTTTCCTGGACAGTGGACCCCAAGTACTTGAAGTCCTGACCTTTGTGACCTCTGCTCCTTGTAGTCTCACTGTTCCACCAGCCTCCCTCTCATTCACACACAAGTACTTTGTCTTACTACGGCTGACTTTAATTCCTCTTCTTTCAAGTGCATACCTCCACCTCTCCAAGTTCTCGTCCACTTGTTTCCTGTTCTTACCACAGATCAGAATGTCATCTGCAAACATCATAGTCCATGGAGATGATGCTGATGACTATAGTGGTAACCAGTAAATAAACTGAAAATTCATCCATCTATAAGCACCTTGATAACAATTTATCTGTTTTAACAGTGCTATAGAAATAAATAAAATAAATAAATTGACTTGATCTATCATCTTTTACCCAGTTCTTTTTTGGGTCTCAGGGGTCAATGGTGCCCATATCCAGCTATCACTGTGCAAGAGAAGGGGTACAACCTGGACAGGTCTCCAGTCCATCAGGACAAATGAGACAATCATTCACTCTCTCACTCACACCTAGGGACAATTTAGAGTTGCCAACAGGAGTACCCGGAGAAAACCCACGCATGCATGGAGAGAACATGCTCCACCCAGAACAGCCCCCAGACCGGGATTTGAACCGAGACGACCTGCTCGCTGAGAGGCAGCAACTCTACCAACATCACCTCTGTGCTGCCCTAAACTCAAACTTATTCTTTTTAATTTACCATTTAAATAATTAGCCCTGGGGAAAAGATCAACATATTTATCTGTTATTGTCAAATTCAGATAATTGTTCTATCAGGTTCTGCATGAGGATTGAACCCCCCCCACCAAAAAAAAGAACTAAATAAATTTGCATGATTAATTTGTGAATGTCTATTGTTGTCATCCACTGTTGTCATCACGCTTTGTTAAAATCCAGGTCTCTCTTGTAAATGAGCCCCGGAGGCTCAATGGGATTAACCTGTTTAATTAAAGGTTGAATGAAAGTGCATACAGACACGGGAAACTCAGGGGTAAAATAAAGAATAACTATTTATTGTAGTTGTGGGGACAAAACAAAAGCTGTTGTGACAGCAAAACTTACAATAAGAACAGAGTGCAAGAGGGCTGGGAAGAACAATCCATGGACAAAGAGGAAACACAACGATGCTGAACTTAAAGCGACACTAACGAGACACAACGATGAACAAACACCTGGGGTGGTAGGGATTGGGAGCAGGTGACGCAGGAGCTGGCAACATGAGGGAACTGGAGAAGCACAAGAAAACACAGATTCTGTTTTAATGTCATGTGAAAACCACTGATATGACTTGCTTCACTGACTCAATTCCATCAGTCACCCCCACTGTTAGGTGGAGCTGAGTCCGATTTGTTACGATTTAGAATTTGTTTTCCTAAAGATAATGCATTTGTGTTGTATTGGTTTTGTCTTTATATTCAGAAGTATGAATGCAAATATATTTAAAAAATATGCATTGTAATTCCAAAGGTGCTGCAGAACTAACATTTAAAAATTTTAATTTGCTCAATGAAACAAAAATGATGTCTTGCTGTTTAAGATGTCAGAAAATGGATTGTTTTGCTGAACTACGGCTCAAGAAGCTTTTGGCAAAGCTTGTCGTTCAGGAATCTCCCTGCAAGATTTATACAACAATTCTGTTGGGTCAGTCTAAAGTCTTTGCTGCATGAACAAATCCAGCTGGTCAACACATGCTTATATGGGATTATTCATTGATCTCGAAGCAATCACAGTTTTTTTTTTAGGCCATTATCAAAAAACTGTATCGCACTTGCAAAAGTTCATTTTTAAACAAAATAGCATCAAAACTGTTTGAATGCCATGCTGTCCTAAAACCATGGTTTGTGGTAGTTTTTGGAATCTTGTTTACTTCTGAAGCCACATTTTATTTCAGTGAGAGACGCACACACGATTGAAACAATGTTGACATTTTGCAGAAAACATCAAATGGTATTAGTAATAGTAAAGTTTCCTAATTCTTTGTTTATTTGTCAGCATATACAGTATTTGTTTATTTATGTGCATATCATGAGAAGTTAGAAGGGCAGCATGGTGGCGCAACTTGTAGAGCTACTGCCTTTCAGCGAGCAGGTCTCCGGTTCAAATCCCGGTTCGAGGGCCTATCTGGGTGGAGTTTGCATGTTCTCTCCGTGCATGCGAGGGTTTTCTCCAGGAACTTTGGTTTCCTCCCACAGACCAAAAACATGTATGTTAGGTTGATTGGTAACACTAAATTGTCCCTAGGTGTGAGTGAATTGTCGTTTGTCTCTATGTGTCCCTGTGATGGACTGGAGGCATGTCCAGGGTGTACCCCGTCCCTCACACAGTGATTGCTGGACATGGGCACCGGTGACCTCCATGACCCAAAATGGAAGAAGTGGGTAAAAGATAATGGATGGATGGATAGAGAAGTTAGAAACCAAAACCACTCCAGGATGCTGTGAGGTATCCTCACCTGTCTTTGATAAAACACAGCTCACTTTGATACAAAGAAACATATAGAGCCCCACAGTCAGCGCTTACACACATCACACACACACATACACATATCCCCAAAGAGAGTTGTCAATATGACTGCTCCAGTGGGAGAATAAACGAGCTCCAGCTGGTGCCTCTCAACAATCCACTTTCTCCTATATTGCAGTGACATATAAAGAATTAAAAATTAATACGCTATTGTGTATTGATTGAAAAAATACCTGCCACTGTAATGGGCCGGTTGATATTTCTGAATAAAACAATGACAAACTCGTTATCAAAGGGCATTTTTTAAACATTTATGACAGCGGAGGAGCCGTGGAGCAGAAGGCCTCATGTGGACAATAAAAGAAATGCAGGGCCCATTTTGCAGTTGCTGTCAGTGAAGGTTGTGTATGAGAAACAATACATCTTAGGCTATGTTAACCTTGTAAGACCTGCCACCAAAGCCTCAACCGTGCAACTGATTATTTTTGGTGGGTAAAAATACATTTTTCCTGTTTGCTTACTTTTCGTTACAGTGACCTGCTCCAAAATGAGTTTTGATGTAAAATGTAAATGTGCATTTAGTGAAAGATCTGGACTAAAAAAATGTGCATTAATAAAGTTTTTCAGTTTTTAATTTCAGTGCCTAAATGAGCTGCACTGATGCTTCCTTTGTTCGGCTGACTCATGTCTGGGGAATGTAACTTCTGTGTCGTGTGGAAAGATTTCATCACCAAAACAGAAAGTGGTTTCACTTCAGTTCACAGAATCAAAACAAAGAGAGCCTGTAAACATGCCAGTCCTGGCAGCGGAGAGTCCAGTTGAGCTGAAATGAGGAGTACAGATCTACTCCTAAACATGATGGACTGTGGTGTGAGTGTGAGATGCCACTGAGACCAGTTCCTCTTCAGGGAAGGACTACGGGAGACATCGGTTGTCCACTATGTGGGCCAGCAGGTTCTCCGAGGTGTCACCTCCACACAAATGTGACAAACCCCTCTGGTGTGACCCATCTTCACACTACACCCCCCACATTCCCATTCTTCCATGTAGACGAATGAGTGAAGACCTTGGACTGGGCATTACCACAGGCAAGGAAGGAGACGGCATGGACTCCACCAGTCACAGCTTCTCGCTCCATCACTTCACACTTATATCTCTCTGCTTTGTCCCCCTTCCTTTATCTTTTTCCAGGCCCCGGGCTTTCTTTGCTCATTTTGTGACTACGGGACTTTAACCAGGGTCTCGCCCAGACATACGCCACGTGTCACCCTTCAGACTGCGGCCACGCTGCCTACAGCCAGAAGGCTTGGGCTTAAAGTGGATAATCATGACATGTCCCCAAGAACTCTCTCTGTGTTGTATTCTTCATGTCTCACAGAACAGTCAGAGCTTAAAACTGCATGTGCACCAATTCAGCTAAGTAAAAATTAGTCCTGTGTTCAAACACCAAATGAGTCCCACTCAGATAAAACAACTAAAATTGATCAATAATATATAGATATTTTCTGCCATGCTTGACTTGAATTATTAATGTAAGACTAAAGTTGCCAGTCAGTGAGACTAGTGGACAGTGACAGTCCAACATCAAAATTTCAAGTATTATTATACAAAATCCAAGTATTCCTGCATTAATTTGGCATCCTAACCTGCCGACAAATAAAACACCAAAATTAAAAATAATTTGAAAGTAAACTACAAATATTTGGTCATAAATGTATGAAGTAAATACTTTGTATCTCATAAACCTATAAAGTGACCTGATGAAACAGCTGACATTTTTTAATGTAGTTTAGTCTTAAATTCATTGTTTGAATCTGTTGCACTTTGGCAGCTGAAATTTTATTCCCATAAAGTTCTGTTTTTATTACGTTTCATTTTTCAAAAGTCTTCCCTCCTTTTGCATTCTGTGATAATTTGCATAATTTAAAGAAACTTGAAGCTTCCCAAAGACTGTTCAACGTGTTTTAAAGCAAAAACTCTTTTTATCTGTGTTGAGAAAAATAGACTCAAACTCTTTTTACTGTGCCATAAAAATAAAAAAAAACTCTGGCATGAACGTTAACAAAACTTTAAACAAAGGGGAAAATGAGACAAATAAATACAAATTATACTAATAACAAAATGTAAATGTGGCAAATTTTATAGTGAATGATCCAAAAAAGTCAAACATCAATGTTAAAAGCATAAATGTTCAATTCACTGAAGCAAAAATAAAGAAAAATATCAAATTTAAAGTAAGAGTGACTTCTTTGTGTTTTATCTTTTATCTTAATGTCTCAAAAACTCAACTTTGTCTAAGGTTTAGATGTTTGTGTCACTGTCTAGTTCACTCTGTTATGATGCATTAGAGTTTTTGATGCTGTAGATGTTGTAACTTTTAATCCTGTTTGTCTTTGTTACCATTATTCCAGCTCCTATTCACAGCACCTGCTTTAAAATGTAAATTATCTCACCTGTTAACACTCACCAACCACCCCTCACAGTTCACCCTAAAGACTCTCAAGTTTCTGAGTCAGATCTTCCTGTTTATTTGTACCTAACAATAGTCATGTTGTCTGGCACTGACTAATTACCGGTAAACACATTTTTCAAACTTTACGTGCCTTTTTTGGTTATTGACAACTTTTTTTTCTTCTAGATTATCCTCTGGCTAGCCCTGCATTTGTGTCCTTTCTTGACTACAATTGACATCATGTATGAAATGGTGCCAAGTTGCCAACACTTGCTCTTGTCAAGGGCGGTCACATTTCCCCTCCTCTCCCTCTCCACTTTGCTTTGCTCTGTCCTGTCTGTGAAACTGATTTAGAGCCTCTCTTCCATAAATCTTCCAAATCATAATTCTGCTATGGATTTGGTCAGTTGGTCTCGCAATGCAATTGATAAAAATTTATTTGAAGAGAAGACGGCTTTAAGGTGAGCTGCTTTGCTTTCCTGTTGGTCAAGAGAACCAGACAACTTTCTTTTAGATTTTTCTACCTGAATTTTTGAGCATGCATCAGGATATTTATGTTAAATGTTTTCCTGCCTTTAAATAAAATAAAATAAAATAGAAAATTGGCTGGTTCATGGTTTATTAACAAACAAGGAAGTCATCTGCAGCAAATTTGGGCCTGGCCAGGCTGCTTGCCTTATGATGTTTTGCTTCATGCCTCGAGCACCCAGACTCATATGCTTTTGGCACGATGTATCAGATCTCGGGGATTACTCTCAGGCATGGCACATTGGTGTGGCCATTTAATTTGGACATTTTGGAATTGAGTGGACCAACACAGACTCAAGGTAGATGTCAATAAAGTTCTGCCTGTTCTCAAAACAATTATGCTTATCTGAATTCGGCTCCCTGAATGGCCTACAGGCCATCTTATCTTAATTTGCCTGGAAGCTTTGTAAACCTTTTATGCTCTGCCCCTCCCACCTAGGAAGTCTACGGACCAATCAGAGGGGCTTAGCTGAATCTGTCATCATTTCAGGACTCTTTGGATTGTATCTGACGTTGTCCTCGGCACGCCCCGAGATTGTACGGCTTTCTCGAGAGGGATCTATGTGAAGTGAGCGATTTTATTTGAACTCTGCAGTGCTTCTGTGTGTTGTCTCTGAAAATGCTCACCGCCCTTGCCCCCTACCCGCCTTGCAGAATGTTGGCATCATTATGTGCTTGTGTACAATGGTTTTTTTTTTCATGTTATTTACCTTAAGCCAAAGAATAAGAGCACGTTAGGATTTTTTTTTTTTGTCTCCAAACTCTATTTAGTCATTTTCACGTTTTTTTGTTGTTGTTTTTTTTGGTCTGTCCAAACAAGTCTCACTTGTAAATGAGTCTTCGAGGCTCAATTTGATTTATCTGCTTAAATAAAGGTTGAATGAATGAATGAGCACAAGGTTATTATTCACTTTTGGTCCATTTTCATTTGGTTCTGTAAAATGTTCAATACTTTTATTGCCAATTAATAACTGAGCCTGCTTCAATGAAAAAGGTAAGGTATGAAGGGCTTTTATTAAGGTATTACTCCCATAAAAAACACAATGGTTTTCTGTCAAGGCAGCATTTCAGTTTTAAGAACACTCTCATTTTGAAGACAAGACAAAAATATTGAATTCTTGCTAAATCTTGCATTGTTAGTTGGTACTTTCCATCAATGAACCAACCTTTTTTCTTTATCCTTTTTTTCCCCTGCATTTCAAAGCAGTTGAAATGATTTGTACTTTTTCTTCAGTTTTTCTACAGCGTATACAGTAAAAGACACATCTAATATATAGGAATGCAAAGAAAAACTCTCCTGGACTAATCTTGTGCTGAGTAGAACCATGGTAATGATGATGGATTAGAATTACAGCAGTGTATTGGGATTACTGTGCTATTATCCAGCCAGGCAAGGAGGATGAGGAGGCTGACCAGTATCAAGCTAATCAATCAAATAATCGGGACAAGCCCTTGTCTACTAGAAACAATTAGACCATTTCTCCAAAATCAATACCCCTACATTCTGTTTAGATACCCACTGGTCACTCATTCAATAAAGCCTCCGTGGGTTTTGATAAGCCTGCTGGTCGGCAACGGTCATTTGAGGCTTTGAGTGGGAACCAAATACATCAAACAGGCTCCAGGAAGGTCTCATAAAAATTGCAAATCGAAAACAATATAATTTAATGTAGCAAAGGTTATTTTTTGACTTGTTCATTATCAGATGTCCCATGTGGAAACATTGCTATAAAGGGGAAAAATCTATTTTGTCTTGAGTGTTTGGGGATAAGAGGAGGGACATGTATTATATCCAAAGGAGACAAACTAACGATAAAATCAAAGGGCTTCATAAAGTTGCTCTGCAAAATAGTTCTTATAGTGGAAGTGTCTCCTGTTTCCAGCACAGCTCCCATACATAATTAAAGCAGAAATTTGTATCTGTCTTTACTCTGTGGCCTCCTGATGAATTAATATCTGGTGGAAGTCCTACACAGCCATCAGATTAGCTCATTTATTTCTGTCAGCTGCTTGCTCCAGCAGCTATTTGTAAATCAGAGAGGGTTGTTGGTTGGACACTGGGGTGGGGTGGAGGGGATTGTTGGACATTTATTATCATAAATTGGTGTTATGAATTAGGTCTAATCTAAATATACAGTGCCACATAAGTGTACAGTGATGACTCTGATAAGACAAGATAAGAAAGCGTAATAAGTTTCAGGCTGGTACAAGATTCACTTAAATAAAAATAAAATAAATGTTTTTGGCTTTGGCTTTAGCTGGTTTTAGCTATTTTTTGTTTACTAATGTCTGTTGATTGTGGCAGTCATCATAAATTAGGCTAGGTCCCTTCATTAAAATGTGTTTATATCATTCCTTGAAGGAATGCAGATGCCCCGCTAACTTTCATGACAGAGTTTTAGATTAAAATCATCTTGATCAAACCTCTAAAATAACTTTATGCAGTATCATGTGATACTGCAATGTATTGCATGACATGTTAGTGCTTGGAAAACTTGAATGGCTTTTAGCTCAATATATGTAAAAGTCACATAGATAAGGTCAATTAGCTGTGGAAGCCATCTTAAACTGGGTTGACTCCCAAAGTTATTGACTTGTAGATGCACATCAGATTATTACTTTCTGTCAGTTTCATTGAAATCTGTGCTGTGGTTTATGAGGGCGACTGTCAAGCTAGACTCAACAGGTTGTGTGTTGGTTTTGAGCAAACATCTTTCACATCTTGTTTAGCTTGAAGTTTGTCAAACCCCAGCCGTTTGAAGCAGATAGCCATTTGTCCTGAGCCTGGTTCTGCTGGAGGTTTCTTTCTGTTAAAAGGAAGTTTTTCTTTTCCACTGTTGCCTTTGGCTCGCTCAGAATGGGCGACTGCGATGAAGTGAAGATTCAACGCAATTTGCTGGCTTCCCTAGATAGATAACTTTTACTAATTGTTTTTTTTATGGATGTGAATGTACAGTGCCCTGAGACAACTTCTGTTGGGACTTGGAACTATATAAATATATCAAATTGTGTTGACTACTCAGCTACCACACCAAATTTTACATTATACAGGTTGTCCCCAACTTACGGCGCCATCGACTTAAGGCAACTCGGACTTACGGCGCCGCCCCCAGTGACGTCATCACATCTCACGTTGACTTTTTTTTATGCAGCATTTTATGGGGTTTTTTTTCCCCGATTTTTTTTAGGGTACTATGTTAGCTAACTGCTTGGAAACACAGCAAAACGACGTTCTAAGTAAGCTGTTGTTTTGTTACGTTTAAAAAAAAAAAAAACGTGTTTAAAATGACGTTTACCGTTCTTTTTCCGACTTACAGCAAAAATCCGGAGTTATGGCCGCCACGTGGGTAGCTCTCCGACTTACGGCAAAATCAGGTTACGAACGGGGCGTAGGAACGGAACTCGTTCGTAACTCAGGGACTACCTGTATTTGAAATTTTCTGAGTTTTAGATGTTTTTGTGTTGTCTAAAATCAGTTGATTGCTGCTGCCTTCTTCAATTAAGTTTAGTCCATTCATTAAATGTCTTTAATGATTTAAGAGATATTTTACTAATGGTACAGACAAATGAGCACTTGAGCACAGGTTAATTTCCTCCTCCTCTCTGAAGACGTCCTGCATCTTCTACAGCGTCACAAAAAGGATGTCCTGATTGGATCTTGGAGCTCCATATTGACAGGGCTGAAGGTGTCTGAGTATTATGTGCATGGGAGGGTGAAAGGCTAGGGAGGGGAGCAAACAAGTCGACTGCATTAACCTTTAGTCTGCTAGGGAGGGTGGAGGGAAGGGGACTAGGGGCATGAGCAGGCTGGGCTGGTTGAAGGGACACCCCATAATCAGGCTCCTGTCAGTGCTCTTTCCAGGAGATTAATTCAGCTGGTTTCAATTCCAGCCACTGCTCCTCTAGCCTCAACACAGGGTGCACATATTGCCATGTTTAAAACGCATGCACATGGTGCTGACTCAATTTAACTTGGGGACGGCTGAGGGGGGGAGGCCGGGTCATGTGAGTCGCCCTCATTCCTGATGAACACAAATAACATACCTCAACAAGAAAACAGAAATCTTGGAGAAAAATCCAAACTGAGCTGGGATTTGTAAAAGAACGAGAGAATGTGCGATAATCTCGTTTTACTGTAACCGACTGCTCAAAGCCACAACAGTCCTCAGGTGTGTCTCAGATTCATCTTCCGAGCACCACAACCTGCCAGATAGAGCTCGGTTGTTGTGGCCAGACGCTGACAAGTCTCTACTGCTGCTAACTAATGAACTGATGAGACCGCAGTGCTGAGGAGCGGGTGATACAGCGGGATAGTGACAGAGATGTAGGGGTCCACCGTTAGTTACCTGTAATAGCTCTGCATGACGATGTGCACCCCAGCTCGGCTCTGACAGATGTCGAGGTTCTTCTGATCATCCATTTTCCTCAGCACTTCCGTAAAAGGTCCCGTGGCATTGATAACACATTTGGCTCTGACATCAAATTCCTGCCCTATGAAAGAAAACAGCATCAATCACCAGGGGCTATTCATCTGTGGCTGGTGACAAGCCGGATTATTAATTTATCAGCGAACGCCCCCCTCTTTCCGTAATAGAGTGGCTCGAGTGTGTCCATGGGAGACTTCCCAGGATTGTAATTAATAGGAAACAGACATACCTAATTTCCCTCTTGCCTCTTTGTGTCACAGGGTGGCTTGGTGGCAGTGACTGAGGGTCTTTTGAATTTGTGGAAAGGAAATGTTTGTTAATGTGATGCTTGATGTTGACCAGCTACAGTACATAATGGGAAACATAAAAAAAAATACCATGCAAATGATCTGTTGTGGCAACATAATGAACAACATTCTATCCCTTAAGTTTTGACACGGCTAAGGGGAAGCATAAAAATAGACTGACAGGGTTCGTGTATTAAAGTTCATATTTTTTTTCCAAGTGACAAAAAAAGTAAAAAAATAAGAAAAAACAATAAGAAAGAGAATAGATCTGAAGACAAAAACTGTTTCTATTATCCTGTCAGTCTTAGCCCTCCCTACGTGAGGCACCTCCTCTCCCATTATTAAAGCGAGACATCTCCTGCAAGAGCACACTTCTGTCTTTTAAAACACCAGCGGGTGGTCATGTGTTGAGATCCTTAAATCTTGGTTATTCATGAAATGTTTCAGAATACCATCTTTTACCCTTAACTGCTTTATTCTTCCAAAGCCATCCCTATGCATGACATTTAAAAGGTAAGTAAGGCCATTTGGAATACGCTAATTCTGTCTTATGTTCCTCTCTACAAGATCCGAAGCTGCTCTCTACACCATAAAACGCTTATGAAATATTAAAAGCCTCTGCATTAGATGTGCAATGACTATGTGCAAACTAGCACTGAGTAAGAGGGCAGGGAGGGCCCCTGTTGTGAGAGCTACAGAGAAAGTGGGAATGGAGCGAGGCAGGAAGGAAGGAAGGAAGCGGCTTTTGTTGGATTTACCTGTGATCGCATCTCTGCAGTGTGCTGTGTGAACCCCTCTTCTTTTCTTTTTGAGGGTCTGCCCTCTTCAGTAGGTACACCACTTCAGTGTAATTGGCTATGGCAGCCCCATACCTGGCAGCAGTGAGGGCGATGGCAAGGTTCATTCGAGCATTGTTGTGTTGTCCTGCAGCGGGGGGACAGGACCAGAGCAGGGGGATGTGAGTCACCCCGAGCCTGTGACTGGTGGTATGGAAGTGTGTCGGAACCGATATGTCACATCTGTCCCTGTCACTTTGCATCAGTGCGATGGCTGCTCTGGCCACATGAGGAGCACACTTAAAGCCACAGTGGCCCTTTGGCCTGAGTGTACGCCCCCGACCAACCCCTCCTCTCTCCTCTCCTGCATCAGGAAGGATAACTGCTGCTTAGGAAGAGACAGGGACTGTTTGGATAATGAGCAGATGCATCAAAGACTTGGAAATACCAGGAGTGCCGAGGTCGCAGCTAACAAACCAGTGGACTAAAAACATTTTCTGTTGAGTGTTACGTATAATAATTATAGCTGCCCATAGACAAGACAATGCCTCTTTTATGTTTTAATACAAAATGACACCCCTCCATCTGATAATCTTATCTATAATGAGCCAAATATAAAACTAACTCTACATCTCCTCTTCTTATGGGATCCCTGCACAGAATCTTTTAACAGAGCAGAAAGATCTCGTATCAAGATTTATGGATTAATCCTTCTTCAGCTACAAAATACCAGAGATCTATATTCAGAGCCACAAGGTCACAAGTTTTGTAATTTAAATGAAAGGGTCTAAAAGGTGACAAATGAACAAAGCCCAGTTTCATTAGGAAGTGATCCTTATGTACATCTTTGAAGATTTATTGCCAGACAATCTCTTGCTTCAAAAGTAAAAAGAGTGAATAGAGATGATTAATCACTTTTAATGTTGGTGTCTCGGGTGACTTTCTTTCTATTTGTTATTGCCAAGGAAGTTCAAGTCCACATTGTTGGCCGGGCAAAATGTTGTTGCTTTGCAGGAATGAGCAGGGTCCTTTGTGCCCTGATTTATTTTACGTTTGAGCGACTTCAGGCTAGCTAGCTGGTGGGCTCTGCTTAATGCTACAGCATGCTGGAAGCCATTCCCTCACTATGGAAAATATATATATAAAAACTGAAGGCAAAAATAAAATAAGAAAGAGAAAGAAAGGGGGAAAAAACAACTGATTTAAAGGCCACATTTTAGAATGAATTACATGCAAGAGTATGCAGCCTGCCATGATGTATTAAGACGACCACAGAAGCCACTTCTTCATCTCTGTGGGGTGAATGTGACCATTATAGTTGGTGGTTTGCAAACTTGTGCCACCGGTGATGTGTGAGCATGCACATACACACACAAGGGCAGCTCAGGCTTGCATGTGGCTCAGCACCGGTAGGCAGTGTCTGATCCTTGATGATTGCTGAGCCTTGGAATGACCTCTGAACCTGTGATTCACAGCTCTCTGCTGCGTGAGCCTGTCACAGACTGGCACCGGACAAAGAACAGGAGAATTAATACTACATTAAATGTCAGGAATCCAAGGATTAGTCAGATGGCAGAACTGCAGGATTTATGAATGAACGGTGCACAACACGGCTATGATAACCTGACACACCGATGATGATAGCAATAATGATGATGATAATTATCATCAGCAATTAACGGCCAAAATGGCCGAGTGACTGAGCTGAGCTAAATGAGCATCAAAGCTCCCTGGAGGACAGAAGATGCCCCCCTACTTCCACCCCCATTTCCCTTCCCCATCTCTGTTTCCCCGCCCCTACCTCAGCTCGGCTCACACCAGCACTCGTTCCAGCCTCCTGGAGGTACAAAACTCAGTGAAGTGAGAGGAACTCTGTGGCTGGACAAAATGCTGCAAAATGACAGCGACAATAATGACAATGAATTTCATGTCTCCCAGTCATGGAGCCATGGATGCTTGGCTGAGCTGACTCATCCAATTAAATTGTTACAGGTACAGCGGGAGATAAGACTTATTATCCCACATTCTTTTGGCATTTTAGCACAAAGAAAGCCACACTTAATGCTGCACAGATGCACCACGTGAGGAAATAGTTCCTCAAAAAGTATAAAAGTGAGAATAATTACGCTCAGCAGGAGAAGATCTGGAATTTCGCAGCTATCTTTATGAGAACATGTTCGTACAATTTGCCTGCATGGATTGTGACAACCTGTTAAGCATTTCGTGCTGAATTATATGTTTGCCAAAACTACATATTCTACGGCTAAAGGATGTCTAGCTGTTGAAGCTATCTGTCTATGATGGCTTGAAAAATCCTGAGGAGATGAACCCGAACAGTCAAAGCCCAATCCCTAGCGAAGAAGGTCAAGGCGGAAAATGTCACTGCCATAATGTACCCGTTTGCGTATGAGGAAAAGAGGTGGAAAAGACAGCTTGAGGAAAAAATTTGATCCATGTAATGTTGATGATTTTGTCCACAATGAGCTTTTTTTTTTTTCAGTTTTGTCAAAATTGCAACAAAGATTTTTAGTTTTTCCTCTTATAGCAAAAGTTAATCTAAATCCAAGCACATAGCATGTAGAAAACACCCCCCTCTCCTATTACTTCTGCTAAATAAATGAGGTTGACAGATCACTGCTCAGATAGTGGCCACGTTCGCTCAGAAGTATGTTGCCTTTTTGCAGTACATGGGAATCCACATATCCTCAAATGCTAAATGAAGTCTGACAGATAGCCTGGAGAAACAAAGTTGGGAGTTTGAAGCTACAAGGAAAGACCTTGAGTGAATGGGACATGCTATGTACACCCTGGCTAACAATCACCATATGCTTTGTTTTTTAGATGCCAACACGAGGCCCACGTATAGCCCCGAGAAAAACAGATCCTAGGACAAGTTGGAGCACAATGCCTGCTGGCTCTTTTCTGTTTTTCTATTTTTTAAAGTGGTTTCTGATTTGTTTATGTTCACATAAATTGCAATTAAACAGCTGAGATGAAACGAAAAGTAAAAATGTAATCAAAAGCTACATTTTTACACGTTTTTTTAATGTATATTTTATGTATATTCCAATTTAACCTCTATCTGCGTTGCAGTAAATTTCATAAAACCTGATGTAGTTAAAACTAGAGAAATTGCATTTAATGCAATGTGAATGCTTTTGTAGAAGAACTTGCTGAAAAACCACTGAAATTAGCTTAAAAAAACAGAAATGTAGCTGAAATGAAAGAACAAGCCTAAATTAGCAGAACAAAGAAGAAACAACACTTATTTTCTGAATTAAGTTTAAATAAGCAGAAAATAGCACAAAAATTAGCAATTTAACTAAAAAGCTAAAATTAGCAAAGAAAATCACTGAAAAGAAAAGGCAGAAAGAAACATTACTACACTAACATTACAACACTAAAGGTGTTTCCTGCTTTTAAAGGCTATTTAAAGCTAAAACTACCAGAAGGAAACTGAAAGAACTGAAAGTGGAATTGGCGGAATCAGCAAAAAATAGTGTAAAAACAGCTTAATACTAGCTGAAATAGCATAAAAAAGTTGAAAACAGCAGACAAAAGCTCAAAGGATCATAACAAGCTAAAACTACCATACAGAAGTTGGTGTCTGAAAGTAGAAGAAATTACCACTAAAAACTTGATTTAATCTGAAAACAGGTGAAATTAGCTGAAAAAATAGAACAAGCTTATAATTAGCAGGACAGCAGAACACATGTTTGCCCAATTAGGCTGAAAGAAGCAGTCATTAGCACAAAAAAGTGGAAATTATCTGAAAAAAGCTGAAATTAGCAAACAAAGAAACAGATAAATAGTAGCTGAAATAGCATAAAAAGCTGAAACCAGCAGAAATTAGCTGAAAGTAGCATGACAAGCTGAAATTAGCAGAAATAAGTTAGAAGAAGCACTAAAATGCTGTAGCTGGTAGAAAAAAAATCTGAAAGGTTCACAAAACAGCTGAAAAACAGCTGAAATTAGTTGAAAGTAGCTGAAAAAAGTTTAATTTTTTCACAAGAAAGTTGAAAGACATTGAACCAGAATAACATGTGAAAGGAGCAGTAAAAGGTTGTAAACACATCTAAAGAAAGAAGGATATGAAGGATGTAAAATGAGCTCAATTCATTTTCCATGAGGAAAAAAAGTGGCAGAAAAATCTAAATACAGTGTATTTCAAAATGCTGAAGTTGCACCATTACCAAAAGCCATAACAGGACTGTCCTGAAAGATGTGGACTTTTAAAATATGATTTGTTGAAATGTCACAAAAAATATAGAATGAGAAAGATGCGGAAAAAGATACAGAAGAAAAATCGATCACAATAGTGTGAATGCTTCATAAACATTCATAATACCATTAAAGCATTTGTGTAAAGCTTAATGAAAGGCAGGATGCTGGCCTTTAAAAATTAACAGCTCATGAAAAGATATGTTTGTCAAAGTACCACTAGACAAATAAGACAAAGTTAATTTGCAAAAAGTTGAACTTTTAAAATACCATTCTTCACATTTTCTTTATGTGCAAATAAAACAGAAAACATGAGAACCCTAGCATTCCTCAAAGGAATGCATATCACCCACTGCCATTAATGCCAGATGTTTAGTTGTGTCGTTGTGTCCCTGGGCAAGACACTTAACCCCAAGTTGCTCACGGTAGGACTGGTTGGCGCCTTGCATGGCAGCCCACCGCTACCAGTGTATGGGTGGATGGCTGGTACTGTGAAGCGCTTTGGGGACCCTCATGGGGGCTGGAAAGCGCTGTACAAGTAAGCTCCATTTACCATTTAGTCAGTTGAGAAATATTGGAGTTGTAGTCCTTTTGGTCAAACGTCAAAAACAACATTTTAATGCAATCTTCTGCAATATTGTGACATTTGAGTGATTTAATGGGATTTGTTAGCACTTCAGGGTGTGTGTTGTGAACGACTCTCAGCAACTACCGTACCAAATTTTTGGTAATTTTTTTTTTCAGTTATATCTATAACAGAAGTGTAGATGATTTTTGTGTAAGCCACGATTGATTAGCGGCAGCTGCCATCTTTAACTAGATTTACTCTATAGTCAATCGTTTGTAGACATCAACTCAATGATTTCTATCTAAAAGTTTTCTTAAATGTTTTTATTGCTTCATGAGAAATGTACAAAAAATAAAAAATAAAAAACAGCACTTATACACTGGCAAAAACATTCACACTACTTCAGTGGTGAGTACCAAAACGATGTGTACAGTTTACATTTTGAATAAATCATTGTCCTAAGATGCTCATATGTGTCTTTAAGAATAAATTGAGTAGTTTAACTGTTTGTTTTTTTGTCTTTTATCAACCTAACAAAGTTTGGAGAGTACCAGAATCATCACCTTGCAATATCAGGAAAAATGCATGCAGGGCTGATAATACGTGATGTGAATTAATTGTTTCCACACTTTTCTAATCCTCTTGCGACAGTTTATAACTCCCTTCTTAAATACAGCATTTTCAGAAAAAATTTTTTTTCCATGTTTTAGTCTTGAACAGTCATTTGAGGTATGTTAGTTAGAAAAGGCTCTGCGTGAACAAAGGAGGAGTTCTGGGATGGTGACAGAGAGCACGATGAGTTAAGACGCCGCTGCCACGGCCCAGAAATAAGAGGAAAATCAGAAAATCTCTGAGCCCCCGTCTCAGTAATGAACCACACCTGTACACTGCTTTAAATATCATAGAGGAGCTTTAAATGTCAGGTGCAATTAGAGCTTATGATTCAAGGCTGCACCAATCAAATCAGGGCCTCCGAGTTCAGTTTTACAGAGCAAAGGCGACGTGGTGCAGAGATGGTATGGACCACTCTGTCTTATACTTTTCTGTGCAGTTCAGTGAGCCTGCTAGCCCAAAGGTGATTGTAAAGTTTACTACCAATCATCTGAACTTCTCTTATCGTTGCAGTGATTTTATCAACAGAAGGCTTGCTGCTTTCCCCGGCCCATGAGGTTGAAAATGAACAACTGATTTTTGACAAAAGGGGAAAAAACACTGGTTTATTTACAGTAAAACTGTAAAAGTGAAAGAAAACAAAGAGTAGTTTATTCATAAATGAAGTAAAAAAAAAAACAGTATGTTTTGATTATCATCACAATAATCCTTATTTTCTTGATTTAATATTATTAACCGATGAAACGTCCCTCAAGATCATTCGTCAACGGTAACGAAAAACAGCAAAAACAAGAGATTTCTGCATCAATATTAGCGTTTATAGAGAAACCTTTATTATCACACAACAGAATCTGTGTCAATACTGGCGTAGAGAAACTATTAAAAGATGTCACTTTCGTGCTGCTCTCTTTTTAAAGCTGATGCGTTTGAGGGTAAATATGCAGCTTGGAGTTCAAAGTTCCCAGACCCCAAAACATTGTTGCTTTAATTTGCCTCCTGTATAGTGCAGCCTGCATGTTACCGTTGAACTGCTGAGCAGGCAGCTGTGTTTCCAGCAATCACACTAATTGGTCTCTTCTGCGGCTCACCTCCAGCATCCTTGTATGTTCATACAGATTGGAAAATAAGGCTCCTAAAGAAAACACAAGAAGAGAATAATGAGATATCTCAAAGGCTGTGAAATGTAACAGAAAACTGTGACATTTTAGTTTGAACCCAGGTGACTCATTTTAAATAACTCCTATCAAAGGAGGACACACGTAAGCTTCATCCCACCTATTACTGAGAGATAATTTCACAGTAACTGCAGAGGTTCGCTACAAATTAAGTTGTAGGAATTCTTTAAAAACTACTTAAAAAAAAAAAAAAAAAAAAAAAAAATTCCCAGGCAGTCAGTCATTCAAGGCAAACATGTCAGTGCTTTCCGTGCATGAAAAATGAACACTGGGAGGTAAATAAAGCAATATGACCAGAGGGACCAGGAATTCTGCGGATAAGTGTCAGCTGCGGAGAAAAAATGAAGCATTTACCTGTTTGTAATCCAATTTCATGATGGCTTTCTGTAGATATCGGACTCCTCCGTGAATGAGCCCGGTGCTCCGGCTGCTGGTGCCTGATGAGAAATTGTCTCCCTGCACGGGGGCAGTTCGGAGATCTGACAGACAATGGGAGCCATGGAAACACATCAACATTTGGATACTTATTGTCCCAAATCTACGGATGGGGATCAAGGAGCTACTCGCATATGCACAACTTTCCACTGTAATATTCATGACGAGAACAATATTGTGAGGCCATACATATTCCATTGGTTCAAAATAACAATCACTTCTGCCGGTATGACAGCGTCGAGCACGAAAAGAACCCCCTTGTTTTAAAGTTGTGTTTGAAAGAACAAAACTTAGATGCCTCCAAGATGCCTCTAACTACAGAGCAGCACTGATTATTGGTTTGGTGTGTAAAGTCAATAATGTTTTTGAATGACCAAGACTTCATTTATATTTTGGCCCCTGACTGAAGCCATGGGAGAAATGTGTAGCCCTTCAGATGAATCCTTAAACTGGAGACTTGAAGATAGTTCTGTCATAAAGATCAAAAGGTTTTATAACATCAGTGCATAGAAGAATCAGTCAAGGAGCCTGAGAAGAAAAAATATGTATATATTTTTCATTTTTCATTTTTAATCATGTCAAATTTATTTGTAAAACACATTTAAAACAGTACCTGTTACCAAAGTGCTTAACAAAAAGATCACAGCATCAAACAAAAATAATAAGACATAATTACAGCATACAGAATAAAAACATAAAAACACAAAACACAATCAGAATCAATGAAATCAAAAAATCAGATCACCCTGTGTTAAATGTCAATGAGTACAGGTGTGTTTTCAAGAGATTTAAAAGCAGAGACTGAAGTAGCCTGTCGAGTGTCGGCGGGGCAGATTGTTCCAGAGTTTAGGGCCCACGACTGAAAAACGCTCAATCTCCTCTGAGCTTCAACCTGGTTTTTGGTACCACCAAAAGCAGCTGGTCTGATGATCTCCAAGCCCGAGAAGGAGCATAATGATGATGAAGCTCGAAGAGGTATGATGGTTGTGATGCTATTTATGCACTTTAATGTCACCATTGTGACGCGCAGGAAGCCAGTGAAGAGAGGACGGAACTGGTGAAATGTGCTCAAACCTGCGAGTTCCTGTTAAAAAGCTGAACTTGCAGCATTTTGAATGAGTTGGAGACGTGAGAGGGAAGCCTGACTGACCCCAGCATAAAGCGAGTTGCAGTAGTCCAGCCGGGTTGTAATGAATGCATGGATTATTTTTTCAGTGTCGGATCTGGTCACCACAGACTTATGCTTTGTTATCTGCCTTAGCTGAAAGAAGCTTTTTTTGAAGAACAGACTTGATCTGTTTATTAAGAGGACACCACAAACGCTGATGTTTTAAAACTGTCAGAGTGTTTTATTGTTTGCGTAATTATATTTTTAGTGAAACTTGATGGAAAAAGTGTTCACTGATTTATAAAACAATAATTTTTAAAGCTTTACATCAATACTCAATTGCTGTTTTAGCCTGTATTCTTAAGTGTGTGTGGGGCTGATTCCAAATACGTACTGTATATTCCATATCTATTTAAATGATAAAACACACGGATATGTGTGTTTTAATACCAACTAATGACCCACGTCATCAGGCTTTAACTACATGCAAAAATAATAAGTTTTTAGAAGCCTTTAATTGTGTGAATAATTCACAAAGTTTATTTTCTCAGTCATCCAGGTATATAACAACAAAAAAGGTTGAATCATGTCATCTGGACTTCGTTTTTTTGTTAAAAAGAAGTCCAGATGACATGATTCAACCTTTTTTGTTGTGTGAATAATTATTAAACATTCACACAATTGCTTATTTCTGCAATTTTAATGTACTTCTGCTATTTCAGCTAGCTGTTTTATGCTAATTTTAACATTTTCAGCTAATTCTATATTTTTGGCTCTCATTCAAACCTTTTTTCAGCCTAATTCAGCATAAATCTACTCTCTTCTGGTAATTTAAGCTTCTTTCTGTTTATTTTAGCTACTATTCAGCTGTTTTTGGATAATTTCTGCTTTTTTTCTAGACTTCTTCCACTTTTTCCTGCTCATTTCTGCTTCTTTAAGCCAAATTGGGCACAACTGTGCTCTCTCCAATTTCTTCTGGCAATTTAAGCTTCCGTATGACTTTTAGAATGTTCAGATGTTTTTTTTTTTCTAATTTCTAATTTTTTTACAGTTAATTTCCACTTTTTATACTCATTTCTGCATATTTCAGCTTAATTGGGCACAGTTATGCTCTCTCTGCTTCCATTTGGTAATTTAAGCTTCTTTCTGCTTCTTTAGCTACTGTTCAGCTGTTTTTGCTGTGCAAATTTCTGATTTCATCAGATAATTTCCACTTTTTGTGCTCATTTCTGCTTCTTTCAGCCTCATCAGGCGCAATTGTGCTCTGTCCATTTCATTGTGGTAATATGGGGTTCTTTCTGACATTTTAGCCACTATTCAGCTGCCTTTTTTTTTGTTTGTTTTTGCAAATTTCTATTTTTTTTTTTTCAGATAATTTCCAGGTTTTTTTTTTTTGTTTTTTTCAGCCCAATTGGGCAAACATGTTTTTCTGCTTTCTCCTGCTGCTTAAACCTTGTTCTAACATTTAGCTTCCTTCTATCTACCTTGTTTTTAACATTTATTAGCTAATTTTAGTTGTTTTCAAGTAAATTAAACTTCTTTCTGCCTTTTCAGCTATTTTTCAGCTATTGTTTGCTTTTCTTTGTGTGTGTGTGTGTGTGTGTGTGTGTGTGTGGGGGGGGGCTTATTTTAGCTATTTTTCTGCCATTTCTTCAGCAATAAGCATTCAAAGTGCATTTTCACAGGAAATGCAATTTACTGTAGTTTAATTTGACACTGTTGCAGAAAAACATGTTTTACTGGTAACTTCTTTCATGACATGTTGGCTCCAGCTTTGAACAACTGTGATGTCTTTTATCAAGCTGTGCAAACAGTTAAAACCTAAAACACATGTGATTTATAAATTTTTCACTGAATATTCTTAGGTTTTTCTCTCTTACACTTTTGTGAAACTCACATAAAGAAGCTTTTTGGATTGGATGGAGGTCTCAGACTTATAGCATCCATGGTAAAGCAAACCAGCCATCCATTTCATTGTCACATGACTCCAGGGGACAGTACACACTAATAAATGTGTTTCATTGTTATGCATATGTCTTTACACTCCTCATGACAAATTCTGGAAAAATAAGCCATGAATTTTCATGTGACAAAACTGTCAAACCCCATCAAGCGATAAAAACAATACATCACTCGTGTGTTTATATTCCAGTCGCAATAACATTTCAAAATATTGTCTTTTTTAGATTAATCACAAAATCTGCAGGAAGCACGCAGGTGGATGGCATGGAGACGTGGTAACGAGCAAAGCTGACTAATTGCAAGGCTGCTCTTAGTAAAGAAAATGATGGAACTGGCTTATTTAGGCTGAAAAAGACAAATGACATTCCCAAGTTCACTGTGATTGTTAGTCATGCATACATTACAGAGACGCTTTCCTATTTGCCAGAAAAAAAGGTAAAAGTTTTAATTAGTCCCTGAGTACCACACTATTGAACTCATTTGTGATCTGTGCTGCACAGTTTGAAATAGTTCCAATATATATTTAATTTTAAACCATTTTTCATTCAACAAACATAACTGGAGACATGTTTTGTGATAGGACTTTTAAAGCACAGAATTGCTTGCACCTCTCAGTGTTACGTTCTGTCAGGTAAATAAGGCCACAAACGCACACACGAGCCTACTTTTAGCACTGACAGCTGTTCCCATTACTATATTGAATGCCCAGCCTCCTCCTGTAATGCTCAACTCAGCTGGTGATCCAAAAAGGAAAGAGAGCATCAGCAAACTTTGCAGCGTAAGTAATGCATTGAAGAAGCAAACTGCATACATCAGGTCTGGTGCAACGCCTTGACTACATGCAGAATTAATGGATTGCATATTTTCTTAGCTAGCCAGAAGTTTGCAGGCTTTTCTAAAGGAGACATGCAAAGGTGGAAAATAACTCAAACACCAAATACTCGAGTGGGAAATTTAGGACACTTGTTGCTTTCTCTGAAGAAGTACCCATTCTACGTTCAAGAAGAAACACTCTGCATTGTTTCTGTTTCTTGCACACATAATTTTCTTTTTGGAAAAATAAAATCTTATAGATGCATTTTTATTTTGAAGCAAATGAACACTTAAAAATAGCCACTCAAGAAAGCTGCTGTTTTGTTTTACATTATACTGTAGTTGTTCTCCCTCAGGCATGTTAATTTGGCTTTCACCAATAAAAAGATGCAGACACTAAAATGAAATCCATCTCAAGCTGCATTTTTACTGTAAACTAAAGCTGTGGCCTAATGTCATCAAAAATAAATAAATAAATAAATAAATAAATAAATAAATAAATAAATAAATAAATAAATAAATAAACAAATACAAAAATAAATAAATAAATAAATAAATAAATAAATAAATAAATAAATAAATAAATAAATAAATAAATAAATAAAT
>JARVGV010000280.1:16953190-16972739 GCA_031762435.1 Hypsolebias longignatus | reverse complement strand
CAAAAATGTCTGTTCCCTTTAAATTATAACAACTTTTCCTTTTTACAAAAAGCTTTTGAATATTAGAAGGTAGTGTGAAATTTTGTGCTTTATACGTTAGTAAAAGAATATTATATTCCATCAAATCCTAAAACCCCAGCAGCTTCAATTTATAAAATAATACACTAGATGGATGATAATAATGTGTTCTTGTTATGATTCTTAAAGCTCTCTTCTGTAGAATTAAAATAAGTTTTGTTGTAGTTTTGCACGCTGTATCCCAGACTTCAACACAATAAATTAAATGTGGTACTATGATTATATTATACAGCAAATATAAAGCTTTATCATGTGCTCCTTGGCGAAAGTATTTCTTTATATTTGTGCAAATGTAAGGTTGTGATTCATGATTCATTACCAGTAATTCTGTTTTCCTCTGCTAGCACATGATGAAAAACTTCTAAGGCAAATCTCAAGTTGTTGCATTGCTCACTTTTCAGTGGAATATGACCGAATAAACGTCTATGAATAAATATTGTGGCACTCGCAACTCAATTCAACAACTCGATAAAAAATTCATCCATTGTTTGGGAATGTCCAACTCTCCTGTTCACCTTTTATTGTTAGACAAATTGAAGTGTGCTCTGGGAGGGAGGCCAGCGGTAAACACAGAGAATCTATTTAGCCAGCCCATTCCAGGGCAAGGAGAAGAGCTGGCTTGTTCAAAGGCAGAGGCAACAATGAGAGTGACACCAGGTCATTCTGCCTCCTCACAGTCACCTGGCTGATAGAATTGTTCTGGCGGTAGATAGGAGGAACATATGAAGCACAGCCTTTTTGTCATTGCCGTATCTTATGATTGATGGCTCAGTGGCCGCAGTGAATCTGGCCTTTTTAAATAATTTATGTTGCCCACCGCTATGGACAAGTAGCTTATAACCAAGTCTGTTATTTTTCCATTGACTGCACAGATCAATACTTTAAAGACATGACATAGCCACTAATGAACTACTTCAACGGCTCTCTAGAGTGAAAACAATTTACTCAAAGCAAAGAGAGAAAACAGTTTTATTGCACCACAATTTAAAGTTTGACTTCAGCGTAAACAAAGAGTGAACAGGGAGAGCAAGTGAGAACTGGGGTGACTTATTGCTCCTCGGCGAAAGTTAAAACCAGGCAATAATGCTATTTTTGGTCATGTCCGTTTGCTTGTGCGTGCGTGTGTTTGTAACAATTTCACAAGCTGTCGGACAAATCTTAGGGAAATTTACAAAATGTATTCACCAATTTTTTTTTTTTTTTTTGGAGCCATCCTGGTTTAAATTGGCTGCCACAGCTAACTGATCTTAAAAACACCAAAATGGCAAAAGCTCAGTCACTTTTACTGATATCTGTTGTGGTAGTAGCTGAGATTGATCCCCCAGCACACATTCTGAGTATTAACAGAATGCTTACAACTAATAACTGTTGGACTTAATCCTGTTTGTGTGTTTGTTTGTTTGTTTAGCCAAATATCTCATGTCCCACTGAAAAATTGTATCAAAGCCTAAACTAATCAATGGATATACTGTATGTCTATAACTACCTTTTGGAGTTAATTCAATTCAAGATGGCTGCCGCCGCTAACTGACATTAGCCGATACAAAAATGGCTATACCTGAGTCAAATTTACAGATAATGAGCTAAAAGTGAACATAGTAGTAGCTGGAAGTCATCCCCAACGTATACTCCGAGAGTGATCATACAATATTACATAGGATTATGCATAAAGTTATTTCAAAGTTTTATTAAAATGGCTAAAACCATTATTTCTTAGCATAAGATTATCTAAATCTCAAACTGAAAGACAGCGAGTCATTTGCATTCCTTTAGGAATGCTAGGTCTTGATTATTATTTTTTTAACTACACACAAAAATGTATTCTAATAAATATCAAAAAGAGGATCACATGAATTGCCTCAATTGGTGACTTGTGGAGATTCCCACAAGGGATTTAGTGCAAGTTCTGATAATAAATAAATACAAACAGGTAAAAAAAAAATTATGCACATCTTCACTAATAAAATGGATTAAGTTGTCCTCATGCAGAAGATAAACCGATAACAAATTGAATCATTCAAGGCTCCTGAAAAGCAGAGTAATTTTGTAAAACACTCCTGCGGAGTTATGTGTTGTAAATCAAGAGGCTGTTGTTCATTCTGCCTCCAACAAAGTGACAAATTAGGCAAACAATAGTCTTTGAATTCTTATTAAAGTTGATTAATTCATATCATTAGTTGATCACACAACAGCTCATAAAATATACGGAATTAATTTCTTTACTTTGATTAATACACGAAACACTTGAATTAACATCAATAAATCAATTTGTGAATCAATTACATTATTGTGTTTAAATACAGAACTAATAGTGTACATTAACTAGCAGCGCAGAAGTGATCATATATCATTTGGTATTCTAAAGAGAAGAAGCAGAAGAGCATTCTTAAATGATCAACGATTAAAGAGACCCAGCTTTGACTTTAATAGGCTCCTGTATTTTTGCATGGGGTCTCTACACTGAGCTGTGAAATGAAGGTAAGTGATCTAGTGCAATAATTTAATACGAGACGTGCTTTTAACCTCTAATTTATTATAAGGGACAGAAGATTTGGCCTTAAAAATAAATTTACAGTTTGCAGAACACATAAACAAACAGTTTGCAAACAATTGTGCCAATTACACATTTATACCATCCATAACACTAACTTAATGTATGCATTTTACTTTGACTATATGTTCAGTATACTGTAACTGCAGTGAAGACACTTCAGACAAGGTGCTTCATCCAATTTAGAACCTGGGAAATGCCTTGTATAAGTGACTGAACAAGCCGCCCATGAAAAGCATGTCAAGACTTCTTTCTGGTTGCGCTGCAGAGAGCTACAGACGCCGCTGCTCCTTTACACGGCTGCTGCGCTGACGTGTGAGAGGTCCTCTCAGCCAGCTGTTGTGTGGATCAGTCAACAGAGTTAACGTGACACACTTTGTAGAGAATTACACCACTGCCGCGGCAAGCTTTGAGTCTATATGGTCCCACTAATAAACCCGGACCTTGTAATGGCTGTCTGTGCGCTCAAATGCAGGAGCAGCAGCAACAGGAGGACAAGGAAATGTCACCCAACATGGATAGGAAATGTACCTGTACCTTTGTTTGAGGCTCATGTGGGCTGACTTGATTGGTTTCTGCGTGTGTGCCACAGCTCGACTTGTTAGATGGTATATATGGGCGCCAGATTTTTTAAAACCGTTGGGTATGCTGGGGAAACTATCCACTATAAAGAAAATAAAAAATGTCAATACAGCAGTATCAGTTGAGAAACACTGGAGCAATCAGTACCATTTCTAAAGACTCAAAATAAATGACTTTGGACATGTGGAAAAGATAAAGCAGGAACCTGAACACAAGGCAGAGCTGTCCAGGAATAAATGAGACCATGATTAAATGGTTACTGGTCAATTTTCTGAAAACAAATTCCTAGGTTGGATGAATAAAATGTTACCAAATTTGTAAAAAATATGTAAAAGATCTAAACGCTTATGTGTTAATTAATTATTACTAAAAACAATCTGCACGTATTTTAATACATAATTTTACAATGAACTACATTTCAGTAAAAAATTTGGTCTCATTTAATGTTTCACTATTTATGTTTGGACTGTAAATCTAATGTTTTTGTGTTTTTATATTTATTATTATTATTATTTAAGTGGTGATAAACACCAGTTGATACAGTGCATTATTGCAGGATTCTTAAATTTTATTCATGAGGTGCACAATATAACGAAAGAGTCTTATGAATTGTCATTGCAGACCATTTGATGACACAGTGGTTTATTGTCGAGCTAAAACATTTGCTAAGGTTTTTTAGCTCTTGCATTCTGCATTCGACATCATCCAGTCAGATTTGTTCCGTCTCAAACTGGTGCTAAATGCTGATAAAACCAAAGGGATGTTTTCAAACAGGAAGTCGGTCCCAGCAGTCCTTCCTTCTATCTTATCTACGAATGGTGTTCCTATTGAGTTTGTCGATTCCTACAAATACTTGTGAATTTTGGTCAGTGCAAATCTCTCTTAAGCCCCATGTTGAAAACTTGGTAAAACATTGAAAGGTAAACTTTTTTTTTTTTTTTTTTTTTTCAGAAATAGATCCTGTTTAACTCTGAATGTTAGGAAACACCTTGTAACTGTGACTTTCCTTCCCTCCATTGTGACATAATCTACATGAATGCTTCTACAAGCTCCCTGCAGATGTTGGATTCTGTCTATCACTGTGCACTAAGATTCATTACTGGCTGTAACTACTATACCTACCATTGTTCCCTGTATTCACTGGTTAACTGGTCATCATTAACTTCATGCAGCCTCTCTCACTGGTAAATTTTCATCTTTAAACCACTTCTTGGTCCGTTGCCTTCATACATCTCCTCCTACGTCTCTGCATGAGTGCAGCTGCAGCGTGCGCTCTCAGGACATAATTACCTGCAGCGTCCCCTCAGTGTGAACCAAACGAGGCAAAGAGAACTACTCTGCTCTTGTATCCTGGATCATCTTGCAAAAAGATCTGAAGCTGTCGACTTTGATTATTCTAAGGGATTTTAAACTTCTGCTAAGTTCATGGGAAAACCCAACGCAGACATGTTCCAGCTTTTAGTTTTCTACATCACTTTATAAAGTAGCTGTTTTTTGTTTCATTTTTATATAATGTCTTCTATTTACTTTTCATTTTATATGTTTTTATATGATTGTCTATTGTTATCATATCTCATCTGTGTTCTTTGTTTAAAACAAGTCTTGCTTGTAAGTGAGTCCACGAGGCTCAATGAGAACATCCAGTATAAATAAAGGTTGAATGAATGATGAACTATGAAAAAAATGTTGTTTACTTGTATTCCCTATAAACATAACATCTCCAAAACATTTAAAATTGTCTATGTTGAAGGTTTTATCAACATTATCTCTATCTTTTGAAGAATCTGCTATCATAGCTGGAAAAAAGGTTGTTTTGGCAATTCTGTTAAATGCTTTATTTTTGAACAAAAACATGTATGAATTAATGTCTGTTTCTTTTTCCATGTTTGTAACCACAGTGAAACTTGCATAAGCGCAGTTTGAAAATCAGTAAATAGTTCATGAACTCACAAAAAGGAGCACAGTTGATTTTTAACAGTGTGTTTCAAAACTTGGGATAAAATGTCAGTTGTATAGTCGATGAAACAAATCATTATAATAAATCTACCAATCTAAAGCAATAATTGAATAAGTGGTTCATTCAGATCTGATTAACAACAGTTTAAGACAAAGAGGCATTGCTTCTTTTACAGTTCTAACGGTGAAATGTTTTCTGGATGGTTCCTAAGAGTGAGTTCAAGTGCCAGTTGACAAAAGAGCTCTTTTAGCTGCAAATGCAGCTCCCGTTGGCCTCTTGTGTCTCCTTTCAGAGCCATTCTCATCGTACTCATACTCAACTGGTGCATCTCCTCATTCTATAAAAAGGCATGCTTGTAAAATGCGTTACTAAATGAAAAGGCTTACCAAGTTGAAGCATCCCATTACTACAGAGAGAGTTGAATAAATTGCTCCTCTTGTACTGAGCATAGCTTGATGGCTCAAAAGATAATTTGCCTTTTAATTATTTTCACCTACACTGAAGCACAATATTTTGTCAACATATTTTTTTTAACCATGATAACAACCACTAATTTGTCAAGAATAAATAAAATGTTTAGTTGGGAAGGGACATTAATTATCACTTTCATCTGCTCGTGGCTCCAAACTCGGTTATAATGAAATGTGCTGTAATAGAGATTGCTCTCGGGGAGGCAAGCCGTTTATGAATCGCTAGAGGTGCAGCAGCTGCTTTCCCCCTCGAGAGATAGAAATTTATGCAGTATACCCTGCTGATTGTTGAGAAGGTAAAGAACCAATAGGAGCATGTTCAGAGGTTTAATTTAAAGTGTGTTTCTCACTAGGCTGCTCACAACACTTAATTAAACTCTGCTGTTTTGGCAATGACAAATGCTGCGGTGCAGGAGGAAGCTGGGCTGCTGTGACTGAGAGGCTTTTGTAATTTCTTTCATGTGCAGCGATGGCCAGATCCAGGTCAGAAACTGTAGAATTAAAGAACTAAACAAGATTTAGACATGGGGAGTGGGAGGGCGAGGGGGTGGGCGGTTACAGTCATTTCTTTCTCAGGAATACATCTATTTTTCTCGCTCTCTTTATGTCCTCTTTTTCATTTTTGGAAAGTTTTGTCATAGATTTATGAGGGTCGAGCTTCGGCGCCTGCTTTTCTGCACTCATTGCCTTTCACAGTGTCGTTTCCTAAGGCATGCGTCTCCTTGATGGAGACTTCAACATTTTACTGAAAGGTATAAAGAATGAAACGAGTAGCAGGTTGCCGTACAACATATTACCCTGATACTTCCATTGAAACTATGTTTCCAACAATATGTTGGTTTTTTTTTTTTTTTTTTTTTTTACTCAGGAATCAATACATTTAAAAGATGTAACTAACTGTGAAATTTAACTTCAGAGGCCGAACACAGAAATGCCCAACTCCTACCAGTCAGCAAACTGACAGGGAGTGACTAATAGCTTTTTTTTTTTAAAGGTATAAATCCAATTCATGCCAAACAAAAATCTTATTTTGTTTCTGTAATAGTGTGCCTGTATTACTGTGCATTTCATGAGATCCATTTAAAAAAACGTGGAGCCAGTCTAGCACACAGGCACCACAAAGCCCTGCGTTGCAGATCTCAGGCTATACCAGCAGGAAAATAACAACAAGGATGCCTGCAAGGCATAAACAGGAGCTGGAGCATTTCATTCAATAATGTAATCCATACTTTTAGGTAAAAGATCTAAACTCTTATGTGTTTTTTTATTACCTACTAGTGAATAATAGTCTTCATTGCATATGCTGGTCTTTTGCACAGCTTCACAACAAAAATCAAGTCAATAAGTAATCATTTTACTTCGCAATGTAGCAAAGAAAAGAAATATTCAGTATATTTTTCTGAAAAAGTTTTTATTTTCATTTAATAGCTGCAATCACATGTACATATTTGCTTTCATCCACAGTTTATACTCGTTTGAATATAAAACATAAAGATAATTTATTGTGTAAAAAATCAGCTTACTTGTGGTACTGAGCTCCTTTTTTAAAAATTGGTATCAGCAAACAAATGCATTTAAACTAAATGACAAAAATTATTGTTTTATACAGTAGTTTAAAAAAATGGGACTGCTCTTAATCCATTAACAAAGAGTGTGTTTTCAAATCATGCACACGCATTAATCATGGCATGTAGCTCAAATTTCACCAGACAAGACAAATGTTTTGACTATCCACAGCATCACAGAATAAAAAAGGTCTATAAGTAGGCAGAAAAAAAAATCTTATTTATATAGTGTTTTATATAGGGGATGCAAACAGCTCTGTATGTATTTTGGTGTTCTGTAAATGCCAAGGAGACATAGCAGCATCCATTGGAGTTAACGGTGCAGCACTTTTGTGTTCAGTAGCACAAATCATTAATCATGAGGCCGGCCATATTCTTGTAGTGCCTGTGCTTTCATTACTGGGCCTAATTAAACAGTTCTGTGAACTGGAATCTCAGATTCCTCTGTTACAGATTATCATTAATTATGGTGAAAGTGCTCAGAGATGTTGGACTCAATTATATTCTGCTCAACCCTGGCAGCGGGGTGATTCATTGTTCTGAGCACTCCACAGCCATACTGTCTCTGCTTATCACCAACCTCCACTTTTGTAAATTGGGCTCTGCCAGCCAACAAACTAAGAATTATGTGCTGCTTTTTTCATTACAAACATGTTGGAGAAGCACAGACCAATTAAGGGTGGGATATTTTGTGTGGAGTGATGAGGCAGGCATCGGTGCACGGAGATGGGGGGTTGGATGGGGGTACTATGGGAATGAGCTCACCACTATGCTTAAGTTGTGGCTTTATTGGGTCTGCTGACTGATTAGGTTCAGTCTTCCTCCTCAATATGCCAAAGCTCTCAATATTGTAACAGTGAAATTAGAATTTGGATAGATATTATATTGAGATTTCTCTACAATTCGACTATATAAACACAAATTCATTATTGTGGAGGAGGGTTTAAATGGAGCTTTCTGTTATGCCGGCAGCTTAGCGTGTGGAAGGAAGCGTTAACTTTTCATAATGTTTGTGTACGACATGCAACTTTTAATGCAGCTGAAAAATGTCAACATTACCTCTGTGGGTTTATGTAGGGTGTGTGGAGGTCTGTGATGGAAGCAGCGTGTGAATGAGATTACTGGTCACCTCCTTTTAGGGTCATAAAATAGAGAGGAAAATCTGAATCAAAGGGAAACAGACATTTCAATAGTAAGCTTAGGCGTTCACGGTTTGTAAAATCTCATATGCCACTGAAGGTAGTGATTTTAATATATATGAAAATCAGGCAGAACTGTGTGCATGTGTCTCTTAGAATATCACCAGTGGGAGATTTTCACAGCCTTGCAAACACTGTTGACTCTAACAGAATAAAGAGGGGGGAAATAAAGAAAAAAGGATAAATAATAATTTAAATCTGTTTGCTTTGAGAACAAACACCTTGCAATAAAAATAGCAAATCTGGAAGAAAAAAAAAATAACAATCCATATTCTAAAATGGCAATATTTTATTTTACTGTATCGTTGTTCATCCTGTAGTTTCTTAAACTACTGCTGATTTAATCCCATAATTCCTCCTGCAAAGGGGCAGGAAATGGGATTTTTCCCCACTTCTAGTGACATAGCACCAGCTCATTGAAAATGTAATGCACTACTTCCAAGTCATGGGTCAGCTGGCAATCTGAATTTTAAAAGGACTGTGAATAATATTCTGTTTTATTTTGAAAATGAACTTTGTGGCCTCCATCATGAATCCAATATATGTCTTAATCTTCTGGGCTCTTGAAGCCCACATCTCTGGAAGAAGGCCTTTGACTCCTAAACCTAATAAGGAAATCACTTGTTTTCACATTCGTCTTTTTATCGGGGCTGACACAAAACACTTCTTTCTTCTAAAACTATTTGATGAACCATAAAAATTATGGGATTTAACACAGGATTTTCCAAGCCTCACGATGCAGCAGAAAAAAAAAGCATAATTAAATGATAACAGGCTAATAAAATATACATTCTGTAATTAATTAATAAAGGGTAAATTGTGAATTAGATGTTAAAGATGAAAAGATTAGCATCTGGGCATCTGTTATTGTTGTGAACTGAACATGGCTGACAGTGGCAGTGCATCTGAGCGTTAATTACGCACTAACCTTTTCAAATTTTTCAGATTTAGACGTGTCGCGTTCTGCGACTCTGAGCGTTTGGAAAATGAAAACATACAATGACCAATAAGTATCTACTCACATTAGCATAGTCTTGTAAATCCCAATGCCCTAAAACAGGCCACAGAAATCCTCCCCTATTTATCTTAAAATAGCCACTTAACTTTGACTGACACTAATTCTCACTACAAGAAACTGCAGAAACCCCTTTATTCCCCCTCCTTCTGTGTCTGTCAGAAAATTATAAAAGACAGAGATTGGGATGTCCCCAGTGTGCAAATCCTTTTATTCTGTCAGATTACAGCATTTGATATGACGTAGTGCGGCACTCTGGCCTCACATGCCTGGCAGAAAGAAGGGACCTGTCAGCTGCGGAGAGGAGCAGAGCGGATCATCAATCTGACTGATCCACAGGCCCAGAGACTGTCATCTCCTCCGACTGTACAAGTCAACACAAATAAAAATGAGGAAGCAAAAGCCATAATGACTGGGAGAGATCCAGGCTCATTGTGACCATTACTTTTATTCAAACCCTACAGATGACATGATGTGAAAAATGAGCCTGTGTCTAGTCGGGTGCCCATTAGTGAGTGAGCACATTATCTCCCCTTTTTCACATTGAATCTCCTCCCTGCATGCAGTGGCAGATGCTCCAGAGGAGTCACTCACTTTATGGGCTTTTGACTGCAGTACTCTTTTAAATACAGGGGCCTGCACTAGGCAGGGATGATGTATGGCTGCCAGTGCTCTTTACTTCACTGACAGATGCCTTCAGTGGAATCCTCCTTAAAGCTTCTGTTTAAAACTAATGGGGACAGCTAAGTTCTTCTGTCGCCGAGCAGATTAGCGCATATCAAAAATGATAATTACGCAGAAAAGATGATTTGTAAAAGTGCAATTTACTTAACACCAATCATGAAATACACTCCCTCGTAAAATATACTTCTTCCCCCCAAAAAAATCAGACTTTTTTTTGGCATCATATCTAAAGTAAGATCAGTTGAAAAGCAATCCCAGAGATTAATCTAGTGAGATCAACACAGTGGTTTAGTGGTTAGTACATATCAGCCTCACATCAAGAAAGTCGTTCGTGCAAGCCCTGAGTTGGGCCTGGGGTCTTTCTGTGTGGAGTATTCATGTTCTCCTTGTGCTTGTGTGGGTTATTCCCTAAGTATCCCGGTTTCCTCCCACAGTCCAACAACATGCATGTTTTGGCTGTGTGAACCAGAGTACACAAGGAATGTTCCACACAAACACAAGGAATACATGCAAACATCACGCAGAAAGACCCCAGGTCCAAACCCAGGGATTGAACCTTCTTGAAGGACATGCCTTGATGCAACAGTGTTAACCACTAAGCTGTTGTGCTGCCATTTTCCATCCTTCCATTACCTTTACCCACTTCTTCCTTGTTGGGTCACTACTGGTGCCCAGCAGTCACTGTGCAAGAGGTGAGGTACACCCTGGACAGGTCTCCAGTCCATCACAGGGACACGTAGAGACAAATGAGACAGACAACCATTCACTCTCTCACTCACACCTAGGGAAAATTTAGAGTTACCAATCAGCCTAACATGCATGTTTTTTGTCTGTGGGAGGAAACCGGAGTACCCGGAGAAGATCTACGCCTGCATGGAGATCACACGCAAACTCCACCCTGAAAGATCCCCGGCCAGGATTTGATCGGGTGACCTTCTCGCTGAGAGGCAACAGCTCTACCTGATCCGCCGTGCCATTTTATCTTGAAACATACTGGATTCATAGATAATCAAGACAAATTTTTTAAATAAATTATATAGTCAGAAACAGTATCAGATCTCACACAATCTGTTAGCGCTTGGAGTTTTAGGTGGGGAGTTCAACTTCTGCCAAACTGACAAAATTTTGCCATGTTTTATTTAACTGAGTCAATTAGCTGTGGCAGCCATCTTGAATGGTGTTGACTGTTATTGTCAATCAGTTTTAGATGTGCATTTAACTTTTTTAAACATTTCCAAAACTGTTCACTGTCTGTTTGTTAATAATAAAAAAAAAAGACTAAGTTGACTATGATAGTTAATGGAATTTTTTTCATTATTATTTTGTGCTTGATGTATTAATTAGGAATCATTCTCAGCATCTACAACACCAGTTCTTCGCTAATTATCTCCAAGTTCGACAGGGTTGCAGACCTTTTTGTGTTGTGGCAAATCAGCTGTGGAGGTATAGTCCTTGATGACTTTCTGAGAGTTTCATTAAAACTAGTTTACTCATCCACGAGACATTTTGCTAACAAAGACACACACACAAGCAATTGCATTATTCTCGCCTTCCATGAAGGCGAGCAATAATAAATGTGAACGTGCCGCGTTACAGCGCAGCTCATAGGTTGTGTTCTGTGACTGGGAGCCTTGGCTTTGCTCCGGCATGAGTTTCAACCACAGCCGCTTGGTTCAATTTAATCTCTGACAAGAAACAACAAGCCTTTGGGACACCCCTGCAGTCCACCTCAACACTGAACAACATCATAAGCAGCTCCACTCGGAGGGTTAAGATCTACTGTAGCTGTCAAGGGAGAAATATGTTTCCATTTTACAACTTCAGTGCCAAAGAAGACCATACAAATGCTTCTCGATTTCATTCACTATTGCTCACTCGTTTGAATCTCTGCTCCCTTTTTGCCCCAGTCAGTTTATTTTTCACCGTGCCTTCACTCAAGAGCTTCCCTGGTGACTGTGTCTTATTACTTGTAGGAGACAGCTACACAACAGAGCTGAGGTTGCCCCTGTGATATTGCTCTTTTTTATTACAGAGTTCAAAGGACGCATGGGATTTGGTGTTTTTGAATCAATTTATTTGCCTCTGTCCCTCTTTTTTTATATAATTATCATCTAAATACCGTGTGATGGACTTGCCACCTGTCCAGGATGTATACCTTGCCTCTCGCACAGTGACTGCTGGATCTGCGCCTGTGGCCCCCCGTGATCCAAAAAGGAAGAAGTGAGTAAAGATAATGGATGGATGGATCATCAAAATAAATGAGTGCAACAGAATTTGACTGTCACCGCATATAATACAGATCAGCTGATTGATAAGGCTGCCTAAATACAAATATGAGCTCTTTGGTATCAAGAGATTATTTTAAAAAGCACATAGCATTTGATCAAAATAAGTCCATGGCATACAGATGAACAAGAGTAAAGCAAATTTAGACTTAAAAAGGAAATAGTTTCCCAGGTTTCCTTTTCCAATGTAGTTTTAAAAGAAACAGAAAACAACATACATGTGTAATAATTACATTACATATTAGCAATCAGCTCTTTGAAGAAGGCAAATAACAAACGGTCAACCATTTAAAAAATGGAATAATCTGTTTTAAGGGCATCATAAGTTTTACCTAGACTTACAGTTGCCACAAAATATAATTAAAATAGCAAGTTATTGTGTCAATTAGCTATGATTTCTGCCACGATTCCTGCAAATTTACTGTACATGGACACATTGTACAGTAGTTACTCTGTGGAGCATCTCGTCACATCACACACACATATGAAAGACTCATGCCAGCTTTATTTTTTTAATTTTTAATTTTTTTTATTTTCATGTTTGAATCAGAAAACAACCAAATGAGTACCCTGGAGTAGAGACTTAGTTGTGAGTTTGTTCGAGTCACAACACACAGAAATGGTGCCTGATTTTTACCTGATGGTAATCGCTAAATGTAAATTTGCACAAAGATAAAAAGTCACAATTAATCCATAAATACATATAACCAAATGAGGTTTAAAAAGTGTGTTATTTCTAATACTAATGAATCGTTAAATGACACAAGGCTTTTGATGGCAGCATGATTAGGCAACCCTTTTAGATACATTTAGTCACAGACAGTGTATTTAATGTTTCAGTAGGGAATAGTTATGCTCAAGAAACTGTTCATAATAGTTGTAAGATGTGTCAGTGATGCTGTTCTTTTTTCTCACAGCTGCCACAGTCTTTTTCCCTGTTTATCCAAACATAAAAAGTTCAGATGTTTCCACAAGTATCTCGGGCATAATTGCGCTAATCACCTGGCGCACCTGATTTCTCGATTCATTTTCTCCATTCATCACGAACCAACGTCATGACAGCTTGCAATCTGTTTGTTTTGACTTGTCAAAAAGAAACCAAAGGCATGTATCAACAAGGAATAAATGCTACTGCAGGATGTCACCAGCTGCACATGATATGATGAATTACAATCCCATGTTAATCATGAGAAGTCGCAGTAATGGGCTGTTTACATGGCGTTCTATCACAAACCCTCTCGGACTGTTGGAGACATGGATTGGTGAACAGGAAGAAGGAACGTTGTTCTTTTGAATACTAATGAACAGACTTTGTTGTTTTGCTCCTCTTATTTGTTTTCCACCATAAACAAAAACAACTAAAAATGCATTTACAGAGTAAAATGTGTCTTCAATGAAAGATTAACTGAGTTTGTTCAAGCAGCTATAATTGCTTTTGCCTAAATCTGCCAGCTTGTTGATGTTATTGTTGTTCAATTTAAATAAAAAAATCACCCATTCCCAAGACTGTCTTATAATAAAGCAGTGGGGGTTTTATTTGTAGTCATTCAAAGTATTTCTCTATAACTTGCATGCACAATCATGTAACAAATGTGTGTGTGTGTCTGTGCGTGCGTGCGTGCGTGCGTGCGTGCGTGCGTGCGTGCGTGTGTGTGTGTGTGTGTGTGTGCATCTATTGAGGAAGAGTGGCCAAAGAGCAAACAGCAGTAGGTCCAGCAACAAGGTCAATAATAGCATAAGTACCTTTTTATTTCCCCAGCCACCCACAGCGTTGGATCCTGCAGTTTGTCCAGCAAACTTACTAATGGCTGGAAAAGCCTCATTGCTTCATTATCATCTTTTTGTTTGTTTGCTTATTTTAATCTATGAAGGGATTAATGGGTATGTCTGAGCAGGTGTGTCAGCAATTAAATGAGAATTGTAGGTATGAAAAAAATTAAAATTACCTAAATAAGCGTTAACTAGAGAAATTGCATTTCCTATATAAATGCAGTGGGAATGCTTATTACAGAAGAACTTGCTGAGAGCATGCTGAAATTAGCTGAAAACATGCTTAAATATGGCTGAAATGGAAGAACAAGCTTAAGTTAGCAGAAGAAAGCAGAAAGAACATATTTGCTGAATTGAAATAAGCAGAAATTTGTACAAAAATTAGGAAACAACCAAAAAAAGCTGAAATTGGCAACAAACAAAAAAAAAGTTGAAATGTTGCTGAAAATGCAAGAAGCTTAAACTACCATGAAGGAAGTGGTAGGAGCTGAAATGAGCTTTAAAAAAAAAAAAAAAAAAAAAGTGGAATTGGCGGAAAAAGCTAAATTTAGCAGAACAGCTAAATAGTAGCTGATATAGCTGAAACTACCAGAAAAAAAAGCTGAAAAGAAATGAGCATTTAAATGCAATTAGAATGAGTGGCTGATTAGAATAAAGAATTTAATTAAGTTGAAACTAGCAGAAATTACCACAAAAAAATTTTAATGATCTGAAATCAGCTGAAATTAGCTATAACATGCTAAACGATAGCCGAAAAGGTAGACTAAGCTTAATTTATCAGAAGAAATTTTAAAAAGCACATTAAATAGCTGAAAAGGCTGAAACTTGCAAAAATAAGCTGAAAGGAACATAAGGCGAAGTTAGCAGAAAGAAATTAGAAGAGGCACAAAAATATTGCAGTTGGCAGATAGACTGAAATGAGTACAAAACAGCTGAAAAAACTGCTAAAAGTAGCTGAAAGTTACTGATTTTTTATTTTATTTTTATCTTTAATTTCCACAAGGAAGCTGAAAGAAGCTGAACTAGAACAAAATGTGAAAGGAGCAGTAAAAGGCTGTAAACAGATCTAAAGATTTGAAGGATGTAAAATGAGCTCTCTTCATTTTCTATGAATGAAAAATGGGCAGAAAAGGCTAAATATTTCAAAAAGCGAAAGTTGTACCAATTCAAAAAGTCATAGCAGGATAATCCTGTACGAGCTGAATGTTTTGATACATGATTTGTTGAAATAGCTTGAAAACTGTGGGACAAAAATCACAAAAAAACAAAACAAAAAATGTACGTAATAGATTAAGTAACTGCCATGAATATAGAATAATAAATATAAACATGATCACAATACAGTACTGTAGTTTGAATGCTTAACTGCATTCTATAAAAAAATATTTATAATAAGGAATGGAACAAATCTTTTGCGGTAGAGTTTTGGTGAGAAGTAATGAACAGGACTGGCAGTCTGATAAGTAGTCTGAACAGCCAGACCCAAACAGGAAGTGCAATAGCTAGCTGCCACTGTATGCACTTGGAAAATTCTAGGTGGCCACGAAATATGAAAACACAGTGTAAAGGTTTACACATTTGGATTTGTATGATTGTGAAGTTTTATTTTTTGCAATTATAGTTGTTTTAAAATAGTAGCAATTGACTTTGGACTTGACTGAGCTCAGGCTCTTCTCATCGATCAGGTCAGATATTCTGTTTTATTTCATCTCAGTGGACAGAAGTTGAATCAGGGGCTCATGTCATTGTCAATTTAACCATATTTCACCTGTAAATTAAAAAAAATAAAATAAATGCAAAATTTGCTAATTGTTTTGCTTAAGCAAGGTGATGTAGTTGGCAACACTAGATGATATAGTATTAAATCCTATAGACATTGTAACACTGTACCCCAAATTCTCAGGGAAGTGATTATCAATGTATTTAATTAGGTAAATTTTATCCGAAAATGTTTTATTCAGCCATCGCAGTGCTAAAAATTAATTCACCTGTAATTTATTCATTCAGAATTATTCACAAAAAGCTTGTCTTAATGGTGAAACACAACTTTTTCCAATAATTTAAAAACAGCATATTGAATATAAAATCTTGCTTTTAAGTCTACACTGACTTCAGGATTTTATTAATTTCTCACTCTAACGCCAGCCATACTTTCAAAGACATTTATTAAATCAGTAAAACTGCATAAAAAGGAAGTATTTTTAGGGAAATTTGAAAACGACAATATAACTAAAGTAATTATGGTAGTATATGAAATATGTTGAAGGAGGCTGCTGCGTGTAAATAAATGGAAATCAAGAGTAAATAGAAACATCACAAGCCGAGACACACTTTGAAAGAAAACTGTGCTACATCTAAATTGCTTCCACACTCCATGGGCTCAATATGCGATTTAAAAGAACCCAGCGGTGGCAATATTCTTCTGGTATGGTGTTTAGTTTTAATAGGAACCCTCAGCTCAAATATGAGCTGACAAACACAGCAAGACAAACACAGTCTCTCTCCGGCAATGAAATATACACTATCAAATAGACCTGTACCTTTTTGAATCCGCTGTGTGGGTGAAACTAAAGCGCAGAACAAACAGCATTCTGATATAGCTTTGAGGGTGATAACAGCTCCTGACAGGGTGGAGAGAGCCGGCGTCGGGCTCCGTGCAAAAACACCGCCTGTGATTGACACGAATCCCCCGGCCTCAGAGAAGTTTACCTTTTAATGAGAGCTCAGAGAGGCCCACTAAACAACCTGGTGTGCAGGCTCTCACCGACAGCAGGCGACGGCTGCGGAGGATTGCACGCATTCATGTGTGCTCGAGTTATTTGTGCACGCGTATTGACGCTTGTCTGTGACCACTTGTCGCAGATTTCAATCAAGGATTTCAGCCGTGCTCAAATATCCCCGTCTCTTTTGGTGCTAAGTTGTTTGAAGAAAATGAGTGGATTCGGGATCAAGAGCCTTTCTGGAGGAATTTAACTCTGTTTGAGGATTATGACTTCTTCATCCTGTACAAAGCCTGCAGAGAGAGCTATATGCTAGCCCTTGGAGGCCGAGCTTTGCAATGCATTTCAGCCTCTGCGATAGAAAGCTGATAAAATCCAGAAAGACTTCACATGTTTTTGGCAGGATTCTTCAAATACAAGAAAGAAACCTTTACAATTTCACTGTAGAATAATGAACCTTTCAGGGTCTAAGAACATGCATGCTTTTAAACGCTTATAGATATGTGATAATGGGAGGACACATATAAGGAATTAAAATGTTGGGAGTGGTGGTGCAGAGGTTAGAGAAGGTGGGCCTGTGATTCAACCTCATTTGCCCCATTCTAAGCCCTTGAGCAAGGCTTTAACCTCCTTCATCTGCTCCCTGGATGCCCTAGATAGCAGCTCTGTGCTCCACACAGCGGGCTGTGGTAGCTCTGTGGTCTGTGGTTGCGTCAGGAAGGGCATCCGGTGTAAAAATAATTTCCAAGTCTTTGTACGACTTAGTTCAAAGTGGTGACCCCTGAATATGTGAGCAGCTGGAAAAAAATAAATAAATAAATAAATAAAAAAAAGTAAAATAAAAAAAAGAATATTGCATAATTTTATTCAGCTCCCTGCTTTAGTAAAACTTTAAAAAATATTCAGATTTTTTTTTTCTCTTTTTTGTTTGTTTATTTATGTCAGGGTTTATTTCTCAACTTTCTCTCAAACTGCTGCAAAAGCCACACCCCTTTCCATCGGACTTATGAATTACAATTAGCACGCCAGCACATCCCCTGCCAGCTCTGATCAGCATCTTCAGGTTCCAGACAGACTTCCTGCAGCATCGACAGCACGCCTGATCTGTTGCCGGGAGACGCCACCGTGACCTTAGCCCTCGCAGAAAGCCCCAAAGTAACTATGAGTGCTGTTTCCTTAAAAAATTAAAGATTAAAAACTTCAGCTCATGAGTGAACTGCGTCTGCATCTGGATCATCTCTGGTGAAAGGCTCATTTCTGCCAGTATTTATCCTCTTTACGGCATCAGCGGACAGCAAAACAAGAAATCAATGAAAATGGGGACAAATTACTGTAAGCGTCAATATTTAAGACAGCCGAGGAAAAGGGCTTCCTGCTCGTAACAGATCCCCTCCATTTATTTTAAGATTATTGAGCGGTGGGTTTGTCAATTGCTGATAAGCCCATTAGTTAGTTGTTGATAAAACAATTTAGCATCATTATATTTCTAAATGTAACAAATGGAGGCAGTTAAAAGATGGGATCACTGTGCAGAAACCACACAGCTTTTCTTTACCCGACGTGCCCTCTGTTCAATAAAAAAGTTTCAAGTAAGATTTATTTACACAAATCAAAGACTAACAGCTAAATGAATCGTGTTTTGCAAAATATATTTATGGTTTTTGTCATGAACAGAACTAAAACCTACAATATGGAGGAATTTATACAGTTTTTAAATAGACAAAACCTTTTTGCTATTAAGGTTGTTCTTATATTAAAAAAAAAAAATCCAAACAAAACATTAAGTTCCACTTTACAATAAGGCTCCCCTTATATATGCTAATAAATAGTGTATAGATACATTATTAATTCCCCTATAAACACTTTATATATCATTAATAATTGTTTATTATGCCTTAATTAAGGGTGACAGAGAGACAAAACTGATCAGTTTATTTCCTAATAGTGGGCCATATTTCATCTAGAGTTGTTATATTAAACATTTCAGACTAAGTTACTACCTTGAAAGTGCAATAAGCATTTGTAAACCAGATTTTTAGGGTATAATATTAGTTGTAGATACAATGCAATGGTACAGTACAATATTATAAATCCTTATTGTACTTACAAGGTAGTAACTTAGTCTGAAATGTTTAATATAACAACTCTGGATGGAATACACTGTAGGTGAACAGATTTGGCTCACTATTTGGCAAGAAATGGATAAGTTTTGTCTGCCACCATTAATTATTGCATTATAAGCAGTTATTGATGATTTATAAAGTGTTTATAGAGAAATTAATAATGTATCTATAATAAGGGGAGCCTTGTTGTAAAGTGGTACTGATCATTCAACCCTGTTCACAAAACAACATAGTCAATAAAACGAGACAAAACAAAATGCCTGTGTGTGTGTCAGGAGTGCTTTGCCTTGCCGAGAAGATTTGGCCGCCGCACAAAGTGACTGTCTCCGTCCTCACTCATGTCTTTTGTTCGCACCCAGCTCCATACAAACCGCAGCCAAACAGACAGAGGTGATCATCTCTGGGGCAGAGGAAGCCATGAGCGAGCACTAAAGAGGCAGTAGCACCTCCAACAGACAGTCGCAGCAGGGGACGAACGAACTATAGCCACATCAATTACTACCTCTCACCGCAAGGCCACCTCCCTTCACTTTGAAAAGAAAATAAATTA
>JARVGV010000280.1:16922875-16933799 GCA_031762435.1 Hypsolebias longignatus | reverse complement strand
TTCCCCCCCCCCCCCCCCACACACACACACACACTTTGTATCATCAATCATCTTGCTTTCTCAATCGCTCTGTAGCGTCAGTAACTACAGAGATGAAACTGCACACGGATATTACTCCACTGAGACAGGATCTGCAAAAATCATGCAAAGCTTTTTACTGAGTGATATATATAAGCACAGGCTTTGGTCATGTGCAGGTTTTTATTTATACATCTCCAAACTTACATTTTCATAGAGCAGCAATGTTTTTAATCTCATGAGCAAGATAAGAATAAATTACACATTTCATCATCCGAGAGCAGTGTGGATGTAGGTGCTTTCATGTGAAGCATATTATAGATACATGCAGTTGTTATTTCCAACAACAGTATGTTTTAATTAAGCCATGAAGGCAGCACACTTCCCAAAACTGGACATGTGTTGTGTTAATGAGCCACCTCAGCTGTCCTCTGTGGTTTCTTTCAAGGCTGCTTGGTTCTCTTTTGGACAGGATAAAATGTAGTGAGGAACGAGTGAAGCAGCAGTGAGAATTCAGCGAGGTGATTAAAGGTAGCAGCAAAGGCCCTTTCTGGGTGCAAAAGATTAAGACGATGCCCATCTCTCATCTTCCTCAAAGCCCAAGTTATTTGATGTGGCTGCTTTCAGGCTTGGTGGTCCAGAACCAGCATTTCTCTCTGCAGCAGATCACAAATGGAGAAACGCACACTTTAAATGTGTTTTGATGAGAGCGTTTGTCGTTGGAGGACAAACTGAAAGATTGGATTGTCGCAGCGCAGGGCGGGTTTAAGATTCATCCGGCTGACGACTGAGAGCCAGAGAAGATTTTATGAGGCGGAATCAAACGTATGCAAATGCGCAAAGTATTTCGTTTTTGACAGAAGGCATTTGCAATAGAGTGCATTCAAAGTCTGCAACAAAATGAAACGCAAAAAACAGTGTGCTGAAATAAATAACTGCAAAACGTTGCTGCACACATTTGTTCCTGTTTTAAGGATTTTCTTATTTCAAAATGATTACATTGCCATTAATGGAAGGACTTAAAATGCCTTACCTATTTATTTTGTACTAAATGAATTATACTGAAGGTTGATGAATGAATATAAATTAGACTGATTTGTGTTTACATATTGGCAGAAAAAAAATCCTTTGGTTTGGCAGCGATGGTTAAACACAGAATTACTTGGGTTTGGTTTTGGAGCAAATCATTTGCTTAGGATGGGAACAGATTAAGTTTTGGCCTAAAATGCTGCCGTCTTAGCTGCTCATTTCTAGGGGACACATTAGTGCAAGCTGTGGGTTTAAACTGTTCCTGATTATCCTTTTTCTAGAATCATATCATGGCTACTATTGCATGGAGATCTTTAGGATACATTTTGACGCAGAAGCCTCTGTGGGAACTGTTCTTGATGACAAACTGACATTTGACCCACGTGAACTCACTTTGTAGGAAGGCCCAATAAATAATGTATTTTTATCAGAAGCTTGAATATTGATTCTACTTTTATGAGAATGTTTTATTGAGTCTCATAACTTTCACCTTCATGTGTTGGTTTGGATTGTTAACATGCAAGACCAAGAAGAAAATCTTGGGAATTGTCAGGATGTGCAGCAAAACTGCTGGCATAGCCCTACAGAACTTCATGAACCTACACAAGGCGAGGTCAGTGAGCAAGGCCAGGCTGATTCTGGCAGATCCTGATCATCCACTCCATGGTGAGTTCAGGTTGCTTCCATCTGGACGCAGGCACCTGCTGCCCAGATGTAGAACAAACAGACTGGAAAACTCATTCATCCCTGTAGGGGTCAGGCATCTCAACGAACAATGATCTCTGTACTGATTTTTTAATGTCTTGTCTAGTTTGGATGTTTTGTGTGCCTCCTGACTGTGAAACAAATTGCCCCTTGGGAATAATAAAGATTCTTGAACTTAAACTCTGACAAAACGGTTTGGTACAAGACAGTGTTTTGGGCTAAACTCTAAAGTCCTGCAAGTATCTTGTGTAAAAAATACAAAAGACTGGTTTGCTTGGTTTAAGAAATCACATAAATCTGCCATACATTGGTGTTGTGCACATAGTTGAGTAAACTGTACACACAGATTTGTTAAGTCTTATTTCTGTGTAAGCATTAAGACCTCTAATAAGAATATTTATGTTCATATATTGTTTTCCATAGCCAGGCTCTGCACTCGGTTTGCTAAAATTTGACAGAAGCTTTGAAAGTCTTCCAAAGTGAGACCTTGAAACGTTCAACCTATAGTTCTTGCAACAATGAAATTTATAGCTGAAAAAAATCTTCAAGCTGCTTCAGTTTTCATTTGCAAAGAGATGAAAAGTTCACCTGGCAGCACTCTGACACAAGCACGAAATAATTGCATCTCTTGCAGGGCACGCTTACATAACTGAAAGACTGGTTACATCATTGCATCATTACATAGGTGTGTCAGTCATATCTGATGCAGTCTGGAAGAAACATTGCTTCATGTGGACAACGGTCTCAAGTTTAAGGAGAGATGCATCATCTTTGAACGCCAACAATGGGAGGCACAAACAAAAAGTAAATGTGTGGGTGTAAGTTCTGACAAGATGTTATATCTGTGAGAAAACAGGTGCATCTTAAAAAATAGAAAATTGTGAAAAAGTTATTTTTGGTCAATCATTTCATAAAGTGAAACTTATATATTATATAGATTCATTACACAGAGACATACCACTATTTCTTGTAATGTTGATGATTATGACTAACAAAAAATAAAAAACCAAAACTCAGTGTCTCAGAAAGTTAGAATATTGTGAAGAGGTTCAATATTGTTAACTCATCAACTGATTAACTCCTAAACATGAGCTATAAATGTTTCATTCCTCAAGCCACTCCTGAACCAGATACAACATCAGAATTGTCTTACCTGCTGAGGAGAAGAAGAACTGGACTGTTGCTCAGTGGTCCATCATCATCTTTTCAGATTAAAGTAAATTTTCATGTCATTTGGAAATCAAGGTCCCAGAGTCTGGAGGAAGAGTGGAGAGGTCCAGAATCCATGTTGCTTAAAGTCCAGTGTGAAGTTTCCACAGTCAGTGATGGTTTGGGTCCATGTCAAATGCTGGTGTTGGTCCACTGTGTTTTGTGAAGTCAACACAGCATTACATAAATTACATAAAGTTAAATACAGTACACTACATAAATGTTTGTAGTGTATTTAACTGTGGAAGAAGCTTTGTTTAGCGGATGATGTCCAAGACAAATTTCCCCTTGGGGACAATAAAGTATACATCTATCTATCTAGCATCTACCAGGACATTTTAGAGACTTCATGAAAGCTTTATAGAGATGATGAATTCATTTTCCAGCAGGACATGGCTCCTGCTCACACTGACAAAGGTACTGGCTGTGGAATATTCTAATTTTGATTATTTGTCAGCCATAATCATCAAAAGTACAATAAATTAAGGCTTGAAATATTTCACTGTATGTGTAACGAATCTATGCAGAGTTTATCTTTCTGAAATGGACAAAAAAAAAAAAACTGAACTTTGAACTGATTTGATTTTGTTTTTTTAGATGCACCTCTACATAGAGTATTTCTCTTCTGCTGCTCTGTCCCCTTTTCTTCTACTGGTTTTCATGAATTCAGAAAAGCATTTCTGGTTTCTTCTTTCCACAGCTGCCTTTTGTGTTTGCTCAGGATGGGACAGTGCAATAAAGTGCTGGCTTCCTTCCTTAGATAGAAAACGTTTACTAACTGACTTTTCTAATGTGATTATTATTATTATTTATTTTTATTTTTTTTTGTATAGTGCCCTGAGACGACTTTTGCTGTGATTTGGCACAATATAAATAAACTGAACTTAATTTGTTCAGTCCTTTTGTCTTTGACAAGTGTAGAAAAAAATTCTAATAAAAATGAACCAAATCTGGGGATAATCTGCAGTCAGGCTGCAACCATCAGCTGGTATCAAGAGCCTTCATCTATCAGTCATCAGTAACTGGGAGGATTACTGGTGAAAATGGTCTGAAATCCCCTATTTCAGGACAGTAATCAGTCCTGTTCAGGAAGCAGACACTTCTCCACACGTCAGATCAGAGCTTTGTGGCCGGGCTGAGAAGTTTAATCTTAAAAACAGTCAAAAATGCTCGGCCCTTTTTAGAGTTGCTCTGTTAGTTTTTCATCAGTCAAATGATCCAACATAAAAGCAATATGTCACGTATAATGGATTGTAGTCTAAAGTATAAAAACTTCACTGTTTCCTCCTGTGAATGATCAGGGTCCCACAGCTGCTTGACAGCATCAAATCAAATCAGATCAATGTTTAAAATAATGCATTTGAGTTTTCAATTTTCATTTCTCACCACTGGTAAATGCTGCATCCTTTCTCTCAGTACAACTCCTGTGTAATGATGTGGGAACAACGAACTGTAGTTTTTGACAAAGTCATGCGACAAAACTAATAGTGCTATAAAAAAAAAAATTAAAAACTGAGACTTAGCAATAACCCTGGTTTAAGAGGATAAGATCAATATGCCCATAATTTAAGAATAAAAACATTAAAGTAAATCATGACTGATCTTCCGTCCATAACATTTTATTCTGTTTCCGTGTGTTTACTGATAGTCCATGTTTAGATCATATTTATGTTTTACAATATGCTATTTGATTATGAAAGTTGTACAGTTTGAATAACATTTGATTAAGTTGTATGCTTCCAAAGGACAAACATTTATGTGTTTTGAGCTGATGAAGCAAATGTTTTGTACAAAAGGTTCATTTGGAGGCCTTCATGCAGCCAGGTCTTCCCTCCTCATCGCCTCCACTGTTTCCTGATGTAGAGCCTGCCATTGTACTGTACAAAGATGATGCTATTAGCATAGATACATTAAACATGAGGCCTGAGTTGGGTGCTGGAATAAAATGGAACAGATGGTAAGCATATTTTGAGCTGAGCCAGAATGAATAATTTCCCCAACTGATGACACAGCATTGCCAGCTACAGCTTTACAAACTTCCAATTTAGTGTGAGCAAAGTTTTAGTTTGTATACTCAAAGAATGATTTGTCTAAATGCCACAAGCTTTAAAATGGTACGGTTAAAGGCAATGTAATGATGGTCCTAAAATGGACAGAAATTTCAAAGGTTCATTTTTTTTATTTATTTTTTTTTTTTAAGGAAACACTGAAACATAAGAATAATTGATCTCTCTCTGATCCTTTCTGGGTTTAGTTTTGTAAATCAGTTGTTGCTGTGTGAGACGTTCTCTTACACTTGCTTAGACTTGCAGTTTTAAATGGTGGATGTTTGTCCTGGAGGGGACAGCTGACCTGAGACCTTCCTGTCAGCATGAATAAGAGATGGTGGAATGTTCTGTAGTACATTTCCTGGGATGGAGAGGGTCCTTTTCCAAAATAAACAAGTTCTTCCTCTTTTTTTTTTTCTGCAAAGTGGGATTTCTTTTATTTAGATTGCTGTATTTAAATGTTGTGTGCATTTCTAGAATATTTCTGACAAAAAAATGTTTTGCACGGTCAAAATTGTTTAGCTTATTACAGCATGTGATATAGAGGTGACATAGTGCACATAGGAAGCGAACACTTTAAATTCACTCAGTACAAATAAATCAGAATATGATCTTGTGAGAATATTGTTTTGCTGAATAGCTGTGGTGATTTTTGCCTCTTTTTTTTGGGGGGGGGGGGGTGCTCAAGCACCCCCTAAATTTTATTCAGCACTCCTGAAAAATAAATTATTATTTACTGTGTAATGTTCTTTGTTGATACTAATGTCTTGAATTAATTGCTTGAATTAATTTTGTTAAAGAATGGGCAGATATAATAAGATTTATATCTTCTTCTGCTTCCTTTCATTTCATGTACTGTTTGGTTTCTTTTATCTATGTGGTGTTGTAAATGGTTTTTTGTGTTCTTTTAAACTTGAAATGAATAAATAAAATAAAATAAATAAAAATAAATAAAAAATAAAGTAACAAAAAATACAATAAATGAATAAATAAATAAATTGGGGGTGGGGTCAGTTCTGTTTTTGTGTTTTGTGTTCTGTTTATTGCATTTATGAGTCAGTGCAACAAAATAAACAATTTTAAAAGGTAACAGATCATTGTAATACTCTGTTGCCCCTGAGCTGCTGGCTTTCAGAAACTGTGCCCCCTGAGCTGTTTAGTTGAACAGTCCTGCTTTAGAAGGTGGAATAAAGTTTATTCTGTTTCCAAACCCTAAAATCTGGAGGAATGTAAAATATGAAAAAGCCCTGTGGCTGACCTCATGAGCAACTGAATACAACTATGAGAAACAGGAAGTACTGCATGCTCATCTGTATGAAGGTAACTGCAGGTATGGTTAATGATTAAATTAAAGGTTAACGATTAAAGCTAGTCATGCTTTGTTTTGTGTGTTTTGTATGTAAATATAGTCATGTTGTAACTTCTGGTTGCATAAATTTACTCTTTTTGTTTGTTATGATCAGTTAACGCTACACTGATTTTGTACAAAGCGCCTATTAAATGTAATGCAGAGTGCTGTCTGCAGCATCTTAGCTAGCACATCTGTATTGCACACCACTAGCTTGGTGCTACTTCTTGTTGTGCCATTAACTCTAAAATAGTTATTGAATGAAGTGTTTGCTTATGGAGGTAAACATAAACGTTTAAAAACCCATTAAAATACACTAGAATGCAGGAAATAGCATCTACTTTATTCATCCCCGACCAACCCACCAGGGTGTTTTTATGAATGCTTCTGATGCTAATGGTCACCACATTGTTCTATCCAAGACCCATTATCAGCACTGGGGGCTAAGCACCCCCCTAAAGCTCAGATTCTAGAATCGCCCCTGGTATACCATTTGTATTTTAGAGGAATCATGAAATTTCAGGGGAGGTCATGTAATAATAAAAGGAGCCAAACTACCTTCAGAGCACAAATGAACTAAAACATGTTTTACCCATTAAAAATTCAAATTGTATCATGTGTCCAGTGAAATAAACACAGACATCTACAGCCTTTTCTGGACTTCAGACATTCAGTGTACATTCAGTTGGCAAAGGCCTAATATTAAGGCTGATTCAGTTCTCTTATAAATTATAAAAGAAACAAAGAAGGCCTCTCAGACTTTGGGTGGCGGGGGGAGGAGCCAAACTCATCTTCTTAGTGGGAACAAATGAGAGATGGAATTAGAGGTTGGAAGATATTTTATATTCTCAGTTTTTTTTTTAATCACATGATGCTGCTGATTTGTTTCATGCTGCTGTGTTCATTTGCACTCATCTGCTCATTTTTCTTAGTTCATATCTTAGATATTGTTACTGTTTTATTTTACAGTTTATCATTTTGTTGGATTTAACTGGGACCCTGAGTACACAATTTTGTTCCACCTCTTGCACTACATGTGACGCGAATGACAATAAAGAACCTTGAGTTCTTAAAAATGGTGTCAGAAATAGTTTTTTTCTATCAATGGAAAATAAAAAAATACCAGAAACAAGAGAGAGAGCCCTTTAAATCTGTTTTCTTGTTGTTTTAAGGTGAAGATTTCATTAATTTTGTTTTAGATTAAGAGTGCATCTCTATATAGCTCGAGCTTTGCCACATTAAGGTTGTCATGTGGTTCAGTTTGTGCTTTTATCCTACAACATTTAACAGTGTATTGGGTAATACAAATATATAAATTGTGGAGTGTTAATAGGAATTTAATGCCAGATTTTAAAAAAGAATGTGGGGAACACTTACGCAGAAGATACTCTGAGCTGTCTGTGTCGTAGTCGTTGTCATCGGGGAAATGGTTGATCCTGTAACAGCTGCCTTGATTGATGCCTAAAACACACACAGAGAGAGAAATAAACAGAATGAGGGTTCATGATATTAGTGAAAAATGTGAGCAATAAGACACAGTTTGAGAAAGAAAGCGCTCTGAAACAACCTCAAATACTGTATACGCCAAGATGCATCCACTGAAATTAGATGTTCCCAGTCTTGTCTTATAGAAAAAAGGTATAGAAGTCACATTAAAAATATTTTGTCTTAAAGATGTTGTAAAAACAATCAGAACAGACAATAATACGTAAGAATGTGTGTAAAGGTGTTTTCAAGTGTGATATTTCTGTGACTCTTTCAAAATGACCATAGAGTCTGAGAAATTGTTTTTCATTTTTTTATTTATCTGTAATAAAATCGTTAAAAGGAAGGAGTTATTCAGCCAAAAGCCACCATGTAAACCCCTTTTTTAAGAAACCCTGCATCTAAAATGATGATCATTTTACTTGGTTCAGGGAGGTTTAGCTGATAGTGTCAGCTGAATCTCTGGTAAGCTCTGCTTTATTAATTCCCTGAAGGCAACAAAAGCCTTTTCAGAAAAAAAAAAAAAAAAAAAAAAAAAAAAAAAAAAAAAAAAAAAAAAAAAAAAAAAAAGAACAATCTCTTTTTCATTTCTGTTTTTCAAAGCCTCTGTGAATTAAAACTGACCCCTTCTACAAAGCCAACATTTCATTAACACAATGCCGACAAACATCTGTCCACTCCATTTTCCAGGTGCCTAAAGGTGAGCTGCATGTCCATGATTGTCTGTGGCACAGCTTTTAAGGGCACACTTGCTTTCATTAACTGGGTCTGCTGCCTAATAAGGGACATCAAATTAATTAGTGTCAAATCTGTTGATGGAAATGGAGCACAAGTTTCTGTGTCTAGTCACTGATGGGAGGGAAGGTTTTGTACTATTTTAGACTGCGGCGTGAGACTTTGTGCCTGCTTAAAAAAAATACATTTGTCTCACATGGTTAGATAACAAAAAAACAGACACGTTTTGAGTTTTGTTAATTGCTGTGCAAACACCAAACCATGCTGTGGGGCTTGTAGCAGATGTAGTTTGTGCACGTGTTTTCTCTAAAATTTAAAGGTTATTTTGTGCATTTTAAACTGCAGAGAAAAACCACCCTTCATTCTGAAAACACTTGCTGCCATTATGTATTTTGTCACAACATTTTCCATCCGTGTCCGACCAACTTGTCTGGCAGCTTTGTCTCACCCCAGATGTGTGACGTGTGTGTGTGTGTGTATTTGTTCTTGTCTTGACTGCTTAACGAGGACCTTGTGTTAACCTACTTGGGAGCTTGTGTCTTATAGGGACCAAAGACCTGTTGTAATTTATACTGTTTTCTTTAAAATGGGGTTGTGATGAGAATAGAGATTAGTTTAGGTAGACACTTTAAAAAAAAGAATGACTTAAAAGGATTTTCCATGTACGCAATAGAGATGAAGATTTTGAGAATAGATGTACTGATTTACTGAAAATCTGATTGTACTTTAAGCCCATGCCTTGAGACTCTGAGGGCAGAAAGTAAAGCAAAGTTAAAAATCAGATGCACAGAAAACAAAGAAATGACGGAGAACACATAATTACTTTAATGAGGGTGTCAATCAGTGTTAGAGGGCAGAAAATTAACATGAACAAAACTTGGGATTGTATAAATAACACTGATGGTCACGCAAATCAATTGAAAAGACAGCTGCAGAAATGTTTTTTTTTTTTTTTTAGTTTTATTTATGTTTGAAACACAAAAAAAGTACTTTTCAAGAAATGCAGCGTATGAATAAGACATAATATGACAACAGGTGGTCTAACGTGGCACAGCAAACATCACAAAAGACATCTTGTTGCTAGAGTTCATGTCCTCTGTGTTAAGCCTCTCCTGCTCTCCTCCATGGCAACCACTGTTATTTTTTAATAACCTCATTTGCATGAACACTCAAAGGATGCGTTTGACATTTTCATTGTATTATGATACCCATAAAATAGTAGACTGCACTTTTCTGGCACAACCACTTCCCCTACATACAGTAGATCTGTCCACAACACTTACCGGTATATGTGCATGACACTAAACAGCAATGTGCACATGTACATAAACGTAAGGACATAAACGGACAACAGCCATCACAGCAGTGGCTACACCATCTTCAGATTGTTGCGCATTATAATTTTTAATAATGCAGCTCAGATAAGGTAGCAGGCCAAACAAAATATGGTAATGCCCATGTCTTTTGGCATTAAAGCTGGATGTACAAGACTTCAGAACATTAAAACATTTTATCATGAATTAAACATGTTAAAAATCACATGCTTGCACAAAATTTAAGTAAGTTACCTTTAGGTTTGCAGAATTTCGGATAAACCTTCTACTTCAAACTGCCTGACTTTGACTTCGCACGTCTCAAGACAATAAAAAAATGTGCACAAGAATCGTTAACGTTTTTATCAAATGGTAGATTGACTGTCAACAATACTTTTTAAATAAAACAAGAAGTTGCATGTGAGGCTGAAGAAAGTGAGGAAAATATTTACTTAATGACAAGAGTAATCTTGTTTCATCTTGTAGCTCAACTTGGTGAAGGAGATGATGATGAAGAAGAAGAAGAACAAGAGGAACAAGAACAAGAAGAAGGAGAACAACAAGAACAAGAAAAGAAGCAAGAAGGAGAACAAAAACAAGATTTTATTTTTAACAAAACTTTATTTACACAATAAGTTAACACAACAGTGTTAAAAAAAAGTGATCAGGACAAGCTTAAAATAAAATATTTACATGATTAGCTTGTTGTATTGTAGTTCTCTCTGATCAGAAATGTTGCATTAAAACCTTCTTAAATCCCCACAGTTTCACAAAATTCTCCAGAGTCCAGTGTCTCTGTGGAAGCAAAACTCCAATGCCAGTCTGACCGTGACGTTGCACTTCCACAGAGCCACGGTGTCAAGTTGAGGTCCAGCCTGCAGTCTGTCCCTGCGAGACAAGTAAACAGCCATTTTTTTTGCCTCAGCCACTAAAAAGTTTAAAGTTTGGGATTCAAACAGTGGCGTTGCTGTAATGTACTCCATGAATAAAACAGGTTTGGTGAAAACTGTGTCAAAAAAGCTAAAAATTCTTGT
>JARVGV010000280.1:16892352-16922775 GCA_031762435.1 Hypsolebias longignatus | reverse complement strand
CCTGATGATGTTGATCTTCTGTGCTGGGCCATCCTTTTGGCCAGTGGCTGTTTAGTTTCCCCGATATAAGACTGATCCTCCTGGGACTTAAACTGCGTACACAATATTACTATTAAAGTTTGTGAATTTTGGGTAAACCATACAGACAAGGTGGTACAGAATACAGTCTGGTTCTGCTCCAGATGTTTCAGGCAATCTATCAACTTCTTGTAACCACTTCCTGGATCTCTTTTCAACGACTCACAAGTGGTTAAGTCACTAAGGAGTGTCAACTTTCTCATGATAGTCTTTCTGGTTCACAATCACTGTGCACCTTCCTTTGCTGGGAGGATGAAGATGTTCTGGTCCTTAATGAAAGTGGTGAGCATGTCCCTCTCCTCTCTGCTGATGTTGGAAGGTGGTGGTTTGTTCTAACTAAGGCTGAAACTAAGTTGTTGGGCTTCAAACTCTTGACGTTTTGTTGTTGCGGATGGCTGATTCAGTGGCTGTGATCATCTCCACCAGAGGAATTCTTCTTGGCTCAACCGCAAAGTTCAGTCCCCTGACAAGGATCTCTGTCTCTGGCTGAGTGAGCTTCTGTTGGACAGAGTCTTCACCCACTTCTCTGTCTCTCTGTCTTGTTGCCTGCCATTGTTAGGATTGAGTTTGATGAGTTGCCAGTAAATTAACTTCTTTTGTTGTTGGGTCTTGGACTTGAAAATCACTGCAAAAAGCGTGCCTTTTCTGTGAGAGAACTTGTTTGGATTAATCAGCACCATTCTCTGCAAGGGATGGGATTCATACATTTAAATTTAGTTTTTGTTCAGTTTTTTTAATTTAATTTTAAAAATAACAATTCACCTTCATGTTTTTTTTGTGTGTGTTTGAGCTAAATTGAACCAGATTACTTTTGATGATTAATTCAAAACAAACAGTGAGCAACATACATTTCAGTAAATCCATCTCTTAAAATAGTGACACCAGTAGTTTGAGTGTACAAACAGAATCATTTTCTCTTGGCTCTTGTTGCAGAGGCATTACATGCACGTGCTGAAATTAAGCTCACTCTCATGTTGTGTGATGTAACAGAGAGACACATTCATCCCAAACTCTGGAGGTGGTTGGTAATTGTTTGCAGACTGCAGCCACTCGTGTGCTTCTTAATCTCATGCTTGATAGATTCAATTAACTCTGGAAACAGCATCTGTTTTTTTATTTATTTATTTATTTTTATTTGGCAGGTAGATTAAGATCAATGAATGCATTATTCATATTATGGAATCAGGAAATCAGGTATTGTGGGAAAGATTGTGTTCATCATCCATGGTTGGGTTTTTACAGTTGGCCTGCAGTACTCACCATTAACCACAAGATGGCAGCACGTGACAGCTGCTGGGAGCTCCAGGAGAAGCGCAGGAAGGTCTGAGGGAGAAAAATAAACTGCAGCGCAGTCCACATGAACCAAAAGTAGAAATATGAAACAAAATCAAATTGCCACAGCAGCTCCAGAATTTTCTAATTTGCTGCTGCACAAGTAGCATCTGGTGAGACATGAGAAGCAGGACAGAACTTGGTGGTTCTGTGTTTGCCTTAAGTCCCTGCCCTTGACATCTTCTTTCCCCATTGGGTGACAGGTGGGTCCACAGTGAGGTGGTTTCCTGTTAGTATAGGTTTGGCCCCAGGAGTGAGATCTTTTTCTCCACCATGAAAGTCCTGCAGCAAATAAAGATGTCACCAGAGTCCCATGAGGTAATGCTTGTAAATGTAAATGGACTGTACTTATATAGCGCCTTTCTATCTTATCAAGATAGTCAAAGCACTTTACACTACAATCTGTGCCCTCATTCATACAGCACTCTGCTAGATCTGTACAAAGCTAATTGAACAAATCATTCTAAAGAGACTCATCAGAGCTTTACATCACATTCATACACAGATAGAGCACCTTCAGATGTTATCAGCCCATTAAATGGCCGTTATTAGTTGTTGTCATCCCCATATGTAGTGGTCAGACTGTCCCTTCTACATCCTAGTAGGTTTAAAGGTACGTTATTATCATTATTATCACTGATCAGTGTCGCACAAGGATAAACCAGGAAGTGTTTATTTATTTATTTATTTATTTATTTAAGATTCTGTCACCCTTTTCCTAAACCTAACCTTACACCTGACCCAGATGGGTGGATGGGACACACATCAGAGGCAATGAGGGGTTCAGTGTCTTGCCCAGAGAAACTTCAGCATGTGACTGCTGGTGGAGTCGAACCCCCAACTCTTGCACTGGAGGACGACTGCTCTAACCACTCAGCCGAGTGAGACTCATTATCTAAAATAAAATTAATTATGTAAACTCCAGATGTTTTGCCAAACTCTGTGAGGAAATAGAAGCAGATCGTGTCCAGCTGCTCTATCACAGTGAGGTGGGACGGATGTCAGGAGGACTGGTCCTCACAGGTTGTGAAGTCCTCTTATCTCACTGAGAAAACAAAAATTCAGCACGGAGCTATTGAGCTCCTGTTAACGCTCCTCCAACAGAGCCCGAGCAGTTGGGACCCTAGGTCAGCTGGGTGACGGGCCGGAGCAAGCATAGTGCTAAGGCTAAGCCTCCAGTTCACCACCGACCCAGTCACGTTTCTAATGGATTTTCCTCGCTCAGTGACACCCCCTGAGAAGCAGGCCCTGGTCGTTGGCAGCTCCATAGTCTGAAACGTGGCTTTAGGGACTCCAGTGGCCATAGTTAAATGCATTCTGGGGCCCAGAGTGGGCACCAGTGAATCCTACCTGAAACTGCTGACTAAGGCTAAATACAGTAAGACTGTTATTCACAAAGGCAGTAATGACACCCGGTTACGCCAGTTGGAGGTCACTAAAATGAATGTTGCTTCAGTGTGTGACTTTGCTAAAACTCTGGCCCTCTCCCCCAACCTGACCAGCGATGACATGTTTATGTCATCGTTTAACCGCTGGGTGTCCAGCTGGTGTTCTGACAACGACGTGGCCTACATAGATAACAGGAGTTCTTTTTGAGGAAAACCTGGTCTGATGCAGAGACATGGCATCCATCCAGCCGCTCTTCTTTCTAGAAATATGGCTGATTTTGTTTATTCCCCAAATTATTGACAACCCAGGTTCCAGTCCAGGCAGCAGAGTTGTATTACCTCCTCTGGTACCCACCCACACCCCCATTGAAACGGTGTCAACTTGCCCACGGCTCAAATTTAATAAACCAAAAATCAATACTGGAAAAATAAATCATAATATTTTTTTAATAACCAGAGTTATTTTACCAGAGTAAAATAATAAAATCATTAAATGTGGATTATTGAACATCATATCCTCTAAATCCCTGTTAGTTAATGAACTGATAACCGATCATCATATTAATTGATTCTGTCTGATAGGAGGGTTTTGTTAGTATAAATGAATCCACCCCTGCTAATTATTTTAATTTTCATGTTCCCAGACGAACGGGTCGAGGTGGAGGAGTAGCTGCTATTGTTCAATCAGGATTATTGATTAATGCAGAAGTAATTAAGGTGCAGACATCATCAACTTGCGCCGCAGCGTGGCAGCACTGATGAGAGCTTGGCTTGGAATCGCAATGTTTTTCCATTGTTTGTATTGTGACTTTTTGCACCTGCACTCTCACGCTACAAGTATGAGCGCAACACGCTTTTGGAGTTGTGATCGTCAATGAGTGGGGACTTGGGGCTGACTTTTGCGGACTCCGTGGTGGACATTATCCCCTGGGCCCTTTGTTTACTTGGGCACTGTAAGACCAAAGAACACGGAAAAGGAAGCGAGCCTGTGTTTTGTGCAGGACCCACCAGAGATGCAGCAAACTCCCTCTCCCCTTGGTCCTGCTTTTGGGCATTCGGCCTCTGAGGAGTTGACTGGATGACCTGCGTGCACGGATTTATCGCGAGCGAGACACAGGGAACTGTTCTGTGTTTGCCTTTACAGAATCATGGCTGGAGACATCCATCCTTGACTGTGCTTGTTGCTCCAGACGACTTCTCTGTTTACTGGCTCGACAGAACTCAGTCACATCTGTAACACCTAATATGTTCATTGCTGCTGCACCATGTGGCTGGATCATATATGTCACTAACTTACCCTTGTGGTTCAGTGGATCTCAGTGTTGCTCACTGCCTGTGCAGTGGCCTGTCGCGCAACCTGTGCGGTGTGTGTTGTGTGCAATTTGTATCACGTGCATTTAAGCAATGTGAGGTGCTCATTTGTACTGATTCATCCTACTTGAACCACTGTATTCTACCATGTTGTTTACTGTACAGGTAGTCCTTGAGTTACGGCACCCCCGACGTGCGGCAACTCAAACTTGCGAACGCCTCCCAGTGACGTCATCACACCTCCCATTGACTTTCAATTGCTACACACAGTGCCATTTCTTTTGTGTGTGGGGTGTTAATACCTTTCCCTTTAAGACCCTGTGAACTCCTCCCCCTCTCTGGCCTCCACCTTGTTCTGTGAACACAACAACGTGCCTGGAGGAGTCCATTTTGTTTGTGCTCTAAGCCGGTGCAGCCTGTAAAATTAGCAGCAGCTCTTGTTCTAATAAACTTCGTTGGTTGGACTTACCTGTAAACACTCCTGACCGAGGTGGATTGGATTTTGAAGAAAAAAGAGAAAGAGTGACGGCGAGGGATACAGGTACAATTTTTTTACTGTTTTATTGTACTGTGCAGTATTTTATGTGTTTTTTGAGGATACTGTGTTAGCTAACTGCTTGGAAATACAGTACTGTACATGGCTAAGGTACAGAAAGTACGCTGGTTTTGTGTTACGTTGAAAAAAAGTGTTTAAAATGCCGTGTACCATGCATTTTCCGACTTATGGCAAAAATCCGGACTTACGAACGCCACATGAGTTCCGACTTACGTTAAAATCGGGTTACGAACGGTGCGTAGGAACAGATTGCGTGAATAGTTCTGCTTTAGAGGGTTGTAGTGATCTAACCTGTCCTCTGCATCCTACAGGGTGAATATACAGTAGTTTATTCTATTTCCAAAACCTAAACTGAGTCTGGAAAATATGTAAAAAATTATGAAACCCTGTGACCGACCTCATGAGCAGCAGAATACAACAGTGATAAACAGGAAGTACTGCATGTTCATATCTGTACAAAGGTAACTGCAAGTAAATCCTCCATTTTCTGTCATAATTGCTTGATGGCTATAAGGTTAATGCTTAAAGCTAGTTTTACTTTGTTTTCTGTGTTCTGTATGTAGATCTTTGTTAGGATCAGTTAACACTAAACTGATTTTCTATGGTGTTTATTGGGTTGTGTAATGTAAAACTGAGCGCTACATCTATAGCATCTTAGCTAGCATGTCTGTATTGCTGGCTGCTAGCTTAGGGGTACTTCTTGTTGTGTCGAGCGTTCTAAAATAGTGGGTGAATCAAGTGTTTATTTATGGAGGTAAACATAGATGTTTAACAACCCATTAAAATATACCAGAATGTAGGAAATAATTCAAACTTTTCTGGGGGAGGACTCCCGGATCCCCCACTAGTGTGTCCCCCACCCCTTTTATGAGTAATTCTGACACCAGTGGCCACCACGTTGTTCAAGCCAAGAGCCACTGTCAGCACTGGGGGCTAAGCACCCCTAAAGGTCAGATTCTAGAATCGCCCCTGCTGAATAGCTCACCAGTGTTCACATTTTATAAGTTTAGGTTGTGGAATCAACAGCATTTATTAGCATTTTCTCAAGTTTTACACAAGCCTACAGTTTTTACGTTTTCTCAAAAATCTTTGAAATTCAACAATAACAAAAGCAAAACTGTGGTCATTAGTTCTTCTGTAAGGGATTTTTTTCCCCACTGTATAGTTTTGTTTGACAGCATTATGCATTGCAGATGCTGAATTATTTACACTATTTGGCAAGTCGTCCATAATTGAGCTTAGCTTTCTACAGTTTCTCAGTGAAAGCCATCACCATGTTCAGCTTCAGTGCCTCCAGGAAGCCTGCTCTCCATTTTATACCAATTAGCTTAGTTTCCTCACATTATTGTCTTCACTATAGCTGTGTAGCATGAGGTACAAGACAGATGGGTCAAATGTTAGTTAGGCAATTTATTTGGGTTATTACAAACGCTGCAGTTTGCATATAAGTTTTCATTTTTACGAACAAGTCAGTTACTTGATGAATTATTATTAACCTTTGGCGATTTTTCCTTCCTTTTTGCCTCTAACTGAAGTTAAGCAGAAACCCGTTTCCTTATGAGACTCCTCACATTTCACTTGGGTCAATGGTGACCTCACTTTTCTCTGCTCCCCTTAATCTTTATTGTCCTGGCTCCTGTAAACCCATTGATCTCACCAGACCTTTACAATGACAGCTGGGTGAGAAAAATCAAGTCCACTTGTGCTTACATGACCCTGACAGAAAAAAAGAAGCACAAAGAAGAAGAGAAAACAGCACTTCATTCTGCAACATTTAGTCCAATCAGCTCCCTGAGGCTGAACGCCAATGGGAGCTTTGGCTCCTGTGGTGAAGGAAAGTGGAGGCTTTAAGCCTGCTCCATTTTTCCATAGCATCAAAAATGCATGGGAGTGAAGTGCATTATGAATTACATGCAGCGCTACATCCAACAAATTCATATATAGCCCATAAACACATGGCTGTTCTCAGTATTAAGAGGCATCGTCGCTTTAAAACCAACACAGAGGATTATTAAAGTTTTCTGAGTCAATACTGGTGAAAACTCATGCAAATAAGAAGACTCAAAGAGTTTAATGTCATATACATGTTTAGCTTCTTGGCAGAGATTCATAAGCGTCAATTTTCCAAACGTGCTTTTGTAATTCACATCTGGTTACCCAATACAAATAGGTTTTAAAATACAGAGACGAGAAAAACTAGTATAGATGCAAAAATTACGTTGTAATTGTTAAATATACTCAATGCAAATTATAAAATCAAACCTAAAAGAGGTCAGACTGAACTATAAAAAAATGTTTGTGTGAAAGTTTCCTGCAGTAGTTTTCAGGATATACTGTATTGGTTCACAACTCTGAAGTGTGGGTACACATCCAACGTAAACAAAACAGTTTGATCCGCATGTTACATAACAAATCTGAGTGTAAATGTGAACCAGTGCATCTAAATTGTTGGACTTCCCAATCCAAAATGGCTCTTCCATGGACATCGCTAATGCCGACCGATTTTCAGTCACTTCGGCTGTTTCTGTAGGTAAACAAATGCACATGACAGTTACGTTATGTTGTTTATTTGTCATATGCAGGTTGACACAAGGTCAACAATGCAGTGAAGTGTTCAGGATGAGAAGAACAGATTTGATTCACTAAGAAAAAAAATTTAAATACTAAAGCATGCGATAAGGCTGAAAAATAAAGTTGAAAATGTGAAAAAGAAATATAATATTTACAAGGACAAAAAAATATATAGTGAACAACAACATAGAATATAACGGTGCAAGTGGGATGAATCTGTATAAATACCATAAGTATTCCTCAGGTATTATTTGATTAAATGTACATGATTTATAATACACATAACATATACTACAGGGGTTGTGTGACAGGTTATTGCACAAGTAGTGAGTAACACTGAGATCAGTTGAAATATAATGGTAAGGTGACATACATGATATAGGATTTAATAAATATATTAGATGTCACAGATGACAGTTGTCAGCAAGTCACAATTTTCACTTAAACATTTTAAACATGAAAAGAGTGTGCACGTTGTTACCACTTTATCATTTTTATTAATATTAATTTAATTTTGGGACCAGTCTTCATGTTTGCCTCATGTAAACAGTCTGTTGTTGGGATAATGTAAATACCTCACTACCTGAAGTTGTTTACCAACAAAAATTTTAATAAAGTGGAACGCTGTGTTGACTCTTGATGTATTCATCCCGCTCCCGCAGCTGTCGCTTTGGCGGCAGAGAAAAGACAATGATGGAGAGAGTGACCAACACGAGGAACTGCGCTCCTGAGACCACCCTTCAGTCTGTTGGGGTTTCAACACTCCACACTCAGTGAAATAATTTATTGTTGCAGTCTTGTTTCTTTCTATAAAAAAGTGCACAGTATGTAAAAATAGTTCTACGTTTGAATTAAAACATAAAGTCCCGGCAACATGCAGATGCAATGCTTGCAGTTGCTAGGAAACAAGTGTTTCATCGAAATTCCTTGTTATCAAGTATTTGAAATGCATTTTTAATTCCTTTCTGTGCAGACAGAAGTGTTTGAGTATTCATAGTACTAATATGGCACACAGTAAATACTTTTGTGCATTTAACTTGATTTTGTCAAATGCTGCCTTGGTGATTTTAAGATTTCCAGAGTGCGCCCAAAGGTGGATGGAGTACAGTATTGTGTGTCACAGATAAAAAGCCTTTATGTACGGCATGCCACGCTCGCAGAGGCACACGGCACCAATCGCTTTCTCATAGCGCCGCACTTATCAAACAGTTGCCTCCGCAGCCACAGAGCAGAGGATGCAGCCGAGAATCCGCCACCCTCATCTGAGCAGGCTTATTTTTAGCAGCCATGGATTGTGAGAGAGCACTTGTTTTATTTCAGTCCTTTACTGGCTGAGCTCGAAGCGCCACAATTACTGTATTTGGTGCCCCTCGAGTCTGCAGTCATTTCCCTCAAGCATATAGATCCACCACATGGATGGACATAAATCTTACCAACGCGCTGAGAGCTTTTCTGTGTTTCTCTCAAAAAACAAAAGGCTGTTGCAGCTTTTTGTGTAACTTCACTTCAACAAGTTAATGATGGAGCGTTTTTACAGGAATTGATGTATTTTCCGTGTGTGTGTGTGTGTGTGTTTGTGTGTGAAAGACACAGCCCAGCAGAAGGAAACTGAATTCAAATATAAAGGTCTAGCAGAAAGACTGGAGTTTTTGCTGTTGTTTTTGGTCAAACATGATCAATGAAGTTTTGTACCGTCTCCGGCAACGTTATGAGCTCTTACAAAATGTGTTAGTGCTTTGAGTATGTGTTAATGCAGACTCTCAGCTACTACCATGTTAAATTTTAGATCAATATATGTTAAATCAAAAAGGGTACAGCCAATTTTTGTTTGGCTAAAGTTGATTTGTGCCTACACATCGAATTGGATTGACTCCAGAAGTGAATCCGTTATAGAGGTGCGCACATCGATCACTTCTTGACTTTCATTTAAATCCATCCATGAGATATTTTGCTAAAAGACGAGCAGCGTTGGCCGCGCAGTTAAAGCAACATTAGTGCTCAGAGTATGTCTTTGAGATGACTCAATATCTACCTCAGTATTAGCTCAATGTCTGCAAAACTGACTTGTACACATTTTTCGAGTTTGCTGAGTTTGCTCAGCTGTGGCAGCCACATGTATTTTTGGTTTGCTCCCAGCGTTAATCAGTTGTACAGCAGGTGATTATTTACTGGTAGTTTCATTAAAATCCCTCTTCTGGTTTAAGAGATATTTTGCTAACAGTACAAACACACAAGCGTGGGCACTAAAATCCTAACTGAAGATGAAAGACCTCTCTTAAAAATGGACCTCGAAGTGATATTGATGGCACAGGGAGTGTGACAGTTGCTAACTGATCTTACAGCAAACATGAATTGGAAGTGAGCAGATAAAGCAAGCATGGGGCAGACAGGCTCAGCGTCGTGCAAGGGGAGCGGGCTCGCCGTGATGTGCCCCGCTCGGCTCCTTATTCCCCTGCGCTGATGACGACCAAGGCAAGGATTTTGACTCAGGTGCAAACTGTTGTTTTGCAAACGCCCACACCAGCCCAGCTATCTCACAAACACAATACGCCAGAGAAAAGGCATCTGTTTTGGCTCTGTGTGTTTCGGGGAGGGAGGAGGGACGTGTTTCTGCTTCTGTGAGCGTACGTTTAAATTATATTTGAGCACCACTTGGGCTTTTATTGCTGTGTGTGTTCCAACGGTAAGGCTTTAGAGAAGAGACAAGGTGGGGGCCGTCACTGAGCCAGGCTGCACCATGGGGCAGCTGTTTCCTCATGAAAATATCCAACCTATTTGTTTCACCAGGAATGGAGCTTTGGGATAAAAAGGGAAAGTGCAAATGTAAAACAAGTCGAGACAGAATCTGACAAGAGACAGAAATATCCTCTATCCGCCTCTGGTGTTTGGTTTTACACTCTCCCGACCATTTTAATCGCCCCCCGTTAATACCATCCCTCCCAGACTCAACTTTGATCACTGTCATTGTGCTAACTTTCAGCGCTGGAAGGACGGAGACTAAATGTATTATTCATCCCACGCACCAATTTGGATCTCCTCTGCAGTCTGTAATGCACTTCTCTCATCTGCCTGTCCGTTTCGTCTTCTGTTCGCTCATTTGAAGACACTGATATTTAAAGACTACGTTGCTCAGAAGAACAATCTCACTAATTCATATAAATTTACTTAGAATCGATTAATAATTAAGAGCAACATCATTTATATGACTGTAAAAGTCACTTGCCGTGTTCGTTTCAAAACAGGATTCATATAAAGTTAGATTTCTTTGTTTCTGAAACATTTAAACAAGATTAGGAATTTTGATTTATTGTTAGGAGTAAACAACTTTTGAACAAATTTTATTAGCAAAATGAATTACCAAAGATTTATTACCTGCTGCTGAAATGCTAAGGTAGACTAAACCTAATTTTGCCTGTGTCTGTCTATTACCCAAACATCCTTTTTGATTCAAACTTTCAGAAAGAGAACACTGAATAGACAAGAACAGCTGATTAACATTTGGAGTCAACCCAATTCAAGATGGTTGCCACAAAATGTAAACAGTGACAATATAAATAGCCAGCTGGCCGGCTATTGGGGAGTGGTGGGGGTTCTGGTGATCCTCCCCAAGAAAAAAAATTAGCAAAGTAGATTAAACTTCTTGCATTTTGGTGTATTTTAATGGGTTGTTATGTTTACCTACAATTGTAACATTGCATCCCACCCTTAATTAACGGAACCGTCAAGTAAGGCTCAGAATTGAGCCCAACATGCCTCTGCTTGTTGTTGTCCACTGAAACCTCCATATGCCAGCTTGTGGCTGCCTGTTAGCTTCTGCCCGCATACCAATGCCTGCTCGGCACTCACCTCGCCCGCACCACTCTTTTAGGGGTGGAGATTTTTTTTAAGGGTAAACGTGGAAATTCTACTTGAAGTGTCAGATCTTGTGCTGTTGTGTTTAGAATGAGTGTTTATGTAATTATTTTCAGTTTACATATCCAATATAAGTTTTATTAGTTCAAGCTAGTTATATTTTCACAACTTTATTATTAGTAAGTCTGAGAGCTGCCGGATCTGAGCAAACAGCTACCGGAATGAACCCTTTCAAAATAACAGAGTTCTCGTATCTTGTTCTTGCAGGATGCAGCTCAAATTAAGCCCTGCAAAGAATCTTGGAAAACACAAATACTGCTATAATTTAGGCATTGTTACAGGTATTATGTTTAAAATTTTGTGTGGTAGTAGCTGTCAGTCATTCACAACATCTAGTGCTAATTACTGTATCATGCAAAAGAATTGCTTTAGCAATTACTGTAAAGTCAACTTTATATGTCTGTTAGTTAAATATCTCATGAAACACTGGATGGATTTTAATTACGCTTTCAACTAATGAAGTTTTTGAGGCTATCTAATTGAAGATGTCCATCACAACTGATCAATTTTAGCCCACAGAAACGTGGCTCACTTCACAGATATTGAGCTAACATTGGATGTTATAGATGAGTCGTCCATATCATTTTCTCTAAACATGACATCTTGCAAAACTGCATGAGATTGGTCTTAATGTTTTTTTCACAACTACAAGTCCATCATGTCTCAGGAAAAGATCATTTTAGTCCAAAACGCTGGTGTGAAAGGCAGCAGCAGGCAATATACGTTCTTATAAGGATGGCTAGGCTTTTAATTATTTCCTGTATCATTACCTTGATCAGCCTGAGCTGGATTGAGCAATAAGCTGCACCTTGGCAAATCACCTCCAGAACTCGTGAGTCGAGAGATGTGGGAATAAAGATTAATTGGAAATCGCTACACAGGCCTTGAAAAGTTTTTATGCTTAGGTTTTAGCTGGATGGTTTTAGAGGTAAGATCTGACAATCAGAAGTAGATCACTGCGTGAAAACACTCAATACTCGGCAGTGCATGACAGCACACAGCCTTAGTGTCGATTTAATAAGTTTGCAGGTTTATTATAGAACTGGGCTTATGCTGAAATATAGCTTAAAATGTCAGCGACTTGCACTTCCATTATGTTTTAAACACACACATAAAAGCCCCGCTATAAAATTCCATAAAGTTATTTTTGTTCACACTGAAGGTAACAGAAAGATAAAGCACATCATTGACTCACAAGATGTGGGATCATAAAATGAAAATAATGTTTGGGGGGGACGCCTTTAATTCACCACGTTTCGTTTAGTTTGGTTTAACATAGATCATTGAACTTTGTTCTCAGTTGGCACATGGAAAGTTGGGTGTCTGATAATGAAAAGTTTACTTCAAAGAACAGACCTGATTGACAGCACACGTCCACACCAAGCCCAGCTGACTCAAATGTAACTGGACAAATGGCATTTCTGCGAAAATGCAGTGTGAATGCTTATTGTTGAAGAACTTGCTGAAAAACAGCGGAAATTAGCTAAAACATGCTGAAATGTAGCTGAAATGGAAGAGCAATCTGAAACTACGGGAAGAAATCAGAAATCACACATATTTGCTGAAATTGGTTTAAATAGTCAGAAATTAGCACAAAAAAAAGTAGGAAACTAGCTAAAAAAAACAGCTGAAATGTAGCTGAAATTGAAGAAGCCTAAATTAGCAGAAAAATGCAGAAAGAACACGTATTTGCTGATTTAGGTTAATTAGCACAAAAATTAGGAAATGAGCTAAAGAAAATAAATGGTAAATGGACTGTACTTATATAGCGTCTTTCTGTCTTATCAAGTTACTCAAAGCGCTTTACACTAAAATCTATGCCTCATTTACCCATTCATACAGCACTCTACTAGATCTCTACAAAGCTAATTGAACAAATCACTCTAAAGAGACTATCCATCCATCCATCCATTATCTGTTACCTGCTTCTTCCATTTTTGGGTCACGGGGGTCGCCGGTGCCCATGTCCAGCAATCACTTTGCGAGGGGCGGGGTACACCCTGGATGGGTCGCAACTCCATATCAGAGCTTTATCACATTCATACACTGATGGGACACACATCAGAGGCAACGAGGGGTTCAGTGTCTTGGCCAGGGGCACTTCAGCATGTGACTGCTGATGGATTCGAACCCCCAACTCTTGCATTGGAGAAAAGGCTGAAATTTGAAAAAATAAAAAATAAAAAATTTAAAAATTGATGAAAAAAACTGAAAAGTCAGAAAGAAGCTTAATTTATCAGAAGGAAGTGGAAGGAGTTGAAATAAGCTAAAAAAATGTAGAATGTGTTGAAAAATCCAAATTTGGCACAAAGCAGCTAAAAAGTACAAAGTAGCTGAAATAGCAGAAAAAGCTGAAGAAGGCTGAAAGGAGCATAACAAGATGAAATTAGCATAAACAAGTTAATTATCAAAGTAGAAGAAATTACTACAAAAAACTTGAAGTGATCTGAAAACAGTTGAAATTAGCTAAAAAATGCTAAACAAAAAGAAGCTGTAAAGGTAAAACAAGCTTAAATTACAAGATGAAAGCAGAAAGAACATGTTTGCTGAAATAAACAGAAATGAGCACAAAAAGCAGAAATTATCTGAAAAAAAAAAAGCTTAAATTAGAAAAATAAATAAAAATAAATAAATAAAAATGGCTTAAAAGTAGAATGAAAAATATGGATGAAAAGGCAAAATATTTCAAACGTTGTACCAATACCAAAATCATAGCAGGATTGTCCTGAAAGAGCTGAACGTGTTGATTTATGATTTGGTGGAATAGCTTGAAAACTTGGGGACAAAAATTTTGCCAAAAACAAACAGAAGAAAAATGGATCACAATAGTGTGAATGCACCATAAGCATTCACACAATAAAAGTATTATACATCAGGTTTATAATGCAAATAATTTAAACGGTTATCAGTCAAGCTTTTGCTAATTCATCAAAGAGTAAAATAATACAGTATAACGTGACTTGATCTTTTATGGGTTTCTTTTGAGATGCAAAGATTTGGTTGAAAATTAATCCATGCAACTTTTCAGACATCTTTGATTCTCAGTTCTGAAAAATGTTTGACTTCTTTAGTTCTGGATGGGCTCATCTGTATTGGAGACATAAACAGAACCACCCGTGTATCCTGTAACTGGTTTAGATTGCTGGTGGCAACTTTCAGAAAACAAAGTAAAGTAACTTTAAGAACAGGGAAAGAAAGTTTTTGTTGTTCAGTCAGAAAATGAACTCCGCAGAACGCTCGAGATGTTCTCTTCTTGAAAGAGTCCAGGGTTCACCAGTTTAATGACACATGTGGAAATCTGAAACACATTTAAAATGTTCTTACTGAATGGCCTGCTGCTGTTTGTGCTTGTAAATAACAATGGAATATTATGTATAGCATAGTAATAAAAATCACTGGCAATCTAGAAAATTAGAAAACCATTTTTGCATTAACTGCTATTTTAACTTTTTTTTGTTTGTTTGTTTTGTTATTGTTAAAGTTTGTTCAGGTGGGGAAATGCTTTTGTCTTAGCCCGGCTTAAACCACCTGTTAACTGTCTGGTCAGAATAAAACTCACTTTCTCCAAATCAAGGTCATTCAAAAAATTATCTACAACAGGTAAGATAATAATTGTTCATAGCATTTCCACAGAACTCCACCTCTGAACCTTTGACATACAAACATTCACATCGCAGTGACCTGGAATGATATTTATTATCTGTTTTTAAAAAAGCTGTTTTGTATTTGAAAGTTTTTCATTTAGGAAACAATTTAGTCAAGAATTAAACTGATGTACAAGTCTTTTTCCATTATAGAAGTTAATCATATCTATAGAAGTGATAAATAAAAAAAAAAAATAAAAAAAATAAGTTTCATTTGGCTTATAAATATCTACAATGCCTTTGAGACAAGTTTTTGTTGTTTCAAATAACAAAACTAGTAATTTATGAAGATCCAAACCCAAAGGAGTAATTATGTCTTTATGTTTTGTTTTTTTTTTACCAAATTTTAAAGGATGAACAGCCCTTTCGCTGCTTCCTACTACAAACCTCCCACTTCTTCCAAATCTGTCTGAGCCAATTATGTGAGCATTTAAATTTTATTTCAATGAAAAAGGCAGTGACAAAAGACGAACCCACCACCTCCCACACACATGCGCCAAAGTGACATCCAGAGCACAGATCTCGTTGGTGATAAAGGGCAATTGTTTTCTAGTTTTTCCTGACAGAACAAGTACTGATTAAAGGTGGCCTAAAAAGATTTACGTCCCATCTCCACGAAGTCAGACGATAACGCCATCAGCATTTTGACATCCAGGTCCATCCCATGAGTTTATCAAAGAAAAGGTTATCTCACGATAAAGACACAATTAACCTGTCTGCCTGTGATTCCTACAATAATAGCACTGACTTGATCCTTATAGGATTTTTAGGGGCTCGCTTCAAATAAGCGTTATTATACGCAGCGTATTTAACAGCAGCAAATGGTGCACTGTCATGAAGGAACAGCAGCACAGATTACACAAGAGTGTGAGCAAAACAAAGAAAGCTTTGGAGGAGGTGACACTGGCTCCATGTCCATGTGGGATCCTTTATCTGACTCAGTTATCGCCTAAATTTAGACTGCATCCATGCATGTGTTTTCATAAAAACAAGAAACATGCAGAAAAAAAAAATACAACTGAAACTCGTTTTTAAAAGGTAAAATCTAAATTTGACTGCATTAATTTAAAAAAAAAATGTTTTTTTACAAATGAGATATTTCACAAAAGATAATGAATTAATTCATATCGTTTGAAGTTGAATCGTGTAGATAATTAATTAATAATGCAATATTATAAAATGTTTTAATTATAATGGAAATGCTATAATTGATGTCCTGATGGCTCTTTGAATGGCTTCAGTTTGGAGAAACCAATTCTGATTTAATTAGCTAGAGGCTAATCTGAGAGCTAAGAGGATTTTATTGTCTTGAAACAACTCCAATATCAAAAGATTTCTTAGTGGTTCATGCTAATGTTATTGCAAACCAGTGTGTCAGATTTGTGTTACATAGCTATTCTGGAAGAAATATTATGATATTCCTGCAGGAAGTGTCCAAGGCTGAACAGGGAGTGCCACAGCTAACGGCTTGGGCGTGTAATGAGAAACTGACAGCTGTGTGAACATAAAATTAAACCAACTGAACTGTCACATATCATTTAAGTCCACTATTTGCTTTGACACTTTGTTGAATTAATTGACTTTTAGAAATCAGTTTTGTTAATTCAGATTACTTTTTGATTTTATGTTTTGGTTCTCTTGAATTCAGCATATACAGGCATTTGTCCATAGGAAACTTAAAACATGCATAGTATAATGTGCAGATTACTGAAATATCCATTTCACACATGGTACCACTTTAAAGCTTAGTTGCAGTATCAAGTGTTAATTGGGCCTAAACCCAAACGTTATCTTTAAAACGTCTCTCTCATTTCAGTTAGGAGTCATTTAAACTCAGCCTTGAAGGGTTCAATGCTAGTGATTTTGCAGATGGGACACAATCCACCTTTAAAAACTGCACTTAAACAATAAGGGTTTGTACAGTGGTGGCTCCTTTGATTTATACCTGTGAAAACCAATTTTAAAATAACAAATATAGTAGCTTAATGTGCATACTGTAAAAGCAGGTATTTACTGTCGGAATTGGTGAAGGTGGTGCACAAATGTGACATTTTAGACTGCATCTTATTAATCCATGTGGCACTTATAATATTTTTTTATGAATACATGTGTTGTTCTGATTTGTAAGTATTTGTAATCACAGAACTCCAAATGACTCAGTCAGCTTGCTTTGAGCAACAGCTTTAACTAGACTCATGTATCAGATACAGTCATACTGCTTTAGTGGCATTAGATTTAAAAAAAAATAGTCATAGAGATGTTTCCTTATAATTCCTTTTAGCAATTTAGGCAGTTCCTCTGTTTTTTTAATACAATCTGATCCATAAAAGTGTTCTGTAAAGTCAGTACTCTGTCAAAGTCTGACATTTATGAAGAGTTAGGTGATTGCAGAGTGTAAAATGAACTGCTCAAGGAAAGGTCTCTTCGTTTTGCGTTTTCGTCCAAGTTATTACTCCACCACTGTAACGTGTCCGTGGTTCTTTCCCAAATTTTAGACGTCACATAAAAACACAAACTTTACATGAATGAGCCCAGAGATTCTTATCACCTTCGCAATTTCATGCTTGGTACTCTTTTTCTATTACCAGCAGCCACTGCTTTAAACAGGTGTTAGAGACCTATTGATCATCTTGTTTCAGTCTCTGGAAAAACGTCACCTCAAAATGTTTGGAAGAGCAACATAAACTGCTGCTGCATCTGAATATCTACAGTATATTCAGCGGAAGTTCTGGTAAAAACACAAAAACAGACAGTAATAGACATCAACTTCCAGCCGTGGTAATAAAACTCAACCATTTCTACACGTTTTCATCACTCCCTGTCTATTTCTTCACATTTACAGCATCAGTTGTGCACAAAATCACCTGCACGTAAGTGTTTTGATTAAACTGCCCGCACATTTTTCTGAACATTTTTGGGGATCAGGTCAGTAAAAGTGCAGACTCCTTTAGCAGCATATTTCAGAAAAGCCTAAATGAGAAGAGGAATACATTTATGAGGGATGTCTTTAAACGCCTTCTAACATTATAGGGATTGATGGTCTGGTCATTCTTGGATGCAAGAAGAAGAAAATGAAGAGCTTTGCTCATTGTCTACCTTTAACCACTTCTGCTGCAAAGTGACAGTAATTTATTCATAGAGTTGGTAAAGCATACAGTACATATATAGTTAAAGCAGCGAGATGCCAAACAGTTACTGGTACGTTAGATCTTTATTCCTGAAGAAATTGGTTATCATACAGTGTCTCTGATGCATTTAGAGAAAACCAGATTTCATGGCACGAATTCAGGAAACAGAGGGATTGTTACGGGGCTGTGGTAGACCTTTAGCTAAAGATTGTAGTCAATATATTATTATTGCTTTCATCACAAAGAAAGTAAAGAATGGGCCCTGAAAACAAAGGTTATAATTTTTATTACAGGCCAACAAATTCTAACCAGTAACACCTAAGTTGAAAGTCGAATGGCGCTTTTTTTTTTTTTTTTTTTTGGAACTGTCCTACTGAAGTTTGCTTTGTGTAAATGCTCATAAATGCCTTTGAACATTATAGGGATTGATACAATGATTGTTTTGTGCTTATCAAATACATGTAAAGGTTTCAACTTAAGTGTTACATTCATAAGCAAGTAAAAACCGTGTAGCATCGCGCCCAGTGCCACTGATGCTAATAACGCATTTGCAAATATGTTGCGCATCGTCTAGCAGCACGTACTGTATTGGATCCTCGGATAAAGTCATAAAACTGCACGTGGTAAAATAGTTTGTATATGAAATACCAAAAAATACAGCTGTGAACGAACATGGAAATGGAAACAAGGTAATATAGTTAAGGCTAAACATCTTTTTTTTTTCTATTACCTCTGTATAGCTAAGCTAGTAAGAGGAGCATGCAATCAAACGAAACATCGCCACAGTTTTACGTTAAACAACAAAAGCGGTCAACTCAAAACGAACGCAGTGTGCCTCTGTTCACTACAAATCAAGATCTGAGTGATGTAAGTTTTCTAAATCATATGGCTTTGTGCAACTTTTCCACTGTCCGTAGCTTCACCGATGAAATTCTTCTTGTAAAATAAGACGTGAAGACACCGTCATGCCAGAAACTGAGAATCAACTCTACATGCGCCGTTTCTTACATGCCAGGTTGTGCTAATTGTACATCGTCCTAAAGAACAAATAAATAAACAAATAAATAAATAAATCTGAGGTCTTTCATCGGAGCATGTCCACTCCAGGGACACGTGTGCTCAATTCCATCACCCTAATTTATATAAGGTATTTGTGCACATATTCTACATCTCCTTTAATATAAGAATATGGTCCGTTAATAAATTAGCAGTAGTACAAGGGTTTCAGTTTCAGGAGAAAAAAAACTGGATAGCAAGGTTTAAAATATGTTTCCTGCTTTATGTAAAGCGATCTGAATTCATCTTCCTAAGTTTAGGAGGTAAGTGTCCATCCATCCTGCCCCCTCCTCCCCCAGCCAGTCGCTGCAGTTTTGGGGGTAAGTCCGCCACCGACTTACTGATGGGCTCCGTGCTGATCTTACAGGTCTTACCGGCCTGCTTGTCCTCAGAGACCCCAGGGACCGAGCTGATCCGTTGTAGCTTCATGGGCAGGTCTCCGAAGCTGTAAGTCATCTCCGAGGTGGTGGAGCTCATCCTCAGCAGCTTCTTGGGCAGGCCGTCCCGCCCCGTGATCTTCTGCAGCTTGGCAGGCAGCTTGGTGGTGCTGTCATTGTCCTCCAGGGTCTCCAGGCAGTCCAGAGAGCTGTTCTTCTCCCCGCTGTTGCACAGAGACGGAGCCATGAGGGGCGAGGAGAGGAGCAGAGCTTCCTCCTGCTCCTTCACGCTGTACGGAGGAGTGGGCACCTCGAAGGTGGCGTGAAACTGAGAGTAGTCCACCTTGAAGAAGCCCTCCTCCAAGGAGATGACGGGGAAGAAGCGATGTCCCCAGAGAACCTCGTCCTCAGTGTAGGATGTCCTCGCTTGGCAGGTCATCCCTGAAAAGCAACAACAAAAAAACTTAAATCTTCTGGACTTGTTGATTTTTCACATGCAAACACAGTCGGGTTCAAAGATTAAATGAGACAAATTACATTAAATTGTTGGGACTTTGCCCGAAAAAACCTGTATCATTGCCAGGATCCTTAGTCTTAGGGGACAAAAGAAAACAATGCAATCACAACAGCCCTAACTAACAAGCATTTACTGTTTTACACAAGCAGCAGCCTGAATAAAAGGCTTAATACACTTTTTTTTTGTTCTCTGTGATGTTTAGAAGCACTTTCCACACTAATTGGGAAAACAAATGAAAGCTGAATTATTCACTATGTGCATTTTTTTTATTACTGACTATTTATATTTTATTACTGACTATTTATATTCAAAAGGTCTAATTCATTTTGAAAAGATTACTGGCAATAAACTCTCAGTGCAGTCGTCAAACAGTATGTACACAAAGTCAATGTGCTATTTACATAACCTTTGTGCATTCATATTTAGATTTCTACACTGTGCGCAGTACAGAAAGAAAATTGTAAGTTTTATGCTTTAAAATGAGGGAAATCACTTTTTAAAGGTCTTCAAAGGTATTTAAAGGATTCCTTAAAGCCCGGGTGTCCAAATTGCGTCCCGCGAACTATTTGCGGCCCTTGGAGTGATTTTGTGTGGCCCACAGCTGCAGTTCAAGAATTATATAATTTTGGGCTACAAGCTTAAGAGGTTGATGCAGACTTCCTGCAAATTTATTGGTCATGCTTTTTTATATAATGTTTAGGTTTAACAGCAAAATAGATGAAAAACAATCTTCTCAAAATTAGCAATATTAAGCAAAATACAAACCTTTGGCTATATATTTTTTTTAATTTTCACTTCATGGTACAACGCACCAAAAACCTTTACTGATTTCTACCAGAAAGGAGACTTTTGTATAATGATTCATAAAACACGGCTAAATATAGCAGTTGATAAAATAATCAAGAGAGAAGTTAGACATTTTTTAATGAATATAACATGGTATCATCTGCATATGAGTTGATCAACTTTATCAAACCTTCAACGAATCTGTTGTAGTGACTGACAGCTGGACAATTTGTCAGAACTTCAATCAGCGTTTTGGGCCGTCTATGGTCCAAAAAGCTGACGACCCCCTTTTAAAAAGACACTTAAACTAATGCTTTTGTTGCTGAGAACAAACTAAAATGAACTTTCCAAACACAAGAAAACAACAAACTTGGACCCAACAAATCAAATCAATTCCTTTTTAATAACAAACATAAGCTTAGTGTTTATGAGGCTTTTAATGTTTTGGATCTACAACAATTTAAAACTCTTTCTCCACCAATTTGTCCTTTCTCCAAAATATTGTTCATGCAGTTAAATTCACATTTTTGTGTCCCACAAGTCCTTTCATCTGGATAGTTTTGGCCCACATGTGAAAATGTTTGGACACAAATTTATATTGCCTATCTGTCTTTCACACCATAGTTTTAGCTGAAAACCATCTTATCTTGAAAAAACAACATATTTTTAGCCTTTGTGTCAAACAAACTGAGTTATGGAGTGTGTGTTGAGAAACGCTCTTGTCTACATGAAATTTTAGCTTAATATCTGTAAAATTAATAGCATATAGATTATTCCCCCTTCTATGTTATGACAAGCGTCTTCAATTGTATTAATTCTATAAGGTAATAACTTTTAAATGTATGTTCAATAAAGACTTTCAAAAAGTTTAATTAAAATCAGTTTTCTGATTTATGAGATATTTTGCTAACAGACACACAGGTTGAACATTTAATGCCAAAGTTTTACTCAAAGATTTTGCACAATATTTTAGCCCTCAAAATATGTGATGTGGATTAGTCTTAGCTATTAGCAAACAAAATTTTAGCTCAATATTACTAAAATTTATTGATTTGTACCTGCTTTAGTAGTTTCTAAGTTTGATTAGCCGTGGCAGCCATCTTGATTTGGATCAACTCCAAATGATAAATACTTATGGATGTGTATTCGTTGATTATTTGCTGAAAGTTTCAATTCAATCTTTCCAGTAGTTCATGAGATATTTTGCTAAAAGACAAACATGAACATGTTTATCATGTTTACATTATCACGCACATATCAGAGGTTAGTGAAGACACTTGGGGGGGAAATGGTACTTTTTTTTTATAAAAAAAGAGGTTCTCACATCACTGCTCATGCCTTTTAGAGGTTCAGTTCACATCTTAAGCTTGGCTACAAGCTGCAACAGATAGAGGATTAAGATAATCAGTATTGCCAGAGTACTACATTATCTCCAGAGGGATGGGGTGGGGTGGGGGTGGGGGGGGAGGGGGTTGAGAGGTTTAGTTTACACAAAAACTGTATTTTGTCTCCTTAGATTTAACAAAAACTGTCAACTTCAACCTACAGCTTAATTAGTTTTTGCCTGAATGATGAGCAAAGACTTCACAATTTTAGCTAAAATTGTTCAGTGTTGTTTAACTAAACATGTTAAAAGCAAATAAATCCTGGTTAGTAACTGCTGTGTGCATAAGGTTGTGTGTTTTCTCCCAGTCACGCAGGGAAAAACTTGAAATAAATGCTTCCTTGCAATGAGAACATTTCTTCCAATAAACCCCTGCATCAAAAATCTCTTCAAATCCTCGAAAAGTAAATTATCACAGCAAAATTCTGTGTTTTAAATTTGTCACCGCTAAACATTTTTATAACATGCTACTGGATGCTTATTGGGGATTACTCATTGCTATACAGCAGCTGCCATCATGGATGTCTGCAAATTATATCATACTCCACTGCTCATAGCAAAACCAGATGAATTAACATTCTGCTGAAAAAAATAAAAGCTTCTCAATTTAATGCTGAGCAGCTCATTTACAAGAACCTGCTTCTTCTTTTTTTTTTTTTTTTTTTTTTATCCGTGGGATATTCATGTTAAAACTTGTTGAAACCAATTAGGAAATCTGTTTTTGTTTTCTCTTATTATCACGTCTTAATTAAGAGCTCGGTTCTGTTCAAGCAGCAACATTTGGGTCCAAACTGACTGAGACGCTGCCGCTGATTGCCGTGATGTCGTCATCCAAAGGAAAGGCATCGGTGATACTGCCTGATTACCAAGATCATGCAATAACTCACTGATCACAACTCTGTACACAATCACAGCTGTGCAGGAGGCTGAACATCGAGTGCGTTAGGGGCATTCGTTGTATTACTTCAGCTTTATTGCATCTAACTCCCAGAGCCTTCAGGCTCATCGAAGCGTGTTGCAGTGAATAAAGTGGGCATAGCTCATTTGAACCTAGAAGCAAAGAGTGACTGAGAGTTAAAGCGTGAATGAAAATCTTATTGCACAGCGAGCCTGTTAAAATGCCGCCAGCCAGAGCATCGTCACCATCAAAAGACATGGGCGTTATTGTGTGAAACACCTTCAGCTCAGGTTTTATAACAGCCGTCTAATTGCCACGAGAAGTAATCTGCTTTATCGAACAGTAGACTCAACGCTGCAAGGCTAACTTGAAATCTATAATGTAAATGCATAGCTACACCGACACCACCTTTACCAGTCAATACGAGCAAAAAAGGTCAAATTGAGTGGAAAATATTGTGCTTGAGGCAAAAATATTTTTTTACACTAATATGCATGAGTCAAAATGCTTCATCTTGCATCTATTATTAACGCCCTGTTGGTTTTGTACATGGCGCAGGAGTCACTGCAAGACTACTGTCTCCTCAAAGCTGTAAAAATCTGCAGGCTTGGGGTGTAAATGTTCAAACGTTCATTCCCTCACAGCCAAACTGTCCACAAAGAATTCTCTGAAATTAAGAATGAGTGTTCTAATCCATTTTGTTGGGGATCTTGTAAGGCATGGGATATTCAAAAAATTATTATTTATTTTTTTATTACTGTCTTGTTGAGAAATGCAATCGAGAGACATCCAGAAGTGCAGCGTCTGGACCATTTATGATGTGCACACAGCAGACGCACAAGACCAAGATGGCTGACTGACTGCACTGAAAGCCAGCGTTTGGAAGAACTTTAGCTTCTATGAAGCTGGCCATGACAGTCATTGTTAGAGGTAATATCTGTGATGCAACTTTTAGAAGCTAGTTGATGAAAATTTGCAAAGGAGTCTCCAACATGTATCCAACGGTTTTCAACGTTGTACAATGTGGATGTAGAAAAGCAACGGCTTAGTACAGCTTAGAATACATCAAAGTTCATGCTCAATAATCCAGGTTTTTAAAAAAAAATCCAACAAAGTTAAGTCAGGTCCTCTGGACAGTTTCTTGTTGTTGAAACGTGTCGTCTTTCATCCAAAAGATTTCATCAGTCCGAGGAGCCACAATAAACTCAGTCTTATAAATAGCACACTCACATAGTGGGTCAACCAGTTTGATGGTGCTAAGATGCTTTCTGGAGTCAGCTCTCTCCTCCTCTGTCAATTCATCTGAGGCAGCCATGGCCAAAGTGGTTCAAAAACATCAAAGTTAAAGCTCAATAATCTAGGTTTAAAAAAAAAATCCTTAGAAAACAGTATGGAATACTAAAAAAGCTTAGAATACAGTATAGAATACTAAAAAAAGCTCAGAATACAGTATAGAATAATAAGAAAGCTTAGAGTAGTTTTCCAAACTGCAAACATAAAATTTAATTTTTTTTTTTTTTTTTTTTTAAAGATTGGGTATGCAAAACACAACTTCAAAGCTAGCTGGTCACAGAATTCAAGAGACTGCAACAGAAAATGAACCTACTTTTTCACTATTTTGCATCACCAACTACTCTCTAACAATTGCATATGAAGTATTACCTTGCTTTCAGACTGCCGGTTTACTTGAGGTTCCTAGAGTTTCCAAAAGTAGAATGGGAGGCAGATATTTCAATTATCAGGCTCTTCTCTTGAGGAACCAACTTCCAGTTTCTGTCCGTGAGGTTGACACATTGTCTACTTTTAAGACTGAGCTCAAGTCTTTCCTTTTTGATGAATCCTACAGTTACTGTAGTATTGGCCTGAGTTTCCTGAGCTAGGATGAGAAACTGCAACAAAGTGAAGATTCAGTGCAGTCTGCTGGCTTCATTGGACAGCTAACTTTTACATTTATGGCTTTTTGTATCTATGTGAATGTTTGTGTTCAGTTGTGACTTGGCAATATAGAAATAAACTGACTTGAATTGAATCATTGCAACTTTTTGAAACACAGTTGAACACCATCGTCTGTTAAAAATACAAACACGGTCATTCATGCCCTGTAAAACAAAAACAAAACAAAATCCTGAAAAAAAAACTGAAGAAACAAGATAAGATAGCTCTAACGTGATGCATAGACGTACAAACTTTACAACTGTTGTCAGCATTTTTAAGGATTCAAGGTTCTTTATTTGTCATAAACACTGCATGTGGTACATGTGGTGAAACCAAATTGTGTCCACAGGGTCCCAGTTACATCCAACAAAAGTATAAAATGTAAAAGAAAAACAGTAATAAATTCTAAGATATGAACCAAGAAAAACGTTAATCTAAAAATACACTAAGGACTAGTGGTATAAAAACAATAAAAACAACACACCGAACAGCAGCACGAACATGAGTCTGTGTGAGCAGATGAGTAGGAATGAACACAGCAGTATGAAACAGATCAGCAGCATGAGATCAGCAGCAACATGATGTGATTTTTCACAGTGGTTATCCTGGTTAGGAATTCATGAATCTAACAGCCTCAGGGTAGAGGCTGTTCCTCAGTCTAGTGGTTCTACACTTAATGCTCCTTAACCTCCTTCCTGAGGTTGTGTGCTGGGTGAGTGGGGTCCTTCATGATGCAGGTGGCCCGCTTCCTGCATCTGGAGGTGTAGATGCCTGTGAAGTGGGGAGGCTGCCTCCAACAGACTTCTGTGCAGCCTTCACCACTCTCTGCAAAGCTTTGCTTGTCTTTTTTGACTCCTGTTCATTTAGTTCCTAAAAACTTGTTTGAATGAAAATGTTTTGTACCGCAACGAACGACAAATTGTGTTTTGTTTAGATCCGAGATATTCTATGCTCAGGGTTTTGTTTGAAGCGCGAATAAGTACGCCTCAATAATAGTTTTATAATCGCATCACAGCCCTCTGGATTCTAACCGAATCAAATAGCGGGGTGCCTGAAGATCCCCACCCCTTTGTGGCATGTGGATCTGCTGCGCAGTTCTTCAAAACAACAATAATTAATTATTCTAGATGTAATCGTTCATTAATGTACATTTAATTTACATACATTACTCAGGGACAGAGACGCGGCATAATTATAGACACAGTTGCATCACGTATGATCAATTGTGTTGCTAAAGACCTGCTGTTCTGCAACGCCCACCTTCATCTGCCACACACTGTAACAGACGCAACAATAAAGCAGAGCTCTGCACCTCGATTCTCGGTGAGGTCATGACATATTTCAAAGAAATGGCTGTTAAATATATTTAAAATATATGTTAATTCGACTACTACTTCTGGATTCAGATGCAGAATGCAAGTGAACAGCCTACAATAGCACAGGGCGGGAAAAGAAAGACTGATTTAGCTCTTTTCTGCTGTTGTTGTGTATTATTCCTAAAATAGGAATCCATTCAAATGAGAAATCCCACATCAGATTGTGTGTCGTATTATTGGTAAAGCCTTATGTAACTCTAAAATGCACGGCTGCCCGGTGCGCGGCGTTTCTATGGAAACAAAACTGTAGGAATGAGCGCATGTGACAGCCCTAAACCTTTTCACTGCTCATTTTGGTCAAAAGTAACAGTGACACGACACAAAGCAAAAGTCTCCCTCAAACATCCTGACATAACCAGAAAGGATTTTCCAGTGAGCGCAGCGTCAGATCATCCACACGGCTCCGGAGATGGAATAATATTGTTTTACTGTCGCAGACTGGTGAACTTTTGCAGCGCAAAACCCACAAAGCAAAGAATGCTTTTGCTTAAAGTGAAGTGCAGAAATGATGTATTTTGGTGACGTCTCATCAGTGGAGCCCAAAACTATTGTTGTAAATGTAATCTAATAAAAATATAATAAATAAAACAGAGCACGTCTCGTTCCACTTTTATTTATCACTCTTGTATTTCTATGTGCAAACTTACAAACATTTTTATCATGAGTTTTTTTTTTTGTTTTTTTTTTTTTGGTTAGGCTAAAATACAACATTTAAACAAAATGTTTAAATGTTGTTGATGATAAAAGAACAATAAGATTACAGTGACAAGGAAAAAATAGGTTATTTGGTGTCAATAAAAAACTGACACAAAAATGTTAATAAAATGTTTTATTTTTCTTCTTTGTTTTAGCTTCTATTTGGTACAAGGGAAGTTAAAATTACAATTATGGGAATGTACTTAGGTTGTATATAAAATGCAGTTAAAAACAGCTTACAATACCTTAAGTACTGTGCAAATATTATGAGTGATACCTCACCTGAAATATAGTTTGGTAGTAGCGGAGCATGACTCCCAGCACATACTCTGAGCAAAACACATTTAGCAAGATATTTGCATTAACTGTTAGTGATGATTGTATCTTCCTGTTAGCAAAACATCTCATGAACTACTGCTTGTATGAGACTCTCCTCAAGTATTTATTGGTTTTACATGCACAACTGTATAACTTTTGCAGCCAATTCAATTCAAGAGTTTGGACACAACATTTGCCAACATAATAAAACTTAGTTCTGATGTTAGATGCTGATCTAGACTTGGGTGCTTTTGGAGCCAATAGACATCCACATCACATATCCCATGTACTAATACATGTCACAAACTCTTATCATGGTGCATGAGATCATTTATAACAAGTTTGTTGCCAGGTTTAATCAAAAAAGGCTACAAGTGCCTCATTTCTCAAATTAAAATAATATTAGTCGAAACTCTGGTGGTGGTGGAAGACATGCAGCATTCAGTGAATGCTGGGCTTTTAATGTGAAGATGTTTTTGCACTCAGCAGGCCTGCAACTGAACTTTAGGGGATGCTCTTTAGAGAACAGTAATGTTTACATCATCAATTGAGGGATGTGGTGTGTGTGTGTGTGTGGTTGGAGGGGGGGTGGGGGGTCACATGACAGGCATCTTGAAAAATAAATGAGAAATAAAGATCAGGAAATACTTTGATTCTTTAACTCCCACATAAGTACATACAAGTATACATATAATACATGATATGGAGGTATTTGTTAATTTTATTAGATTTGCTGTATTGATCTATATACAAAACATGTAGAAACAAGTGGTACGCTGACGTCCCCTGTCACCGAGGGATTTTAATATTCAATGTTTTTAATTTTTGAGATGAGTGTTTTTCTGTTCATTAAGGTTTAGTTGCTTTTTTAATGCAAGATATTTTACACTGGGTAGAAGAACAGAGGTGGATGTTTTTCACTTTTCTGAGGCAGCGCAGTAACAGATCCTGGCGAGCGGTTGAATATCCACCACCAGGATCAATGGCGGAGTCTAGGGGTGGCCAATGGTGGCCTTGGCCACCATAGATGAATAGTCGGCCACCTCACTGGCCACCCCAATAATTTGAGGAAACTACATTTTTAAGTGATAACAAAAACAAAAACTATACTTTCCTCAAATAATAGTGGTGGCCATCTTGGATTTTGACGTGGTAACCCAATATTAAACAGTGACCTTTCTTGTCTAAGCAGCCACACACTAAAATGGAATCAATTTATCAAGAAGGACAGAGGGACAGACTGAGGGTATTTCTAATTACCCTCCACTTTGGGGGTGATTATGGGGTAAATAATCAGCAGGTGTTCCATATCCCAGAAAATTAGCACGTTTGGAAATTATAAGTTACATACTGACATATTGTCCAAAAAGATTTGTTTGAAAATGTATTTTTAAAAAATCAGCTTTTTATTCCAATTTCATTGTCTTTTTGCTTGTTGGTCCCATCATGTTGTTAATTTCAGACGGTGTAGGTTTAGCTGTCAACCCAGTCAAACCAGTTAACACATGAGTAGATTTGCTCATTCTTCATGTTATGAAAAAAAAAAATTAAAAACAAACACGCACTCACATTTAAGACGCACAGGCTCAATTAAGGGAAAGAAAACAGCAAGTGGGAAAAACATCACTGGAATCTGTAAAGAGGCAGTTCCTCAATCAGCCCATTAGAAGAGAAATTTGTGGCTCTGTGGATCCATTCCACTTCTAATTTCAGTAAATCGTTATCCATTCCCACTGCCACTCAGTATAAGACAATACGGGTGCATCTCAAATTGTCTGTGGAGTGGCTGCTCTCAATAAAGTGTGGCACAGTGTGAGATTTTCAAACACTCCTGAGAAATCAGTTGTGTTCTGCTTGTTTTTCCAGCAGCCCAAATGGTCTGTATCATGGGTGGAAAATATTCAAATATGTGTTGTGTATCAAGTTTATTGACCTAAATTGTCTTAGATTTCTTTCCAAGTGGGAACCAACCAAAAAATATGGTGCCACTACTTTTTAAAACACCTTAATGACTATAATGTAATTTATAAAGATAGTGTGTCACTAAGGGAAGAAGGATACTATTGCTCAAAGTATTAACTATCAGATTCTTATTTGCTTTTACTCCCTCATCTCACCAGTACTGTGCTTTTTGTTTGCTAATTGGACTTAGCAATTACAAAAATAGTTATGACTTAGTCATTTTTATGGATAATTATGGGGTGCCGTTTGTAAAGTTACACAGTCAAAAATTAATATCAATACTTTGGTTTATTAATAGCCTTTCATAAGAAACATAAACTTGTTTGTTTGTTTTTCAAAGTCATATTTTCACCATGTCATTCATACATTTATAAATGTCATAGTTCCAAACTCAATATTTAATTTATAAGCTAAATATTTTGTTTATAAACTAAATACTTAACTTGCAAGTTAAATATTTAGTTAGGAAGCTAAATATTTAGTTCCACACTAAATATTCAGTGTACAAACTAAATATTTATGTCCAAGCTAAATGTTTACTTAACAATAATTTGCAAGTTAAATATTTAGTTATCAAATTAAATATTTATTTTGAAAATTAAATATTAATTTGGAAAATAAATATGTTGGTCCAAGCTAAATATTAAGTTAGAAAATTAAATATTTATTTTGGAAATTAAATATTTAGTTTAGAAAAAATGTTTAGGTGTGAGCTAAATACTTACTTAGTAAATTAAATGTTTTCTTTGGAAATTAAATGTTTAGCTTTGAAAATAAATATTTAGATTCAAGCAAAATATTTAGCAAGCAAATTAAATATTTTGTTTAGGAATTAAAGGTTTAGCTTAGAAATTAAATGTTTAGTTTGGAAATTAAATATTTATCTTGCACAATAAATATTTAGTTTGGAAATTAAATGTTTAGTTCTGAAAATAAATATTTGGCTTGGAAATTAAATATTTAATTTACACCTAAATATTTAGTTCACCAACTAAATATTTAACTTGCAAGTTAAATATTTTGTTTGTAAATTAAACATTTAGCATTTAGCTTGTAAATTAAATATTTAGATTATTGACATTAAATATGTATGAAATTTTGACATTGATCAATGTATGGAGCTTACTTACTTATATAGCGCTTTCCAGCCCCCATGAGAGGCCCCAAAGCGCTTCACAGTACCAGCCATCCACCCATT
>JARVGV010000280.1:16876026-16892252 GCA_031762435.1 Hypsolebias longignatus | reverse complement strand
ATGACGTGACCGGGGATCGAACCCGGGACCTTCCGGTCCTGAGCCGGCTGCCCTGCCTCTACACCATCTCGGCCCATGAATGACATGGTAAAAATATGACATGGAAAGGCCAAATAAACAAAAAAATATTGCTGTTAATTTTTGACTATGTAACTTTACAAACGGCACCCCATGGATAATAAGCTAAAGTATTGTGTGGTGGTAGATCAGAGCCATCTCTAACACATAGTCCAGCACAAACAAACACAAGATATCTGTTTAAAACTTTGGACTTAACTGTACGGAGTTACTCTTTCTGTCTGTTACTTGAACAGCTTGACCCATTTTAATGAAACTTATAGTAATCATTAGATTTGAATAGGCAACTTTCTGTATCAACCAAATTCCAGACAAACACCATAGCCCTAATCAGCACACAAATTACTATAACAATAAAATTTACAAATAGTTTAAATCCGATGTGTAGCTGTGAGTTGTTTTCATTGCAAACTCTGAGTACTAACAAATCATGCAAGATATTTATATAAAAGTTTTGCGAGCATGGCAGCAAATAAAATGCATTCCTTCCATCATGCTAGCTTGGTTTTTAATTTTTGTCTTTCAACTCTTCAACTAGACTCAACTTTTGCTGTTTTGGCTCATTATCTCTGTTACCTTCTGAATTCACAGCACCAAGCAGCTGTAGAGCTTCAGAATGTAGAATGAACACTGATGCTGCTCTGTGAAATTAATCTGCCAATATTAGACAATGCTGAATTTTAGCTTGATATGCTGCTGACCCCCCCCCCTAAAAAAAGACTAATTTACAGAAACTAAAGAATAAAAATACATTATTTTATTACTTCTTAGGCATTAACATAGAAACAGCATTTTCATATCATAAAGTTTGTCATTCTGTGAAAGTATTTGTATATAAAGCTGATGGATATGAACACATTTATAAAATAGCATTCACATGAATAGCTATGACATTTATGGGATTGGAGCTCGCTTTCTCATTTGAGCTAGCCGTTAGCTCACACATCCAGTAAGCTTTAAATGCTATTTCATCAAGCTAAGGTTGTTCAAAAAGCTATCTACAACAGGTAAGATAGTAACTGCTCACAATCTTTCTACAGAACTGACGATAACTTCCATCCATCCATTATCTTTTACCCGCTTCTTCCTTTTTGGGTTGCAGGGGTCACTGGTGCCCATGTCCACCTATCCCTGTGCAAGAGGCGGGGGACATTTGGACACGTCTCCAGTCCATCACAGGGACACATTCAGGGACAATTTAGAGTTACCAATCAGCCTAACATGCATGTTTTTGTTCTGTGGGAGGAAACTAAAGTATCCAGAGAAAAAAACACTCATGCACGGAGAGAACATGCAAACTCCACCCAGAGACGCCCCCAGACCGGGATTTATACTGGAGCAACCATCTCGGTGAGTGGCTGCAGCTCTACCAACTGCGCCACACCGTTCTACTGCTGCTGAAAATATGAAAATTAACTATGTCTTTATTCATAGACCATATGTATATCACACTGTAATTCATATGAAAAACAAAGTTGCCTGAGATTATTTACGAACAACTTGCTAACAAACACCCTAAGTTGTTAACTAAGAGATGACTATGCAGCATTTGAGAATGCAAAAATATATACAGTATATATATATATATTTTTTTTATTATTATTACTGGGGTTTTTTTTATCTAAAACTTTGCTGCCTCTGAGATCACAGTGTAGATATGTCTATAGTTCAGGGTGATACTAGTCTATTTAATGAGTGTGCTGTAAAGTAATCCTGTAGAAGTGTGAAATCTTGTCAGAAATACCTTCCATTATTTTGTGGAAGCAACACTCACATGGCATTTTCATGTGAAAACATGAATGGCTGGGAAGAACTCTTCTGCTGGATCTGCAAGTTCAGCACAGGTCTAAATAGGAGTCTCACTAAAAGTGCATTTCCAGAGTAAGAATCTGAAATTAAACGTGCAGATGTGCTACATGGGAGGCTATTCTTTTATGTCAGGAAGAGCAATCCTTTTTTAAATGAATTCCTCAGGTTCACCCTGAATCGAAGCAAATGGACACTGGAAATGACACGGCACTGAAGTGGAGAGATTACAGGCCTCTCTGTCTGCTTGTTGCAGTGTGTTCAACATCTCACACGTTTAGTGGGCTGATTTTATTATGAACTGAGTAAATCCTAACAGGTGTGTCGAGAAAAAAAACTTTAAGATTTAGATGGCCGAAAGCTATATCCCCTTTAGACTCTGAATAAAATACACTTTTCTTGATAAGAAAGAAAAAAAAAAGCTATCTGCTTCCCTGCTGTAAGAAAGTGGGGGTGAGTGACAGCAAAGATAAAATGGGTTCTTTGGTGGCTAGAAGAGAAAAGCTCTGTAAACTCAGAGGCAGCCTGCCAGTTGTTTCTTGATAGTAGCTGAGAAAAAGAAGAAAAAGAAAAAAAGAGTGGCATTCACAGCCATTTTAAAAGAAGTCTATCCAGGTTTGAGAGGCTTCAGGATGGTTTTCTACAGGTGCCTGGCTCAGTCATATTCTCACATGCAGCCGAGGGGCCTGCGAGTGGAGACTTATTTCATTTTGTCTCTGTTTAATCATCCCAATCAGTGCTTTCTAATAAATAAATCCGCTTTTGTGTGGTTAGGGAACCCAGCGGTACCAAAGCAAATGACATTAAAAACCATGTGAAAATGAAGGTTCACTCAAATAGCTTCTCTGGATGAACTCGGAGTGTGAGGAATGCAACGTGGGAGCTCTTCCCGACCTCGTATTTAGTGACAAACATCAGAAATGCACTCGTCATCCCTTGCTCCCTTTCTGTTTGGCTTTTCACTCTCATGGTCATGCTCGCGCACACATGCGTGCGCACTCTCACACACACACAGGCTCACTCATCAAAACATTGCTGTCAGCAGAATCCCCTGACAGTCTATCACGGCTGTGGAAACAGCTCAAGTGTTATGTATGAGAAAAATACCAGCGAAAACAAGCATGAGAATCCGGACGTTACACACACACACACACACACACACACACACACACACACACACACACACACACACACACAGCGCAATCACAATGCTGCACTGCTGCCATTGTCAGGCACTTGGCTACAGCTGCAAATCCATCCGCAAAAATGCCAACGGTGCTGCAACACTGGATTATAAAGTGCAGCATTTCAATTTAAGATAATTTATTCATGTTTTCTTTTTTTGGTTGTTTCTGTTCCAAGTCTTTGTTTCCACCCGAGAAGCTACGATGTTGCACAAAAACATGGAAAATTGAGACAAAGCAAACTATTTGGGTGGTGTTTTTTTTTTTTTTTTTAAAGATTTTAAAAAGCCTAAATCACACAACTCTTTAGCTGTGACAACAGGTTAGCAAGTCTTTTTTTAACTAAAATATTAGAATGAACTGTACACATAACTAAAAGTAATATTTTTAGGGGTACCAATGCAACTGTTGTCAACTACTGTAAAAATTATTAAAGCTGCTGCCAGTGACTTGTTATGGTAACCACACAAATGTGTCTCTCACTCCCTGGCAGTGCTCTTCGAGTCAGACAGAAACATAAACTTAACACTGTGCAAAAAACACAAAAGTTTTACCTTAAAATTCCTGAACTGTAAGCAGAAGACCCTGGTAGTCATCTACGTAATGTTTTATGATGCTACAGTTTTGTTTTTTTGTAGAAAATATGACCAGGAAAAAATATCCTGTTTAAAACAGAAAATCTTTGTGCTAAAATGTTATGGAAAGTTGGATGTGCCCTTCTAAAAAAGTTGTCAGGTCCCCTGGACGTTCAAAAAAATAAATAAATAAATAAAAACATCCAGAGGACCTGACAACCTTTTAATATTTGTCTACCTGGATTATTGAGCATGCATCAGGATATTGGATGTGCACTCTTTGCACTTTGTGGAGATTAGAGAAATGTACCATCATTTCTGGACTTTTGAGCACACCTGAAAAGAAGCCATGCCCATTAAATTTAAAAAGAGAAAAAAGTGTACATGTACAGTTTATGTCATCACACTTTGTTAAAGCCAGGTCTCTCTTCTAAATGAGTCCCTGCAGCTCAATGGGATTAACCTGTATAACTAAAGGCTGAATGAATATAGGCCACACTTGTGTTTAAGCCACGTTGTAACATGAGATATTTACACAAAGATTTATACAAATATGTACAGTAAACTTTTTTCTCTTCTCAACAGTGACTGTAACATGGCTTGTAAAAATAATACAGTATCCTAAGAAGTCACTGATCACTATCTTCACCTTCCTCCTGCACATTGCGCCAATGAGCTTGTGGTGTCCTCTTCATCATGTTTCCCCCTCCCTGGGGCCACAATAGGAAGGGGAGGAGAGAATGGGAGAATGGGGGGGGGGGGGGACTTTGTTCCCACCCTCCCCAGTGGATCAATGAAACCAAGTTTCATTAGCTATGTTTACATGGACATAAGTAATCGGATCAAACGGCCGTTCGGAATAAAAACATGTCATTGTAAACACCCCGTTCGGGTAATTTTTTTTTGTTTATTCAGCACGATCAGAAATAATTTGTGATCAGAACGAAATGGGTGGATTACGCCGATTCATAACCTGAATGGTGTAATCGCTTAATCTGTTCATTTTTTTCCTGATTTGGAAAAACTGACCTGACTGCGCATGTGCAACCTATGTCATTTCCGCTAATGCTAATAATATTAGCATGTCGGGGAAGCAAAACTGGTCGGTGAGCGACACAACATTTCTACTAGAAACGTTGAAAGAGTTCAAAATTATCTGTATTACCTGCAGCTCAATCAGGGAGTGCAGTATATAACATCTGCACCGTCATTAAAACCTGTCACGGCTCCATTTTATGAGCTCAGGTTTGTTTACATTCATCTCAGAAGTAAACCGGAAGTAGAACTTCTTCTTCTGTGGGTTTTTTTTTTTTTAAGGACAGCTTCCACTCTGAGCATGTCAGTACTTCTGTTCAGAACAAAACCCGCTGCATGTAAACACTCGTCATGAACTGATTGTGCCCATGTAAACGATACATTTGAATGATCTAATCTGAAAACATTTCAATCTGGTCAGATTGTGTGCATGCAAACATAGCTATTGATCCACTGTAACCTATTAGGTCAGATATTTTTTTAACCTTTATTTATACAGATAGTTTCATTGAGTCACATGAACCCACCCCGCAAGAGAAACATGTATTGGACAGCTATGTGAACACCTGATGTGACTAAGCTAAATGTTTTGGTTGCAGGAAGCTCGTTAGCCCATCAAAAAAAAAAAAAAAGTCCATAAATTAGCCACAACATTGTATGAGATGCAGTGTTCAAAGTGTTTGAAAAAAAGTAGTGGCTTATAGTCCAGAAATTACGGTAAGTTCTCCAGCAGTGATAACTGTTTTTTTTTTTTTTTTTTAAGACAAAATGTCTACATTTTGATGCAAAGTTTTCAACATTTTGGGAAGTTTATGCAGCTCAAACATTAGTAGGACAACATCCACTGTCAATTCCACATTAAGTGGAAATCAATTAAAAAAAATGTAATCAAACTTAGTGTAATCATTTAAAAAATATTAATATCAACATGTTTCAGTCACATAAAGTCCAACTTTTTGTTTTCTGATTAAACTTAGAACAATGTTTCTGCAGTGAACCTTGAAGACTGTAGCGCTCCAGAAAGGATTGAATTTTCTCACTCGTTCATTTTATCTCGTTGCATTAAATGGAGACATTTCATGCAGTTTTTTGCTACGTTCATCCACAACGTACCGCTACTAAAAATCAAAGCACACTATTTCCTATCTGTATAATTTTATTTTTGTTTAAAGCTTATGTGGTGTGAAAATTGTGAACACAATAGTAATAAGGATGCTTCAATGTTCATGCGTCGGCATCCTTAATAATGCACAATTTTTTTAAAGCCATTTAATAATTGTTGTTATTGTGACCACAAGTTGCTATCATCTGTTTCTATGGTGACCACATCAAGTGGTAAAATAAAAATAAAAGAACTCAGTGACCTGTTTTACACAGTTTGACTTTTCATAGATGCAAATAAGCCCCCTCCGCTGGTTTGATAACGTTTCACTGTGATGGTGGATTCCAGTTGTTTGCAGCTTTGGGATTTCGTTCCGGCAGAAGCCGAGCAGTAAGAACAAGGAGGAGGATGGTGGAAGGAAAAAGCAGGGGAAGAAGTGTACAGCCATGGGGGAGGGGAGAGCCTGGATGCTGAGACGAGGCTGTTGGAAAGGGAAGGGAAGGAAATGGGAGCGGGCTGCCAACCAGCTCCACACAGGGTGGGGTGTCGGGCAGGCAAGAGGAGCATATGGCTGTGGGCCATTAACACAGCCAGGAGAGGACGTATTACCAAGTGAAGGCAGGACTGAACGCTGGCGTGAAGGGAAGCAGCTGAGCAAAAAATGCAGATCAATAGGTTTTCTTGCAGTTAAACAACTCCTTATTAGTCAAATGAGGAAATAAAACACAGAGTATGTAATCAAGATATGCTCCTCAATATGTATTGAACCCGAGTGCCCAAACACTCTGTCATTTGTAGTGTGAATGGATAAATTCACATCACATTGATCAGAATTATTACATCCTCAGTGTAAATGATTTACCGCTCACAGTAGCCAGATTAAACAGGGATTTTTTGTGTGTGTTTATATGTAAAGATTATTAACAGTTCTAACTTTTATTATAGCTTTTTGAACAGCCAGTTGAATTCTGACTGGATCGATGAGCTAATAGTCCAAAGCAGTCGTGCAAATGCTATTTAAGTACATTACTTTCAGTTTTGCACTGACAGCTGGCGTCTTTCCAGCTCGCTGGGTATTCTGAGTGTCTTGGATCCGTCTGAGCTAAGAAATGAGATGACGAAGGAGGAAGTGAAGAAATGCTGGAGGTCAGATTGTTCTCCCTAGTTTTAACTGAAATGTTATTTTCTTAGCTTTGACTGCTGGGACCTGTGGGCCCCCATGCTACCCGGGTGTCAAGAGCCATGGCGAGCGCTGCTCCCCTCCCAGGCGTTCATTGATCACCTGACATTTGAAGGAAGGTAATGCTTTGTCAAATCATTCAGACGAGAGAAACATTATTTTTAGTGTTTCCTTGCATATGGATGAAATGCAGAAAAAAAAACTATGTAATTATTACATTATTTCCATAGAATAGTTTTTTTGGAGGCATAGAACATGAAAGTGACAACTAGCTGTAGCACTTCTGTGTATGTGAATTGCTATGAAAATTTTGAGATTAGAGTTGCTGTGACATGGTAGTAAGTTCCCACTTTGATATTTTACTGCTCAGTCTAAATGTTAGCTCATCAATTTGGCCAAAATTAATGTCTATTTTCCCCAGCAGGAAAGTTATTAAAAGTTCATAACCTTTCCACAGAGCTCCACTTCAAGAGACCTGAACTATCCCTTTGTGTTATCTCAAACTTAGATGGTATTAAAAAACCCAAGTATGTCTGAGACAAAACAAAAAGCAAAATCCCAGAGGAGCCAGTGGCAAGAAGACAAGTCCTAAGGTTTACGTGTAGTGGGATGTAACACAGTACAATTACTTTACTGTACTTAAGTACATTTTCCATGTATCTGTGCTTTACTTAAGTAGGATTAAACATGGGTACTTTTGCCTTTTACTCCACAAAATTTTACATTAAGTATCTGTACTTTCTACTACACTACATTTCTATAATGTGTTGAGTTACAAGTTACAGTCATGTTGTGGTTTTTGACACACATTCTAGGGAGTTTATCAGTTAAAAAAAGTTAATTTTGGGTTTAGTTCCTCTTTAAATGTGTTTACTGCAGCTAAAATGACACATTGGTTTTTCTTTGTGTTAAATAAAAACTTTCAAAGATATAATCATTCCTCTTTCTCATTTTTGCTTAATGGCATTTAACTCTGCGTGTCATCTCCAAAATTTCCATGCACAGAATCAGAAGTCCAAGTGTGAACTGTGTCACAGAGTAAACAAAATAAAAACATGCATTATCTGCAGCAATGTTCATTAAAATGACTCAACACTATTAATGTATTACAGAAAATATACACACAGTAGTACACTTAATGATATTGTAGACTGCTGCATTAGGTAATACATTCAGCAAGTACTTTTACTTTTAATACATTAAGTATTTTTTAAGTATTTTTTTATTTACTTTTACTTAAACTTCTATTAGTACAGTATAGTACATTTTTGTCTGTTTATTTGTACTTGTACTTTCTCCACCACTGTTCCTGTTGTGCCAGGTTTCTCAGGATTGATTCAGTCACACTTGGGCCATCACAGCTCCACCAATCAATGCTGCCAGTGAGCAACGCCGCTAGCGCAACACAACCCTCCTCAGGGCGATAACCTCTAAAACAAGCTGAGCGCAATGCTTTCTCAGATGTGGTCATGTAACCTGCCTCATGTGTGTCTAACTTCTATTATGGCTCAGTGTCATAAATGCTGAGGTTGCCACTTTGGGCTATAAATCATCGGCAAAGTGTACATTTCATAGTGAAACAAGGGCCAACCAGAGCTGGTCAGTTCTTTCCAACTCTCAGCAGAGTGACATGAAAGCTGTGGCCTTGCTGCTTTGGTCACACAAGTTCGTCCCATGTCCGACACCATGCCTCCTCTGCCAGTGATTTATTGCCATCCAACAGGGACTTGACAAATCCCTAAAGAGACAGTTACTGTGCACACCCTTTGGGAGGCCAGCACAGTTCATCTGAAAAGAATAATGAATCCAGGATGTCATAGCTGCCTTGCTGCAATGCCCTTTATCTTTAGTGCAATTATTGAATGTAATCATGTAAATCCTTGTTTGTTTGTTCTAAAACTAGAAATGCTAACTTCGCTAGTTGTTATTTGAACGTGTGAGCTACGGCAGGCTGTCTTCATGCTGACTGTAATTTTTTTGTTTTATAGTATTCACATAATCAGCCTGGCAACAAATCTCATGAAGCTTAAAAAGTCATATGAAACAGGAAGAGGCACTGAGTCATCGTTATCATTATTTCATGGCAGGGATTTTCCTCGTTCCAGTAATGAGCAAAATGAAATTGCAAATATGAGCAATTACACAATCCAAAGGACCGCACAGAAGGCTTAAATGATGGATGGAGCAATTGTCACCTGTCGCTTCACAACATTTGCATTCGCTGCACAGTTGATGAGGCATCACAACAAATCTTTAACCAAATAATTGTGTTTCTGTAACTAATAAATGTGCTGCATGAAGTGCATATTACTGTTAAAAAATTAGCAAGCGTCTGAAATGATTTCAAACTCATTTATGCATTTTTGTCAATTATAAATTAATATGAACCTGCTGAATGTGAAATCTGTTTGTTGATTTTATTTTATTTTTTTAGACGATAGCAAAGGGAAAAAAAGATATCTCTAAGTTTTTCAAAAATATTCTAAAATATCATGAATATTTAAATGTTCCTGTACAGTTATGATGAACTTATGTAATGTATGTAATGTCAAAAATCTGGATTGGCAGCCTAAACATTTTACAGAACAGATTGTTTCTCTTTGGAATGTGAATTTAAAGATAAAATATTGAAATAAAACAAAAAATTATTGAAACATGACAATTAGTTACACAGAACTTCAAAAAATTAGCTAACTAACATCACCAACAATTCACTTCTTTTAAATGTCCACCTGTAAACCAGATTAATCCATTTTTTTAGCTGTAGAATAGACATTCTGTTTTTTGTTTTGTTTATTTGTTTTTTTATCATTAAATGCACAATTAGATGACATTGAAATCCCTCCCTGCAGTTTAATATACTATAGCACAGACGTGTCATAATCAGGGTGAGGGTGTGTTCCGGTAACTGTTTTCTCAGATCTGATATCTCTCAGGCTTACTAATAATAAAATTATGAACAAATGTGACTGCTATGAACAAATCAAATTAATTTTGGATATGTAAATTGAAATTGTTTTCATTCAACATTTATTTATACAGATAAATCACACTGAGCCTCGAAGATTCAAGACTATAAAAATAATTACATAAACACTAATTTTAAACACAACAGCCCCTTAAGACTTCTTAATATCACACACAAACTGCCCCTTCAAGTAAGCATTTCTGCCTCTACCCTAAAAAAAATCTCTGCCACTAAAAAAGTGGTGGGGGTGAGTGCCGAGCTAACCAGGCAGTCGTACGCAGGCTGGAGCCCACAGGCAGCAGCCATGAACAGACAGAGGCGCCTAGAGGTTTCACATGTGGAGTCGGCAGGGGTGGAAGTAACAAATTACAAACACTCACATTACTGTAATTAAGTAGATTCTAGAGGCACTTGTACGTTTATGAGTATTTTGTTCATGTGTAATTTTACTCATACTACAGTACAATTTAGACCATGTAATCTACTTCGCTACTTTTAATAACAGAAGTCACTACTGAGTCCAGACACAATTTGAATTAATATTCAAACCGTTCATCTGCATCTTTGTAGCCAATAAGGCTCTCAGATCGCAAATGCAAAAGACAATTCCAACAAAGGACAACTCCATAGAGTAAAGTCATTAATGGACCAAAGATTTGGAGAAAAAGCCAAAATGGAGACAGAGGACAACACTGTCAACAGAGAAAATGACGAGGTCCCGCTAGCTAATTGCATTCTGGCATAGATCATTTTACAAATTAAGCCCTGGTCGTAACGTTAGCATCTGTGCAGAGTGTGTATTGAGCTTTTTCAGTACGATGCTACGGGGAAAAGGTGAAAAAAATACAACAAAATAGCAGAAGTTAACACATTGCTGGATGTGAAACTGAAACGTGATTGGAGAATTTTTACATTTCAGTTGTTGCACTGCATAGACAGTTGCTGATTTCTCTCCCTACAGCTGTAGCTCAGAGAAGCATGTTGAGAGCTAATTAAATGACTCCATCTTAAATAATTTCCCCTGAAAGTGTGTTGAACATGAGCCGCTACTTCACTTTTCATCTCTTGATTTGGTTCTCAGGAAGACGGCGGGTGAACCATAGTTGACTCCACTTCATTCTTAGATCAAACCGTGTGATTATTTGAATTGTTTTCCAACCCCTTATTTTTCTCATTGTGCTGCAAGGTCTTCTTGTGAATTACTGTCAGAAGACTGAAGGCAGATTTCTTTCAGGTTTTTTTTAAATTGTAGGCAGCAGGGGCTAAAATGCACTAACTAAATTAGTTATTGTGCGCCATCAAAGGTGAAAGGGCTATGCTGTTTTTGCCTGTCTGTGTACATGTTAATATATCTGTCTGTTACCAAATTATCTATTCAGCCACTGCACAGACTTTATTGAAAGTCTTAGACAGTAATCATTGAATCCACATTTGCAACTGATTAGCTTTTAGAGTCAACTCAATACAAGACCTGTGGTTGCCCCAAGGTGTAAATGAACAACATTTGAAAAAACGGAATTATATTTGGAAAAACACAACAAAAATAATAAAAATACAAAATCACAACATTTGAAAAAAAAATGGAATTACATTTGAAAAAAAAAATACATTTGAAAAAACACAACAAAAACAAAATCACATTTGGAAAAAAAAAAAAACAGAATGACATTTGGAAAAAAAATTATTGCATTTGAAAAAACACAACAAAAACAAATCACAACATTTGAAAAAAAAAAAAAATCAACAACTAAAAAAAAAAAACTGTGACATTTGAAAAAAACAGAAGTGGCCCGAATCACATTAGAAATAAACAAATTTACATTGGAAAAAAAATGGAATCAAATTAGAAAAATGGAATTATGCCCAGGGGGCAATCTGGGGATGAGGTGTGCTGCCCAGAGACACCACAAGGTTTGCAGTGACCGGGGATTGAATCTGGGACTTTCGGGTCCCAAGCAGGCTGCCCTGCCTCTACACCATCTTGGTTTTGTTGTGTTTTTGCTAAATTAATTCAATTTTTTAAAATGTTGTTCATATACACCTTAGGGCTGCCGAACAAGTTGGTTGCCACAACTCAGCAACTTTAGCAAACACAAAAAATTGCTTTAACGCAGTCAGTTCTTGAGATACTGAGTTCAAATTTTGTGTTTTCGTAGCTGAGAGTCATTCCTAACACACACTCTAAGTGATAATAGATCAAGTAGGATCTGTTTTTAATTGGCAATAATTATTTGAGTCAGCTTTGCTTGTCTGTTACCAAAATATGTCATGAACGATTTAATAAATTTTAATGAAACTTTCACAAAGCAATCATTGAATATACGGTACATCAAATGATTACCAATTTGTGTCAACCTGATTTAAGATGGTCACCTCAGCCAGTTAACCTTGGGAAACCCCAAAATGGCTATAACTCAGCCAAATTAAGGGATTACTAATGTATCTAAACCTATTGCTTATAACAGGAGAATATATCAAGGTTAATAATAATATTAGTTATTATTTAAACCTATACCAAGGATATTTGATTGGATGCTTTTGTTGAAATCTTTATAAAGAATTCAATAATTATTAGACAAATTAACCTTAAAGTTGTATGAATCACACTAAAAATAAATGATTTGTGAAGTAGTATAAATAAATTTAGTCCATGGTGCCTTCACTTAAGTTGTGCATCAAATACACATAAAGCGTGCACTCAAAAAATAAAATTAGAGGTAATAATTACTTTAGTGTCAGTTCAGATGAGGAATAAAGCCAGGCAGTATACAAATTAATTAATTGGAAACATTTATTGCCACTGATTAGCTGAGCAGCCAGTGTCATGGCTCGATCTGTGTTTCATCATCAGCAGCAGTAATTGAAATGAAAATTGAGAGCCGTCTGTTGCGCCAGAGGCCTGATGGTTTCATTCATATGAGCAAGAGGCTGCGGGCCCGCGAGGTCCGAGGTCGCCTCAGAGCATCGGTAAACACTGGCTAAAGTGAACCCCGGAGGCGAGGCAGCGGTGAAAGACCAGAGAAACTGATCGTTATTCATTCCGAGTCATTACAGCGTGAACGTGTCGTCTCGCTGCGGTATCGTGTTCCCGTGCTCAGCCCCCAAGGGTCAGTGGGTTAAACTGGGTTCAGCGGGAGGTGGGGTTAAAAGCTGCAGCTGAGGTGAGAACAGGAGATTCCAATTAGATCTAACGTGCTCAGGGTGAGAGCTCCTGAGAACGGTGTCCATCCTCATTGAGCTTCGCCTGTGCAGCTGAGGTGAAACCCCACACTGCAGCTTCCAGCTGCTTTATTAAAGTCTGAAATCATTCGGCTACATGCTGGAGCGTTCAGTGAAAGATAAAACATAAGAATAAGGTTTGCAAAGCCTGGATCAAACTAAAAGTTGTAATAAAATACCAAATACATAGTAGTTTTGCTGCTTTTGTGTGCAGCTTAAGTTTTGTGTGCAGCTTAAGTTTTGTGTGCAGCTTAAGTTTTGTGTGTAGTTTTCCTGAAGCACGTCAGATCAGTGGTGCAACCATACGTGGACCCCTACAGTTCGCATACCAGCCACGCATTGGAGCTGATGACACTATCTTCTACCTGCTGCTCAGAGCCTACACACACCTGGACCGGGCAGGCAGCACTGTAAGATTCATGTTCTTTGACTTCTCCAGTGCTTTTAACACCATGAGACCTGATCTACTCTGCAGTAAGCTCCTGGACATGCAGGTGAGTGACTCGCTGGGTCACCTGGATCAGAGACTACCTCACAGGTCGGTCACAGTATGTGAGGATGCAGAACATCATCTCAGACACACACCATACTGAGCAGCACAGGGGCTCCTCAGGTGACCGTCCTCTCACCATTTCTGTTCACCCTCTACACTTCGGACTTCAGGTACAACTCACAGTCCTGCATCTACAGAAGATCTCAGATGACTCTGCCATGGGCTGCATCACTGGTGACGAGGAAGCTGAATATAGAGGTGTGGTGGACAGAACCACCTGCAACTCAACATGGGAAAAACTAAAGAGCTGCAGGTGGACTACAGGAAGAAGCTCCTGAACAACACGTCACACCCCCTGCATGACACAGTGGACTCTTATCGCAGCACCTTCAGTCGTAGACTGAGGTGCTCCACAGAACACCACAGGAAGTTCTTCCTCCCTGTGGCTTTCAAACTTCTCAACTCCTCCCCCTTTTCTGCACATGGCACAATAAAGTTGATTCTGCACTATAATAAACACTTTAATGTTTCTGTCTGCACCTGACCTGTTTTAGATCTTAATTGTTGGTATTTTTATATTATCTGTTGTTTTTTTTATATTTTTGTGTGATTCCTTGTGTGTGTTCCTTTGTACTGAAATTCTGGCACAACAATTTCCTGCGGGATCAATAAAGTTCTATCTTATCTGATCTTATCTTAAGTATATTTATTTATTTTTTATTATATTTATTAGAGGTTGTGCCAAATAAACAGGCCTGCAGTCCATCACAGTTCGAGTTCAAGTATCTTTTTTATCCCCATGGGGCAATTTGTTTCACAGTCAGCAGTGTTCAGATATAACTCCATGTCCAAACTTGTCCCTGAAACCTTCAGAGGTACAAATATAATGTTACCCCATGTGTTTGAATCCAGGACACAAAAATGTCTAATCCAGAGACATTTTATTTTTATCTTGAACTCAAATAGGAACAATCTTTCTTTATTATCATTAATATTTTCAATTACTGATAATCAAAGGACCTTTTTAATCAAAAGTTATAATGAAATACATTTCATGACTTTGAATGAATCACCAAAAAGAAGAAAATTAACAGTTTAATTGTGTAATTTTTCTTTGACTTTCAGCTATGTTGTATTACACATCATGTTTAATATTGAAGTAATCATTTAAATTAACCGTGGAAACAGTATTATTGATTTTTAAACCTCATTAGAAATCATACAAGTTGAATGTGTTTTACTCAAAGTAATTTTTGATTCTTTCATTTAAGGATGTGTGTCGTTAGTCAGTCAAAGTTCACACAAGATGATCTTTCAGGCTTTGTTTTAAAGTGTTACAGAAGTTAATCAGTTTATACCAGAAGCTGGCGTCTCTGTTCTGTCCCCTTTCAAAACAGTTCTTCCTCTTTTCAAAAACCACTTTTCTGAAAAACCTTCACTCTTTGAACTTAGCGTAACACTCAGCACACACACTAACTCCTCCCACTCCTAGTTGATGAACCAATCAGGCGGCACCGAGACGTCGGGGAGTGAGCTTTCCTCAAAAGTGTTTCACTTCCTTGTTCTCTCAGAGTCTTTGAGTGCTCCATGAAGCCAATCTGGAGTTGAAAACTCTTTCTAAGCAGTGGACTTTGGTCAAGCGTCAAAAACCACGTCCTACGCTTGGGTTCTAGCATGCCAGCTGTGAACCCACCGAGCTTAAAAAGCTCCAAGCCTTTTTAACGAAATTCCTTAAAGAGGAATGATTTTATTTTGGAATTCAACCGGAACTAACGCTACTCCTGGCGAGGAGTAAACACACACGGACCACCGGTTCGGACGTCAAATGGACCGAAGATCCTTTCTTAACGTCTACGGCTGGTGTGTGCTCATTACCGGAGTCTAGACTGACCATCTTACAAAGATAAAAGAGTCGTCAATGTTTACCAGAAGCGTACGTGGAGTCCAGCCGGAAATCGTGGAAGAGCGTGTCCATTTTCTGGTTGACATTACCCAAGATAAATTCCCTCCTTTCCTTACTTTCTTTCCTTAAAACTTTCTTAAACCTCTTCTTTAAACTTACGCCAGTAACTAACTAAGTAAATGTGCCTTCAGATATAAGTTATGTTACCACCTTATAACTATATTCTGTTGTCTTCAAAATATGCGAGTTTTACACCGTAAGAATTGAATAACAGCCAATCGATGTGCACATGTTTGATGATTTTATGATCTGTTAAATAAATGACACCATTCAATTTGATGGGTCAAAGAAAAACAAGTCTCATGTCACAATCTTGTCACTATCACCTCATTAAGATCACAAAAGAAATATGTTTAATCCAAAACAGAAGAAAAATCCGTGTTAAATAAACAATTAATATTCCTTGGACTTGAACTAGTCTCGAATAATTAATTGGGGATGTTACAGCCAACCTGTCCCTACATCCTTACAGCACACTGTAACTGCACTCACGCAGAGACATGAAGGAGGAGATGTATGAAGGCAGCAGACCAAAAGGAAATTAGACAAACAGCCATTCATTCTCTCTCTCTCTCTCTCTCTCTCTCTCTCTCTCTCTCTCTCTCTCTCTCTCTCTCTCTATC
>JARVGV010000280.1:16782028-16794065 GCA_031762435.1 Hypsolebias longignatus | reverse complement strand
TGGCTAGGCCACAGATTCACAACGCCCCTTGGATGCGGGGCTAAACGTTTCTTTTTTAAAAAAAAAAAAAAAAAAAAACGAAGTCCAGATGACATGATTCAACCTTTTTTGTTGTTCTATACCTGGATGACTGAGAAACAAACTTTGTGTCCTAGAGTTGAGTTCTTCAGCACGTTGTATTTTTTTGTTTTATGCGGATTACATTTAATTTATAGCTTTAAAACATTAACATTTAGTCATGTACTTATTTAACATCTGTCCTTCTCACGCAGCTGCTCATTTGCTCACTAATTTTCCTTGAAAAAACTCGTGTTTCGCAAAGTACCACTCTAACTAATTACTTAATTAACATTTCCCTGAAGAAATAATCCCAAATACAGTACAGTAGTCTAATTTATATATCTAGGCGTGTCAGATTCTGTCACGATCAAATAAAGCAGGGCTATTCAACTAGTGGCCCATGGGCCAAATCAGGTGCACAGAAAAACTCAGTTCAGCCCACTAATGGATTCATTTTAAATACAACTAGATTTTAAACCATTAAACAAACTTTAATGACAATAACTGCTGGATATCCAGACTGTGAGCTCTTGGCTTTCAGTAACTGTGCCCCCCTGATCAATTTAATTGAATAGCCCTGGGGTTTAGACCCAGATGCAGGCAGACACAAGGAGCTTAGGTAAAATAAAACTTATTTATTAAATAAACCAAAACAAAAGGCTGGTGTGACAACAAGACTTACGAACACGAGGAGCACAAGAAGGACTGAGACATCTGGCTGTAGTCAGGACAATGAACCACTGTTACAGTGGTGATCAGAAATGGTTTCAATAGAACATGGGGTGAGTGAAAAGTGATAGCACCTGGTTATTAATCATGGAAAACAGGTGTGAGTGTTAACCTGACTGAACAACAACTGAGGAGGCTGCAATCCAAACATAAGGGACAGAAAAATAACACATCAAACAAGTATTTCACCCTGTTTTATGGCACCCTGATATTTTTTATACACTATTCTTATTTTAACTGCATTTTTACTGTACAGTACTTTGTTGTTGTCATTGTCTGCTGCTTTGTTGTCTGTACTTTATTTGTTCTGTCTGGAACAGGTCCCTCTTATAAATGAGTCCCGTGACTCAGTGAGACTACTCTGTATGAATGAACATAAACCAGAAAGAAGAAATATGACTAAAAGATCAACTTAAGAGACTAAATGAAAAACAGAACCAACACAGATTATGACAGTACCCCCCCACCCCCTTCAAGGGACAGCACCTGACATGTTGAAACAAAAGACACTCATGGGAGGGAGAAAAGCAAGATGGAGGGCACAAAAAATTGCAAGGACCAAAAAAAAAAAAAAAAATTTTTAAAAAAAGGAAGGAAGGAAGACCCTGGGGGGCGGGGAACAAATAGGACCACGGGGAGAGCTGTTGAGGGGGCAAAGAGGGGGCGCTGTGGTGACAGGCAATGAACCAGAGGGCGATGCTGCAGATAAATAACCAGGGGAGGTTGCAGAAAGCTTGGGCTCAGGGCAGAAGCAGCTGTTGGATCAGAAGCAGATGTCATGGCTGACCCCCACAGAGACACACAGAGGTGGAGCATCGTCAACGACACCCACAGAGACACAGTAAGAGGCTGCGTGCCCTGAAAGTCTCTGGAGCATGAGGCCCTGGAGACCCGGGATCATGGGATCTTGAAGACCCAGGATGGATAGGCCTTGTCATTGACCGTCCTGAAAGCTCAGTGGATCCAGAAGTGACTGGAGGAACGGCAGTCCTTGGTGACTGCTCGTGGATTTTTGGTGCTGCTGCTAAATATTATTGATAAAAACCATATTCCACAAATAATTCTGGTTTGCTGGAAAATGTCCAATTTCCAATTTTTTTTTTCTTTCTTTTGTCATTGGCAGCTTTTCAACCAGAACTAATGACAAAAGTTGAGGTTTTAAACGTACAGTACAGTATACTCATTTTGTTGTTTGAGCCAACTGCACATCTGAATCCTTGTTTATTAGGCCAAATAAATCTGACTTTAAAAACCATTCAGGCATAAAATATCTCCTGAACTCAATAAATGAACCAGCGTTTTGACAGCACATGACAACTTATCAAATAATTAACTTTATTTTGGCTCTTTTACACTTTGGTGTTAATTGAAACATATCCTATAAATTTAACTCAGTCCACCAAAAATGACACAATTTAACACATAAAATAGGATTTTAGTACTGCAAACTTGGCATACAGTAGAAAATCAACTGAAGGATTTTGCATCTGAAAGTGCACAGTTGTTAAAAAACAAATGAAGTGTTCCTAATCTATAAAATAATTCCTGTCAAGGTCTTTGCTGATGTATTTTATGTCCCTTTAAGATATTATTTTACTTTTGTGTGACATGGAAAGTTTTGGTTTTTTTTTTTTTAAAGAAAAATATCATATTTCACTCCAACATAATGCTTCTAGACTTTTGTCTTTTATCTTTGCAACAGGAAATGGTAAAAATCAAGTGATTAAATCAATTAAAATGAGCACCTGAACCAAATAATCTTCTCTAATGCAACAAAAAAGTGCTCAAGGGAAATGAAACTTTTCAAGCAAGACTGTTTTAATATGTTTCATATAATAATTCTCATCTCATTCACCTTGATGTCACATTGCTTGATGAAAACAACTGTCTGGTTTTATCTCCCGGTGATCTGGGTCTGGTTTTTCAGTCCTGGTAGGAGCTCCTCCAGAAGACAAAAAAATGAACTGAAGTGCACACAGCAACTGCTACTGTATATAGCCTGCAATTATACATAAACATTCCCACAAATGTGTTCCTCAAACTATGTCCATGGTTGGAAAAAAACAGCAGCAGTTTTTGTTTTGACTCTAGTTGAACAATGCTGCCATCTGCTGGTAAAAATGAGAATCCCACCGTGCCATCATTTTATCATCAAAACTTGGATTTAGTGACAGTAAAGATCAGCTATAGACTCTGAACGATCACTTTAATGTGACATTTTGTGATGTTTGATCTCAGCTGTAATCATCCAGATGAAAGTTATTGATGATTGGATTTTGTGTGCAAATAATGACCAGGATCAGCAAGCATGAACCAAACAAGGCTGATTGATCACCTTGATGAAGTGGTTTATGAAAACATTTGATAAATCATTGTCTGTGGCCCTCAGTCTCCCAGTATGTCTGCATGCAGAATCAGTATTTAATAAGGTTATATTTATGTAGCGTCTGTGTCTGATTCAGTTGGTCCAGCAGGATTTAGTTTGAGGACTGCTGAGGTGTGCGGTTCCCAAAGTTGGATTCAGGACTAAAACATCTCCACAAAACCCCCTTTATGGTCTGTGAGTTGATTTTTTTTTAGAGTCTGCACTGATGATGTGCAAGAACGATACCCATAATTTTATAATTTGTCCCTTTTTTATATCTATTTTGCAAAAATAGCTGCGAAATTCATGTTTCGGTGTGACCAAAGCTCACTTGGTTTTCCTCAAACATCCTAACAAACAGATAGCTCACAGTTTAAAGTTAAATGCAGAATATCAGCCGACCGGACACATCAGCAGCTGCTTTTCTAACTAAATGTAATGTTGCACAGAAAGGTTTCTCTCAGTGGTGACGCATTAAGGAACATTTGACTGAACACAGAGTAATAACAATTAATAAAAAAAATTAACTGATGATAGCACATTCATTAAAGGTTCGCTGAAGGTTTGCAAAATGTAGAAATAGTTGATGAAGTTGTTCTAACTGGTTGCAGCTGTTCAAGTTGTTTCATGTAAAAAAAAATTACATCTAACTTGTTCTGCATGTCTTGTTTTCATTTAATCTTTCATCTATCAAAATGTTCTTCTCATTCATGATGTTCCCATTATGACTTTCTTTCATTTTTATTTTAATTTATATCTGTATAAAGAAATCACTGTTATTTTATTAGAAGATGAAAGGCTCTTCACATCCTTTTGGACCTTGGGCTCTTTAAAACAGTTCTGTAAATTATTTGCCCCCTTTTTTTTATTTATTTTTTTTTTTGTCTCTTCCTGCTGTTTTTCAGTCCTTTTTTTATATTAATTTTTGTCTTTTCATGCATCCCAAAAGTTATTTTTGTCTTTTTGTCCCCTTGTGCATCTTTTTGGCCTTTTCATGTCCCTTGTGTCCTTTTTATCTTTTCATCTTTCCTTTGACATCCTTTTGTTATTTCATGTCTTTCTGCTCGTACTTTTTGTCTTTTCATGTCTTTGCACTTTAGTCTTTTTTATTTATTCATTTTTGTCTCCTACAAATATTCTTTGGAAGTCCAGCTGTTAAGTCACTGCAGCATCTTTGGCACATTTCAGCAGCCTTGTCAGTATTTTGTTTTAAATGAAGCCTAGCCGTAAATTCAACATGGCAGACTCACCCAGCTGCAGCTCGTCGCCCATCAGCCTCCGATCCAGATATAAGGCCCTCCGTCCTGGGCTCTCCCCGTTTGCCAGCCACGCCGCGTCCCACCGCCCCTATACGCCGGACACGCATGCTCACAGCAGTTCGGTGTGTACGTCCACCACCGGGGCCAGAGCGCCAAAGAACTCTCATCAATAAAACACTCTAATTGGCTTCCCGTCTCTTTGTGTGAGTCTCTCCAGGTTGAATTTTATTTTAGCTCATGTTTTGCCACTTGTCGTTTTTGCTACTTTTAGCTTTTAGCTTCAGCTTCTTTTCTGCTTGTTTTAGAATCAAACTTCAGCAAAGACAAGCACCGCATGGGCCTTTAACTCAAGGTGCACATCCTCTGCATGAACTTCCAGTAACAGTCGCGACTTTCTGTCTACAAGCGCAGTTGTGGACATGAGGGACAAGAAGTTGGTGCCCCTGCGGTGGCCCAGCAGTGAGGTCCTCCTGGCTACGCCTCTGGCGCAGCAGGGACGCTCTCGGTGTGGTCGTGGGGTGGCGCTCTGACTGTGTGTCCGCCTGCGCACAGACAGCCTGGCTGTGGAACGGGCTCCGTGCCACCATTTGGATCAGGGACCGACACCGAAGCGCACGAGACCTCCGGCGATGCGCATCTCCTTCACTTCCAAGGAAAGAGCGGAACTTTTTCACCTCCTCATCATCACCTCCTCATCATCACCTCCTCATCCTCGCTTGACGCGCAGCTCCTGCGGGACTGAGGCGCTCCCCTCCCCTCTCCTCCGCCTGCGGGCTCTGTGAAAGTTTCCGCGCGCAGAGATGAACCACAGCGGCTTCAACCAGACAGAAGGAGGACTCTTCAACAAAACCGAGGAGTTCTTCTGCTGCAACTTCTCCTCGGTGGTGACGGACGACGGCGTCGTGGCGGCCGCTCCGGACGAGAGGAGCCTCTTCATCATGCGCGTGGTCCAGATCGCCGTCATGTGCGTCCTGTCCCTCACCGTGGTGTTCGGCATCTTCTTCCTGGGCTGCAACCTCCTCATAAAGTCCGAGGGGATGATCAACTTTCTGGTGACGGACAGGAGGCCGTCGAAGGAGACGGAGGCGGTGATTGTTGGAGCCTACTGATGGATGGATGGATGGATGGAGGATGGAGCAGACCCAACAGACAAAAAAATAATAATAATAAAAAACTATTTCCATGAGCTGTGGCCTTTTTAAAGACTTGGGCAACAGTTTGGGGCAATTATTGTGGATCTGCTGCTGTAAAAACGCAACGGGGACGGAGATGTGCTGCATGTTTTGTCAAACAGACTCTGGAGGAGCTGGTGAGTGAGTGTGGAAAACATCTTCTCACCCTCATGTTTATTCTGTGATTAAAGCTTTTTCCTTCTGAAATGAATGTTTTTTTTTTCTTTCTTCCAAACTTGCAGGGTTATTGATGACGACACTCATTGGATTATAATGGGGCCCTATTTTTATTTTTTAGTCCACGTGGTGGTTTGTGGATTTATAAATGTAGAGGGGAGAATGAGCAAAACGCATGCACATGTGTGCACGTTTATTCTAGAAACATAATCTGAGGATAAAATACCTCTTTATAGCTGCAAAATGCAAAGAAGGTTGATATTTTTTTTCCTGAACCTGTTAGCAAAATATCTCACAAACCACTAAACGAAATGTAATGTAACTTTTACTCAGTGATCAATGGATAAACATCTACTGGTTATATTTTTGAACCAACCCAATTGAAGATGGCTCTCACAGCCAACTGAATTTGGAAAATAAAAAAATCTCTATAATTGAGTCTGTTTTACAGATGTTGTGCTGGATCTTGGCGTGGTAGTCGCTGAGAGTCGTTTACAACGCATACTCCAAGTGATACTCATGGCTCAAGGTCTGTGCTTAAAGCTTTAGCCTTAACTGTTGGAGTCAGTCAACCCTGTTTGTCTGTTAGCAAAATGTCTCATGAACCACTGGGTTTTGATAAACCTTTCAGAATTTAATGATTAACCTTTGGGGCCAGTCTAATTCAAGATGTCAGACGTATAATTAGCATTAAAAAGGACAATATCTCAGTCAATTTAACAGTTACTGAGCTAAAGACACTCTGAGTGTGACATCTTGCATTATGATCTGTTTAAACAAGACATCTGTGACTTTATTTCTTACCATAAGATGACCTGAGTTAAAAACTCTGGCACGAAAGAAAGCGGGCAACATTCTTTCAAGGAGTGACAGGTCTTTAATTATGCCTGGGGTTTTTTTTCTGTCTGGGTCAGACTTTGATTCATGCAGTCTTTCATATCCTTCCACCTTCTGTCACAACATCTGTCTGGCCCCGGCTCACCTGTTCAGCTCTGCAGGAGCTTCAGAAACGACTTGTCAATGCAGATGAAGAAGAGGGAGAAGAAGCCATCAGGCACTGGGCTGCACCTGTGTTTTCAGGACAGAAGCAGATAACTTTCTCTAAAACGTCCTTCACCCTCTGGACTCCCCCTCATGCCCTCTGGAGCCATGTGTTCTGTTGGACAAAGGTCTCATTGTCTCTCTGATGGGTGTCCACAGGATTGGCCATCTTGGACCACACCGGAGGTCTTTATGTTTAGAAATCGGATGCAATCTGTCAGAATACGCTGAAATCTTCTAAACAACAGATGGTGACAATGTAAGTGGCCAAAATGTTGATGGTATAGATTTTCATACTTTTAGTGCAGCACGGTGCTGATTCAATCAGAGCTGCAGCAGCATCCGAAACTAAGCTATTAAAGCTAAAAGAACAGAGCGCTAAAGCAAAGCAGAACACAAACTGGGAGCTAAAAGTAACAAAACATTACCTAACATTAGCTAAATGCAGCTGCAAAATAGCTAAAAGCTATATTTTGTCATCACTGTTTGTTCCCATACAAATACGAAATTGGTTCACTGCATTTGACCCATTACACCTGATACACCCAGGTGGAGCAGTGGGCAGCTACACCACGACAAATGGGAGTCGAACTGCGGCTTTCTGGTCCCAGGTTGGCTGCCCTCTACCCCATCTCAGCTCTCAATATGGTAGCCCCCCCCCCCACACACACAAAAAAAAGAAAAAACAAAGTTAACAAATTGGTCAAGCTAAAAGTAGCTTAAAGCTAACTAAGAGTTTGGTAGCTTAGGGCTAAAAGTAGCAAAAGGCAAACTAACTAAAAGTAACATAAAAAGACAAAAGTATGTTGAAGCAGTTTTCAAAGTAAGGAATGATTCTGAAGGAAATTAATAACCTACAAATCTCTCAACAACCTAGCTCCATCTTATATCACAGATCTTATTTTTCATTATTTTCCTAACAGAACACTTTGCTCTCAGCCTGCAGGTTTACTTGTGGTTCCCAGAGTTTCCAAAAGCAGCACGGGAGGAAGATCTTTCAGTTATCAGGCTCCTCTCTTGTGGAACCAACTTCCAGTTTCTGTCCATGAGGCTGAAACATTGTCCAGTTTTAAGACTTTTGATAAATCCTATATGGTTGACTTGTTATGCTGCTTATGGGCTTAGACTAGAAGACAAATTGACCTAATTTCTTAAAATGAATTGTTAAAATTGAACAGTTTTTATTTGATATTGTTTCACTTGCGTGATTCTTGACCTGCCATTGTGTATCTGTTCCTCCTTCCTGTTCCTCTCAAACCCAGCCGGTCAAAGCAGATGACTGCTTGTCCTGAGCCTGGTTCTACTAAAGGTTAATCCTCATGATTGAGTTTTTCCTTTCCACTGTTGCCTTCATGCTTGCTCAACATGAAAGTCTGCAATGAAGACTAAATTTAATAAAGTTAAATTCAGAACAGTCTGCTCCTCAGATAAATAATGTGATTAACTTACTTTTATATTCATGAATGTTTCTGTTCAGTGCCCTGAGATGACTTCTGTTGTGACTTGGTGCTATAAATAAACTGAACTGAACTGAATAGATCATATATGAGAAAATAGTTCCTAATAAATTGTTTTTGAATATAAAAGTAAACAATAAATACATAAATATGACAAAATCCTTCTTGTGAATGAGCTGAACATCTTGATGCATGAATGACTAAATTATGACAAATATGACATATTGGCATCCAACGTTAATGAAACACATCGTGGTATGTTACACTTTTTAAATTATCTTCATCTTCTTTACAAACGCCATTTTACAAATCTGTAGTCACACAGAATAAAAGAATGCAAAAGACAGATTTTTTTTTTTTAAGTAATCTTCACGCAGAATAAATTTGCACCTGACTCAAAGCCTTTACTTTCCCAGTGCATCACACATTTATACAAAAGGAATTTGTTTGGCTGCCGTCTAAAATAAATCCTTAGTTTGAGTAACACAAAGTCAGCAATAATTTGTTTATAATAAAACTTTTTTTTTTTTAATTGGGGGAGGCTGTATTCAGACTAGAGAGATGAAACACTCAAGATAAATTAATTTAACATGCAATATAATCTATTTTTATTTCTAAACAAAATAAAAAATATTCCCTCATAGCTATTAAAAATGTAAATCATTAAACTGTATGCAATTTTTAGTTTGTCCTTTTAAAAGGAGAGCAACAAACAGTTTTGTTTTTTTTTTTAATCCCACAGCAGGGCTTTTCCTCAGCTCTGAGTGACTGCTTTTATTAATGAGGGCTGGAAATTGCACACAGGAAGACATTGCAGCTTTTAAATATCCAGCTGAGAACAATCTCCAGTCTAACCAGTTATCGTGCGGAGCCTAACACACAAATTGACTTGAATCTGGTCAACTCCGAGGAGCCCGGGATGCTTAGAGGAATTCAGCAGCAGCTTCCTCTTGTACGGTCGACATATTCAGGAATGTGGCGTGATTGTCACTCTGCACAAACCCAAAGCACGGTTATTAAAAATACATAGAATGTGTGATGCCACTGTGTACGCTCACACTTTTTTTCCCAAAAGGCAGAGAGTGTCATGACTCACATATCATCGTGAACCAGCAGTCTGCAAAAAATAAAATAAAAAAATAAAAACTTGTAGCACAGAGCAGGGCAGCAGTGGCTCACTTTCTCCCATGTGGACGGGGAGTGGACTGTGCTCAACCGTGACAGCATCTGCAGGGTGTTGATTGTGGGCTAAAACAGGCTTTCAGGTTCACTCTAATGTGACTGGTTGTTGAGCAGAAGTCTGGTCAGTGAACTCGATAGTGACTAAAAGTCCCAAATAGCAGCTCGTTCTCTGCTTTTACTCCTGTTCTCCTGCAGCTCGTCTCCTGTGCTGTTTATGCTGCTGAGTTCAATATGAACCTTTAAATGCAGATTTGTTTCCAAATCTAACAGAGTTAGGAATTCTCACGCCATACTAAGACAAAAGGTTCTATTTTTATGACTTTCAGGAAATAAATTTTGCATGAATATCTATAAATGAATACATTTTGGAGCCAACACACAACTATTGACTTTAGAGGAAACACAGTGAAGGTTCAGCCACTTTCACATGTACAGTATTCAACTCTAAGTGTTGTAGTAGATGAGCATCATCCCCAACCCATACTCAAAGCGCCACACTTCTTTAGTTCTGCTTAGAAGTGGTTGTCCTCTTACTTGTCTGAAATATCAATCTTCTTGGCTACATCTACAGATCCATTACTGCCCTGTTCATTTTGGCGTTCCACAGGGCTCTGTTTTGGGGCCTTTGATGTTTCTGCTCTGTCTGCTCTCTCTTGGTCTTGTACTTTCATCTTTTAAGGATATTTCCCATCATTATTATGCTGATGATATACAGTTGTATATGTCTTTTCTGCCAAATGAAGTTTCAAAACTACACATTTTACTTAACTGTCTCGATTCAATTAAAAGCTGGATGACTGAAAGTTTTCTCCTAAATCGAAAGAAAGCAGCAGTAATAATCATCTTTGCACCAGGAAAAAAAAAAAAAAAAAAAACTAATGATAAAACAGATTCTTGGGCCTCTGGGTTATTTTTGCTAAATCTTAGGTTTAGACACCTTGGGATAACCTTTGACACAGACTTTACTCTGGAAACTCATGTAAAGTTTCTGGTTCATTCCTGTACCATCTGTGAAATATTGCCAAGCGTAACCGTACTCTCATCCAGAAGTGGAAATATTAATTCATGCTTTTGTTTCATTTCGCCTGGATTTTTGTAATGCACTGTACACATGTTTAACCAAAACCTCCCTAGATCGGTTGTAGTCTGTACAGAATGCTGCTGCTACACTCCTGACTGGGTCTTCAAAATGTTGTCGTATAACTCTACTTCTATAGCAAATTCATTGGCTCCCAGTTCATTATCGGGTGCATTTGAAGGTTTTGGTTTTGACTTGGCGAGCTCTGCATGGACAGACACTAATAATCATATTGGAACTTGTACATCCCTACACCCCTATCAGGGCTTTGAGGTCCTGTGATCAAGACCTGTTCAGGAGGAGTCCAGTTATGGGATGAGTCATGGGTCTGTTGTGCTGATGATTGCTTTACACTGAAACATCACAAGGATTTAACATCTGAACATGCTGCCTCTGACACTTTGCTGTAATCCACTCTCTGTGTGTGTGCGGTTACATCACTGTACCGTTTTCTCCTTGATATACTATGAAAACTCAACACGCCAACAATGTAAATTCTCTTTATGTAAATAATATGCGCTCAGGAATGACAACATTTTCTGTGACTGCAGTTCATTAGCGCAGCCGCTAATCCAAATGAATTGTTACCCTGCAGAGAAAAATATTCAAACACTTCTCATTTAACTTAGTTTCAAAACTGAAGATGCTGACAGAAACCACTGTGTAGTATAAACTGGAAATTACGTTAGTGCACACTGTATGGGTCATTTCCACACAAGTGAATACTCTGGTAATGTTCAGAGACTTCTTTTTAATTCAGCAAGAAAATGCCAAAATTTAGTTTAGTTTAGTTTATTTATTTATTCATTTCAGAATTTAAAACATGAAAAAAAATAAGAAATTACAACTTTTTTACAAAATTACAAATATTCTGCTTAACATAAACTCATCAGTCACGTAACATTTTACATAAACATGGTTGCAGAACCAAACACACAAATCAGCCGGAGAACACACGGTTAAGCTAATATCATTTAAAAATCTCTAAATTGTTATTATATTCAAACAAATGTTCAATTTCAAATCAAGTTTATTGTCATTCTCATCACATGTGGTACTCAGGATATATATAGGAAATATAAAGTGTAAAAAGAAAGAATATTTAAGGATCTAAGATATACACGAAGATATACGCTAAACGAATGCCAAGCAGTACACTAAAAGATCTAATATATATGCTAAACTCTAATAACGTAAAATAATATGGCATAACAACCGCAGCTCAAACATGAATCTATGATGAGCAGATGCGAAGCAGCATGAGCTGATCAGCAGCTCATATAAGTCACATAATTAAAGTAGCATTTCAGTACTTTTTTTTTTTTCACAGTGATTATTCTGGTTAGATATTCATGAGTCTTAACAGCTTCAGGGTAGAAGTTGTTCCTCAGTCTAGTGGTTCTACACTTAATGCTCCACAACCTCCTTCCTGAGGAGAGTGGGGCAAAAAGTGAGTGTGCTGGGTGAGTGGGGTCCTTCATGATGCAGGTGGCTCTCTTCCTGCATCTGGAGGTGTA
>JARVGV010000280.1:16770184-16781438 GCA_031762435.1 Hypsolebias longignatus | reverse complement strand
CCATCCATCCATCCATCCATCCATCCATCCATCCATCCATCCATCCATCCATCCATCCATCCATCCATTCATCATCATTCATCCATTATATTTACCCAATTCTACCTTTTCAGATAACAGGGGTCACTGGTGCCCATGACCAGCACTTACTGTGTGAGAGGTGGTGGACACACTGGACAGGTCTCCAGTCCAGCACAGGGACGCATAGAGACAAAGACAAACAACCCTTCACTCTCTCACTCACACCTAGGGACAAATTAGAGTCACCAACCAGTCTAACATGCATGTTTTTGCTCTGTGTTAGGAAACCGGAGTACCTGGAGAAAACACATGCACAGAGAGAACATGCAAACTCCACCCAAGGTCATTGTTCCTTAATAACGAAATAAAGTACAAATTCTACCTGGTGGTTTTAATCTTTCAAATGCACAAAAATAAAAGACACATGGGGAGTTTGTTATTGTCTGCATATTAACATTTAACTAAATGCCCAACTCCAGTTGAAGTGTGCTATTGTGCATTTGAACCACTAACCACAACTCACTTTATTCCCTTCATTCATATGTTTATATACAGGTAGTCCTCGACTTACGGCAACTCGGACTTAAGAACAGGTGTGCAGCGCAGCGTTAGCATACATTGTACATGTATTTTCTCGGCTTACGGCAAAAAATCCGGACTTACGAACGGGTGCGGCGCCACGTGTACTGTAATGAGTTCCGACTTACGGCAAAATCGGGTAACGAACGGTTTGTAGGTACGGAACCCGTTCGTAAGCCGAGGACTACCTGTATGTATATATGAGGAGGGGTGGCACAGAGATTGAAGAAGGTGAGCCTGTGATCAGAAGGTAACTGGTTTGACTCCCTCGACAATGTCAAAATGTGGGTGGGAAAGGTGAAATACCCACACCATCCTCCACCCTCATTTTCCCCACTCTTGGCCCTTGAGCATGACCTTTAATCCCCACCATCTGCTCCCCCGGGCGCACTAGATGGCAGCTCTCTGCTCCACACTGAGGGCTGTGGTAGCTCGGTGGTCTGTGATTGTGTCAGGAAGGGCATCTGGCATAAAAACTATTGCCAAGTCTTTTTTTAAAGGCCTGAAGAAGATCTTGAAGAAAGGAGGAGCTGAAAGAAGAAGAAAAAAACCCCATGAGACTCTGCATCTTCATATGATGGCATTAGCTTTCCGCCAGTTCAGTTAGGACTTTGATGTTGTCTAAACTGGAAGGGGTGAGCAGTGTGGGGGCCAGCAAACAAGTTCAAATACTGTGAATTTAGACAATCAAATCAAAATTCTAAATGATACGAGTTTAGAAGTTAAATTGATTTAGAAGCTGTACCTCAACCAGTAAAATCTGTCTACTTCCATCCTGTCACAACCACCATGGTGCAAATGTTCAATGGATTTCTATAACTTCTTACTCAAAGTCTTTATTATAATAATAATAATAATAATAAAACTTCTGAGCAAAGTTGATAGAGTTGTTTTATTGTAAGCTATGAAGTCAGTCATGCAGCTCCATGTCATTTAACAGGATTTTGAGTAGGTACTTGGAAAATGTAGATTTGTGACATAGAATGAAATGTTTTCTTGAGTCTCGGATTAACCTCGGTGGCTCTTTATCATTTCCCAAGTGAAATTGTGATTCATAAAATTTAAATGTCCTCTTGTTATACTTCGTTTGACATTGGTATTTTTTTTATTTTCTAGAGTCGTAGCACCGGTTTCAGGGAACTTGTGATCACTGGGTGCTTAAAAAGGCATTTGTGTCATCAGTTATTGCGAAAAAACTACAAACTGCAGCTGACATATTCTATATTTATGAAAGTTGCCCAAACTTATAATTGGTTCTCCTTTTTTATCTATTCTTAAATATTTTTTTGCCTAAGATGCAAATATATATGAATGTTGAACTTTATACCTCTGAGCATCAAATCAACATATTCACTCACTAAATTTTTAACTTTTACATGTTGGATTTATGTGCTGTATCTGTATCTATCTGATCTTTTTATTTTAAAACTTTTTTAATGTAGTTTCAAGCCTTTGGCACACGTTTTCATCCTTAAGGTGCTGAAAAAGCCACAAAAAAAAAAAAAAAAAGGAGTACCAATAGCTAAGCTGAACGCTTACTGTCAGTTTAAGTGACCAGAAAGAGACATGAAGACCTTAGTCCGACATCTGGTTCACATGAGTCCAACACACTCAAGTTTGGGAACTTATGCCATCATCATCATCATCATGGCCGTCACTTGTTCTCCTGAGACCTGGAGGACAGAGAGGAGGTGTTGCTCATTCAAGTGATTTACTTCTTGAGGACTGAACTGACTGTAAAGTACCACAAAATCCTAGAGCTGCAAAAAAAAAAAAAAAAAAGTAATCAATATTTATGACGTTTTTTTTTTAAATCAAAAGGTCCATTTCAGCATTTGTGAAAAAGTCTAATCTCTTGACTGAGCAAAGATGCACTGATGCGAGGTGCTTTCTTCATTCCTGACTATAGAAATGAGCTATGACAGTTCGGACCTGCCTGCCAAACAGTAGCGACTTACCTGCCTGTGTGGTGCTCGGATGTGCCCCCAGCTGTCAGCTGCACTCAGTCTCTGCACTATTCAGCGCATGACATGTCATCACCCAATCCTCAGAACAGCAACTCGCATTTTACACTTTGTCCACTGGAGTCTGTGTTTATTCAAGTGTATGTTTTAGAATTTATAAATCTTTTTACATAGAAAAATCCCATCTGGAAACCATTATGCCTGGTGGTATCAATTGCAGCTTGAATTTGTTTTGAGCAGAGTCTTCCTTGTTTTTGATCTGATGTTGTACTTTAGGGAATTCGAGCCTAATGGTTCCCCTTCTGGTTTCGTCACACCACAGGAAAGCAAAACAGAGCACTGTCTGATAAAACCTCCGCAGGATCGTGACCTATTGAGCTGCATCAAATTGCTTCTCGTGGTGCTGCGAGCTCTTCCTCCCTCAGGCCAGGCTCCATTATCACACGATTCTTTATGGTCACTTTTCTGACTCTCTCCAAAGGAAAGTCCCAAAGAAAGCCACAGCACAGCATAGGACATCAATAATAATAACAATTTAAAGTACTGTACATGGAAAAAGGTTAAAGTTTGCGGCAGTGTCAAGTAAACATATTTGAAATGTAGCATCACCCCACTGCCTTTATTTCCATAACATTAAAGTTAAATCATTTTATCCTGAGACCTTCTCATGATATTGTGTGTAATATTGTGAGATCCCACAAGATGTGTTAGAAGCTCAACATGTTGTGGATGACTCTCCTACTTTCATGTCAAATTTTAGCTCATGTCATTGTGGCCATAGGCTAATGTTGGTTAGCAGCGGTGCCCAACACTAATCTGTGTGACTCCAAAGGGTTTTCCATCAAAGTTTGCTTTTATGAGAGTTTCACTAAAATTTGTTTAAAAGTGAATGTGATATTTTGCTAACAGAGAGCCAAATGGCACTTATCAGAGAGCAGTGGTTCGGCAGCTAAATTTAATGTTTTGCCTGACAGATTCCTTTAAGGAAAGACTATTTGGGGGTAAAGATAAGCAGTAGCAAAGAGAGGACAGATTTGTCACACAGCAGAGGACAACGAGGCAACTGTTAAAGTCATTCAGTCCGATTAGATCATTTAAACTTTGGTCCAAAAAGACACATCAGTCACTGTGTCCAAACCATCGTTTGCTCCAGAGAAGTCGCTTCTGACTTGCTGTCAGCTGAGCAGGATGACATTCAAAAATGTCACTCACATAAAAGTGCCTGTGTCCCATTGAATCAGTGTGAGAGCAGTGGCTATAGTATTGTGTTAGTTCACAGCTCAAAGTGCCAAATGGCAGAGAAAAATCCAGAAATCTGATTTTTCTTACACACTGATGACGTCCTCCAGGTTTTCTTTGTGCAGTTTGAGTCATATTCTTCACATTCTTATCGCTACGCTTTAGTGTATCAGCTTTTCTACTGCCTATACACTGTAAGTGTCTTCATCGCAGGTGTCAATGTTTATGAAGCGTCGCAGCAGTGTGTGTATAGGTGTAGTGGGTGTGTTGTGTCACTCCTGTGCTGCAGCTCAGGTCTGTTGTGCAGCATACAACCTCCCCAGGGGCTTTGCATTAAAACGAACCAGAAAAAGCGACACTAATGAGTTGCAGTTCATATTTGCATATAAACAGTTGCTTTACTGCACAGACCAGCAGTTCTGTTTAACAAATTTTAAAAAAGTTATTTAGTAATTTCAATGCATTTAAAGACACATTTACGGTAATTGTAAAAGTTCCACTAAATAGCAGCTGTTTGAGAAATGCAAAAATGTGGAACTCGTGCGTTTTGTTGTATTGTTTATTTAAAAATAATAATTTAAAGATAAAACATCTAGCCAGAAGAATATCCATCCTCCATACCTGTCTGATCCTGCTCAGTTTCACAGTAAGTTGGGGTCTTCAGTTCCATGGGCAAGAGGTGGGAGACACCCTGGACACCTCTCTCTCACCAATGGACAACTTATGATGTTCATGCAACCCAGCATGAATTTGTATAGGTTGAGGGACAAACTGAAATACCTAGAAAAAAAAAATGCATAAATGCACAGGATGTAGAAACAAATACCTCAGAGAAAGGCCCCAGCTGAGATTTGAACCCATCACCCTCTGTGAGCTGACACAGCAAATCATGTAAAATGGTTATCATTTTCTTTCAAGATGGCTGCCACAGCTACTCTATCTTTGCCAACGCAAAAATGGCAACAACTTATTCAAAAATGCTGATAATGCGGAAGACTTTATGTATCTGGCATCAGTTTTAGCTACAACTACAGTCAGTTTGAGGAGTGAGAGTGGAACCAACAGAACAAACATCTATGGCGCACAGCAGCATCGCATTCCCAGTCCTTACTTACATATTCTGAACTTAAGCGCATAACACGAGAAGAAACAAGTAGATTAACTGTTCACGGTGGCGCCGTTGGTGGAGCTGCCAAAGTCAAAGTGTCTTTCTTGGCGTTCGCATCACATGTGGTACATGTGGTGGGATTAAATTCTGTACACAGGGTCCCAGTTACCTTCAACAAAAGTATAAATTGTAAAGAAAAACAGTACTAAGATCTCAGATATGAACTAAGACATGGGCTAAACCAAGAATACAGTAATAATACAAAAACAATACGCCGAACAACAGCAGCACGAACATGAGTCTGTGTGAGCAGGTGAGTATGAACGAATGAACACTTTCCTACTTGATTGAACAGTTTTGAACTGTTTGGTCTGAAGCGGTTTCCTGTCACATGCATAAAGCATCATACTTGCATACTTGATATTGATCACGTACTTTGTAATAAATATCCATAAACAGAAGGGAACTGTTAGAGAATTTTCAGTCAAGGATTATGAATTTTTTTATTGTGTTTTATTGTTGTGGCCGAGAACATTTTTGCCTCCCGCCATGAGAACAGGCACCTCAGGTGTCTCCAAAAACACTCTCTTATCTCTGACCGGAGGCCGACCGGCCCATGAACCATATTTGTGCAGACAAAGAGTGTTGTTGTGCAGCTGCCTTCAAGAAACACCCACTAAACTCCATTGAAATGCCATCGTTATAAAAGCCAGCAGATGACACAGTTTGAGTCTAATTTATGTGACATTGTTTTTCATGCACACACATTTATGTATGTAACCTGTCCTGAATGGGTCCTTACAAGCAAAGCCAGTTAAAAATCTTCCCCGTGTACGGTGGCTCTTTGGAGTAAACAACGTTAGTGAAGGAGATCATTTCTGTAACAGCTACTCACAAGCAAGAAAGAAAGGCAATTAAGTAAATGCCTTTGTGGGGGGTGCACATGCCAGTGTGCATGTGTGTGAAAAATGACATCTCGAGCCAACAGGGCTGCACCTTCCATCTCCACAGATGTCACAGAAGATCAGCATCCCACCAGCAGCTCTCCAGGAGCAGCTCTCTGACTGCGAGACCTCTGCTGTGTGTCTTCTTACAAACAAAAGGTCAGCCCTGTCAGGTGACCAATAAACTCCCGCCTGTTTGACTGTGTCCGTTTGCATCAACTCAGGTCTACAAACACTACCACAAGGATGTTACATTAAACCATACTGTTTAGTTAACCTCTTCCAAAAGCAAGTGATTGTTTTTAATAGAGTACCATGAAGAAGTATTCATACATCCTAAACTTTTCCATTCTTTGTCTTGTTCGAACCATAAAATTGTTAAAAGTAGTTTACTGAGATTTTACATGTTGGACCAACACAAAGTAGTGCATAGATGAAACGTGGAAGGAAAGAGATGCATGATATTCAAATTATTTTACAAATAAATCTCAACAGTATAGTGTGCATTCATATTCATCACCCATGAGTCAATACTTTTAAGAGCCACCTTTCATTACAATTCTAGTTACTGTATTTGCTGTGTCTTTAGCAGTTTTGCCCATATAGAAACTGAATGTTTTGTCTTTTATTCTTTGCAAAATGGCTCAAACTTTGTCGGCGAGCAAGTCCTGTCGCTTCTCAGATTAATGCTCCCTTTGCGGCAACTTCTCAGTTTAGGTGGACGGACATGTTGTGTCAGGTTTTCATTTGTGTCATACTCTTTCATTTTCAAATAATGGATGGAACGGTGCTTTGTGAGATGTTTAAAATTTAGTTTTGCGATCTAACTTTTCTACAAACTTCTCGACAACTTCCTCCCTGACTTGTCTTGAGTGGTCCTTGGTCTTTATGATGCAGTTTGATACAAATCTCTGAGGCACCGTGAGTAGCTACACCTATTCACCCACATAAATCCTATTGTGTTTTCTGATAGACCCTGTGACAACTCATCTAAAGTGCCTTCTCATCCAATCAGTTCAGCTTTAAAGAAATGTCACAACAATTTCTTGACGTTAACCATCAGAAGCATCAATCTAAGGCAAAGCATGGCAATAATATTGAGAACTATGTACATAGCTGCTAAAGTTGTCACATGATCCCAGAGCGTCGCACCTGGCTTGTGTTAGATGTGCTTTGATCTGTTTCTATGCTTGTTTTCTGCTCTTTGTGGCCATTAACCAGCTCCCTGCTCCCCTTTGAGGGACACATTGATTAGTGACAGGCGTCTTTGTGTCTGCACGGGCCAGCACTTGTGTGGGTGGCTTCTTCAGCAGCTGGAGTTGTGTGTGTGTGGTGACACAGCAGTGACGACGTTCACACAAAGCAGACACTTTTTCCCATTTAAAATAATCCAATCCAATTTTTCACATGAAAATCCTCTTTATTAAACGTGTCCGCTCGATTAAAGACTTCACTTCAGCTGTTGTCATTTGTGCTAAATGTGTCATTTTAGACCCACATCATTGTCTGATGACTACATTACTCTGCTGTTATAATTTACATCTCACTTTTTGAATAATATATTTTTGTATTTTATATCAACTCTGACATAGAAAACTGATCAAGTTTGGCTTAACTTTGAACAACAGTGCAGGACGTCATAGGAAATACGATCTGATGTCCCTTCACTTATACCATTGTCTCCATGTTCTCTTTGGCAATGGACTGTGTTGATGGATACTATAATATTTTAGTGCATAAAAATTAATTAGTATTTCTTTCATGGGCTTTGGTGGTGAAAGCATGTCACCTCCAGAGATTTGAAGAACAAACAAATTATACAGATAACCATCTATCCACCATCTTTACCCGCTTCTTTCATTTTGGGTCGCAGGAGACACTGTTGCCCATGTCCAGCTGTTACTGTGTGAGAGGCAAGGGACACCCTGGACAGGTCTCCAGTCCATCACAAGGACACATAGAGACAAATGAGACAAGCAACCATTCAAGTTCATAAGAATAAAACCTAAGACTTGACAATATTTTATCTCAGTACTGTGTGAAATGTGACAATAGTCTCACAAGTTGTCAAAAATGAAGGAATTCAAAAATATGTTTCTGAGTAAAACAATTTTCAGTCAGGTCATCTGGACAATTTCTTTTTTTTGTGTGTGTGTGTGCTGAAACATTTCACCTTCCATCCAGAAGGCTTCATCAGTCAAGGAAACACACAACACAAAACTGATTCTTCCCCAAACCCAGCAGTGTTTCTTTGCACAGATTAACCATAAATTAGCGCTGGTGTATCAGTGATGATGACCAAACTCACAAAAAGGCAGACAAGCATTGTTTTTCCACTGAGAACATGTTTGTGCTGATTTTCCTGAGCTTGAGTGAAACTGAACCACAGAAGGACCAAAAATCATCAAATAGACCAAAGAACTGCAAATGAATGATGCCTCATGGGAAGTTAAGCAGACATTAATGGGAAGTCAGAACCAACAACTAGATGCAGGCAGAGCTTAATTTGTAAACCAATCGATGCCAGGATGGAGATAGCAGACAGGGGGTGGGTGGGGTTCTCCACCTGAATTTTTTAATAAAGTAGAGGCCATTTCCTGTATTAACATCTACATTTTCCTACATTTGTAAACACTCAATGACTCACTCATCCATGCAGCACTCTACTATGTCTGTGCAAAGATTAATCAGATCTTTATCACATTCATACACCGATGGGACACACATCAGAGGCAATGAGGGGTTCATTGTCTTACCCAGGGACACTTCAGCATGTGACTGCTGGTGGATTGGAAACCCCATCTCTTGCATTGTAGGACAGCTGCTCTGACCACTCAGCCACAGCCACCTCCTGTAGACTAAAGCAGGAAGCTGTTGACTAAATCAGGAAACTGTACTAAAGCAGAAAACTGCATTAAAGCAGGAAACTGTGGATTAAAGCAGGAAACTGTTGACTAAATCAGGACACGACTAAATCAGGAAACTGTTGACTAAAACAGGAAACGACTAAATCAGGAAACTGTACTAAAGCAGGAAACTGCATTAAAGCAGGAAACTGTGGACTAAATCAGGAAACTGTGGACTAAAACAGGAAACGACTAAATCAGGAAACTGTTGACTAAATCAGGAAACTGTACTAAAGCAGGAAACTGCATTAAAGCAGGAAACTGTGGACTAAATCAGGAAACTGTTCTAAAGCAGGAAACTGCATTAAAGCAGGAAACTGTGGATTAAAGCAGGAAACTGTTGACTAAATCAGGAAACGACTAAATCAGGAAACTGTTGACTAAAACAGGAAACCATTGACTAAAACAGAAAACTGTGGACTAAAGCAGGAAACTGTTGACTAAATCAGGAAACGACTAAATCAGGAAATTGTTGACTAAATCAGGAAACGACTAAATCAGGAAACTGTTGACTAAATCAGGAAACTGTACTAAAGCAGGAAACTGTGGACTAAAGCAGGAAACTGTGGACTAAAGCAGGAAACTGTGGACTAAATCAGGAAACTACAACCTAAAACAGGAGACTTTTGACTAAACAGGAAATTATGGACTAAAGCAGGAAATTGTTGACTAAAACAGGAAACTGTTGACTAAATTAGGAAACTGTTGACTAAATCAGTACGTTGCTGACTCCAACTGTTCACTAAAAATGATAAAAATGCTTTAATTTGAAACATGTCATTAGTGGCAGTATGGCTCAGGTGATTCTTTATCAGCTGCTGCTGAAAAGATAATGTTGTCCATTTCTGAATGTGTACATTTGTTTGTTAGCTAAATATTTCTTTAACCACTTGATTGGCTTTATAAGCACACTAGGTGTTCATCAGCCACTGAGTATATTGTGGAGTCAATCAACAACTTTAGAAAACACAAAATGGTCTAAAACTCAGTCATTTGTGCAGATTAACATCTTTCAACTTTCATAATCTAAACTTCTGGGATGAATTCTTGGTCTTTAATTTGTGAATGAGTTCTCTTTTTGTCCATGAGGTTGAATTTTGTCTTCTCAGCAGAGCGATGCATCGACACAGATGCTCCAGAGACACCAGCAGCCTCGTGGACATGTGCTTGCTGTTTGGACCTCTTCCAGCTGTCTCTGACTCATTAAAGAACAAAATACTGAAAATAAACACACCAGCAGCTCCTATAAATAAAACCCTGTAAACATCTTCGGACCTGCTGACCTCATTCGTCACAGATCAGCCTTCAGCAGTTTTCTTCTACCTGACACATGACAGGTGCCTCTTCCTGACCTCGCCATCACTTCCACGTAGCACGCTGTTCTAAACAGCGTCTCTCTCAAGGTTTCTGCTTTACGTTTTATCTCTTTCTCAGATTCATGAATCTCCCACGTTCCAAGACCTTACGAGGCTTTTGCCATCAAACACGCTTTTCCATCCTCCGCTCCTCCACCAGCGTGGCATCGCTGCAGCGCACTCCATCAAACAAACGCTCGACAGAAAGTTCTTTTAATGTTGCCACTCTGCAGCTATCAGGGGACCGAAGTTCAGTCTGCAGAAGTGATGTGAAGTCAAACTCTAGAAGGAGTGAATGAAAAACATCCAAAGTTAAAAGCTTGCCGTGGTTTGCTCCGGTTCAGCTGTGTGTCTGTGGAAAAATGTTCCTAAATGTAGGTGGAGCTTTCAGGTTGCTGTTAGCAACACTTCTGTTAGTTTTTATTTTATTTATATCTTTGAAATCTTCTGGAAATGCTGAATGCACACAATTTTTATTATTTATTATACAATATACTAAATATATTAATTATGCTAAATCACATTGCTCATCAAAACCTTGGTATTTTTGTTTTCTCACCAGATGAACTGCTGATGAGTTTTGACTGACAGTTTTCTCTCCAGGCCTTTCAGTGTGCAGTGTGGCACATCACCCTCTCTTTGACCACCATTGCTCCTCAAAACAGGAAGTGAAGCATTTTCTTGACGTGTCATATCCCCTTCATAAGAGTTGCTCGCTGTGCAAGAGTTTTAATGACACAACTTGTAGCTTTCAGACACAAACTGTTTGTACGAGTTACTTTTCAGGCACTTGTCTCTCTGACATTTATCAAGGAGTGAGAGACACAGGTGTGTGATTACCATGGTGATCCTACTGAGGTACTGCCAGCAGGTTTAGCGTTTATTTTAACCTTCTTCTACAGTTAGGATTTTAAGATGCAGCTTTTGATTGTTATGAAACTGATGCTGTAGATTCTGGAAGAGGTCCTGGTGAAATTCACACTTCACAGTATAACTCTTAAAAACATCAGTATAACTCCCTAAAAACATCTGTAAAACTCCCTAAAAACATCAGTAAAACTACCTAAAACATCAGTATAATTCCCTAAAAACATCAGTAAAACTACCTAAAACATCAGTAAAACTCCCTAAAAATATC
>JARVGV010000280.1:16752908-16764785 GCA_031762435.1 Hypsolebias longignatus | reverse complement strand
TGAGGCTCTGAAATTCTTTATGGAGAACCTCCACTAAAGCTAGTCTTGAGTCTAAGCTAGTTAGCTTTTGGTCGATCAACTCGAGGATCTCCGCGAAGCCAGATCTATCTGGAGACGGTGTCGAGGCGCTGTCTAAGCTACCCTTGCGGTTAAATGAAGCATCAACCTTTTAACGAGAACTTTTCTACTTTTTGCTATAAATGACATTATGCTACTTTTATATTTTGCCAGCTGTTTGCTACTTTCAGCTTCTAGATTGACTTTTGATACTTTCAGCTTTTAGGTAATCATTTATTATGTTCAGCTGTTAGCATTTTGCTACTATCCATGTTTAAATAGACTTTTGCTAGTTTTCGCAAGTCTTTTCTGAATTTAGATTTTAGCCACACTTGCTCATTTAGCTTCCAGCTATGCTTTTGCTACTAGCCCTTAGCCCATTGTTACTTTTAGCTAGCCCTTTGGTACATAAAATTTAGCTAGCCTTTTGATAGTTTTAGCAAGCCTGTTCTCACTTTAGTATTTAGACACACTTTTGCTGCTTTAGCTTTCAGCTATGATTTTGCCGCATGTGCCCTTATCCACTTTTGCCCTTATTCTCTTAGCATGTGCAGCGGGTCTGCTGTTTGACAGTACACTATTTGGAGGCAGGGTGATCAGTTGATCAGTACACAGACCTGCCCAGCTTGAGGGCAGATCTGCCCCAGAGCCCACTGCTATCTCCGTAGCCCTTTGCTACATAAATTTTAGCTAGCCTTTTATTTATTATGTAGTTGACAGTTTGAGAAATGTAAGTGAAACTATCAGAAAGGACTCACTGGTTGCTCTTCCACCGCTGGTTAATGTTTGAAGTCAGCTTATAATAATAATAATAATAATAATAATAATAATAATAATAATAATAATAATAATAATAATAATAATACGAAGTACATTTTATTTGTATAGCGCTTTTCTAAATACTCAGATGCTTATTCAAGCTTGATTCAAGATGGCCACCACAGCCAATCAACATTAGGAAATACAAATATGGCAATAACTTTGTGAATTTTGCAGATATGGAGCTAAAATTTGGTGCAGTGTTGGCTGATTATCGTCCCTATCACATAATCTGAGCATTAGCAGATTGCACAAGATTTTCATGTGAAACGTTGACATGCAAGGTGGCAGGTGACATGCATTCTTTGAAGAAATGGCTCTGATTTCTTGGTATCTCATACATAGCTGTGAGCAGTATGTTGTGTTTTCTAAGATGTTGGATGGAGCATGCTGCATGGATTTGACAATTGTCACATCTCATTAGCCTTCGAGTGTTGGCTCTGACTACAGACAGGTTGGACAGACCTGACAGAAGGCAACTGGTGCTACGATTTCTTTATAGGATGTAAGGACACTTAGAATATAACAGCAAGCTTGATGAATATTCAGGGGGGATTTTATATTTTCTTTTTTTTTTTTCTTTTTTTTAGATCAGCAAATCACATGGCAAGACAACAATTTAATGCTCAAAGGACCATTATTTCCTTCGCTGTCTATAAGAGATTTATTGTCTCCAACTCTTGACCTTTACTTCCCTGTCCAGGTTCAGCGATAACGGGCATCACATCCTTCAAAGATTCAAGTAATGGAAATAAGTGTGGGCGGGAGACTCGCAGCATTAAGACGTGGCTCTGAGAGGAGCTGCCACTCTGACACAGTGACGCAAACATTTCTCTCAGTGAAATTGCTCCAGAAATATATTCTGATTTACATATTTATTAAAGGCATTTGCTGCTTTACACAAATCTCTTTAGTACTTGTATGTTGGAGGTGGTAAAAACAGGATTTATTGATTAATTCTGCTTTCACATTGAGGGCAACTTATTACAAAGTATGAGGAAGCTAGTAAATTACATTTCTCATTAACTCATCTCTAGTTTGTTGATACTCATGTGAGCACTGCTGCTGTTCAGAACTGAGGGTGTTCAGTAGTGAAGAAAATTTCCTCATAACAGCTTTAATTGTAGAATTTCACCCCCAAATCCAGGTTTTATTTGATTTAATTTATTTATTTATTCTGCTTTTCATAGGAAAATCAGCAGCTAAGCAGGTTAAAACAAAGGAAGCAGTTCACTGAAAGGGTCAGCCTGTGTTTTACTTTGTAAATAAAATCAAATAAAATTAATTTATAAAGCACTTAAAAAAAACAGTTTGACCAAAGTGCTGTGCAAGAAATCTAATAATTAAAAACAGCAAAATACATATTAAATAAACAGTATACCCAATTCTAAGTATGCTGTGATGTTTTAATGTTTGAATATTTTAACATGTAACATTGATTTAAATTAGGGATGTACAATAATATTGGCATACAGTAGTTATCGGTAGCAAATAAGCCTAAATAAGAGGGCTATGTTCTGACAAAGGAACGCATATTAAAAAATATCACTATCAATTACCGGACAAATAAGTTTTAATATATCGGCATATCGACCAAAAATCCAATATCGTGCATCCCTAATTTAAATATTTTAATTCAATGCGTTTTTACTGCAGTTCACTGGAGTCAGCTGTTGACACCCATATGACAGAATAATTAGAGCATTTTTTCCAACTCTCATAACAGTTATGATTAGCTTGACTGGTTTTGTTTGTTTCTCTCTTTTTTTCTATCCTCATGTTCAGGTTGAAACGTTTTACAACATTTATCGTTAGAAAGAAGTAATTTGCTCCAGTTCAGCTATTTAAAACCAAAATAGCAAAGTAGCAGTTTGCTCTCGTTCTTTTAAGTCATATTTTTTGGAGGTCATGGTGAACACAATTTTTTTCTTTGTTAATAAAGAATAAAGCTTAGACACTTTGCTTTTTCTGGTCTATTCTTTACATTTTAGTCATGTTTTCAGTTGTAGGCACATTATCTCTTAATTTTACCATTTGGTCTGCTTTTTATTTTCTTTCACATCAAATTAACTTTTTTTAATGACTCTGAAATCTCCCTTTAAATCTTCTGACATGTTTTCCCCACATCAGTAATCACAAGAAACTTCAGAGTGATTCAAAGGCTTTTATCAGTTCACCGTGATTGGTGGAGCACTACTCATCAACATTTAGTCAGTCGTTATTATTAAAACAGCTAAGCACTTTAATCTTTCATGATAAATTATAAAAATTAAAAAAAAAACATGACATTATCTTTCAATACTCAGGTGTCAAGCATGATAAAAACATATTCATCATGCATAAAATGAACTCAGAGATCATCCAAATGAGGGCCTTCCATCAATGTGAAATTGAATTTCCAAAAGATAAATAGCCAAACATTCTGTTGCCTGAACTTGACCTGGTGAAATGTGAGTGGCACGGCTTAAGGCGACATTGTGGAAACATCCCAGCGATGCTCTTTTAATTAAACGCCCGTCCAAGATTGGACGGGACGGACATGCAGTCTGAGAAACGACACAAAGGAAGCTCTCTGTGTGTGAAGTCAACTAGATTGCTGCAGCCATGATGTGAGAGCCAGCATGCAGGGAGATGGCTTCGGCCCACTGTTTGGTGATGATAAGCAGAGCTTTGGAGATGGAGTAACTGGAATAAGTCGGGCAAAAAAAAGAGAGACTCTTTTTAATCGTATCTAATTAACTATCAGAGATTACCAGATGTGGGCACACTTTCATTCTCAAGGGATACAAGTTGTAGAAATTTTAAGAACGTCAAGAGGAATTGAGAGAAACAAAGATCTAGAGCTGCCTTTTTTTAATTACATAAATTGTTAGACTAAAATGTTTCATGGATATTGCCATTTTCATTTTAGTTTTTGTGTTCTTTGGAAGCAGGACATAAGGGTTTAATTTGTGCGAGTCAAACTGTTCACATCAGTCTGACTGTGGCAGCAGAACCTGCAGCCTGGTCCAATTAACACGTTTTGATCTCAACATAATAGAAATTAAATTTATAAAACTGTCACCGAGTGAAAAATTGCTTTGCAGTTGCAATTTATTTCATTTTTCATAGTTTTTAATGGGAACCTGATTAAAGAAAAAGTACCACAAAAAGCAACTTGGGATCAGTTCTTTATGTTTCCTTCTATGTCACTCAGAGTGTTTTGTTTTTTCTACTTAAGTCTCTACACAAGCTTCAGAACTAAGGTACCTATCATTTACCTGGGCTCAGGGTTTCCATCGGGTTTTTATTCTTTCTGTTTTGGCCGATGTGCAATGAACTCTGCACACTCATTACAGCTCTGGAGCAGGTGCTCTCGGCTAAACGAATACCTATGTGCTGTGACAGGGAGTCATCTAGTCTGACTCTGAAAGGGTCCCATGGGCTTTCAGGACAGCTTTGATTTTGGCCCTTCAGAGTGAGTTTGAAAAGTCCAAAGGAAAAAAAAAGGCAGTGATATAATAGGCATAAATTTGAAATATATATTTATAATATTATTACTTTTCATATACAGTAATCTGTAAAAGGTAGAACATTTACATTATTGTTGAAAGTTTAAACTAAACTATAACAACTCTATACATCTTTATTGATTGCAATAAATTCTGCAAAATTAAACAAAATATCCTTGCAGATAAACTTGGTTTTTAAAGTTATGTTCAGTAAAATATCCATCCTTTGATAATAATCAACCATGCACGTGGCCTAATGAGCCTGCAGGGCATTGAGCAACATGCTAACATTACCATGTTATAAAGCTCAGAGTGACATTGTCAAGTTGGTTACGTTGCTGCTTCCTCATTAAGACTTAAACACAAAGCTGAGAATTTCACCAGTTTCACAGCACTGATGACACTAATAGATCCTTGACGCCTGCTCTAAGTGGCTGTGGCTCAGGAATCACCATCTTGGGTTCATCGACTCATCTGTACAACGTCAGGTTAATCCCCCACAAATAAACCCAGTGAGTTGATCAGCATGTTAATGAGCATGTGCCTGAAGAAAGATGGAAAGCATAGAGAAGTTGAAGCACTTTATTAACACAAGATAGATTAAAAAAAAAAAAAAAACTTGTATTAATAACGAGCTGCTGTAAAAAGCCAATTTTGCAAAGATCTTGTTAGCACATAGGAAACCTATTTACATTCAAAACATCTGTACAATACTTTGGACAATAAAACTACCAAAGCTGAATGTTTTGTCCTCGTATGGCCCTGCAATCAGCCGTGCATGCCTAATTGGGACTGCCAGATGTGTAGATGTGTTCTCTCGCTGTCAAACTGTTCCTCGTCTGGGCATTTTTCGCAGGAGGAGGGGTGGATGTCATCTGAAGTTTGCTAACTATTACTAGATGTGTGGTAAACCTGCCATGGTTGCCCCATTTTAACAGCGCTATACCCACAGTGGTACTCCTCTGGGATAGCTCACTCTCTTTGCACCTGTGATCTCAGCAATCTTTCACAGTTTTAGCAACAGATGTCACACGAGGCCTAAAGTTAGCTCTGAACATTTAGTGTGTAACGGGCTGACTCATATTTAGATGGGAAAGAGGTGTAATGAGCATCATGAAGTCCCTCTGAGTGACAGACAGGGTATTAATAACAGACAATGAGCAGTGTAATAGCTAATTGACTGCTCATTCGTGTCCTGAACACAATGTTCTGAAAAGAGTGGTGGGGGCAAACAGGGTGGGGTGTGTTTGTGTGTATTTGTTTTTTGTGTGGGAGTATATAATAGCAGCTACATCCAGCAGTAGAATGCAACGTGTGCTTATCAGTTCTTTGCTTTGGGGAAGAAAAGCCCAGAGCTGTTTCTTGGAGATAGAACCAAAATTAGATGGATTTGTATGGTCTACTCTCCTGAAAGCAAATAATATTACATAATATTCTTGCAAGAGCAGTGAAGAGTGGTTAAAAGCTGTACCTGATCCACAGATTACACTGCAACCCATCCACTCTCCTGAGATAAGCTAAAATAAATAAATAAATAAATAAGAAAAACCCTCAGAGGCAAACAAGCAGGAAAGGCCAGTGATATTTACAACCCAAGACGATATGTTGCATTAAATCAATTTTTAAATCCACATACTCTTAAGAAACATTTAACTAAATCAGCTTTATGATATCTTTTGAAGCAATGATCTTTAGAAAGGTAATGAACATCTTACCTGGTGTAGATAGTTCTTTAAACAACTTCATTTAATGGCTATAAAGTTGCTAAATTGGTAAATTAACACATGCAAGTGATATTTTATCCACTTTAACAGCTCTGTCAATAATAAATTACATAGTTAGAATTTTATAATTATTTGCAAACATAAACAATAGCAACAGCAGCAGCTAGCAGTAACAGAGCAGCTCTGGAATGATAAATACATCATAATACTTAAGATGTAAATGTTTCCATAAACTTCTTACTAATCTTTAAGATTGGAGGCATTTTTAGACAGTTTTGACCCCACAACTGTCAGCTTGTCAAACAAGTCAGATATGAATCTATTTTTCTAAATTTAAGTCAGTCAAAGACTCATGTATAACATGTAAGATATGACCTGTTCATAATTTTCCACAGAATTCTACAGTAAACATCTGAACTATTCCTCTAAGTAATTGCAACATTTGGTTTGCCATATTTAATGTTATTTAGTTTAAATAGATAAGCCGTAAATTACATTTACCTACATGAATAAAAATACAGGATTTGATCTTTCTAAATATTAATCCTGCTTCAATGTATGAGCAGTGTTTTATAAGTGTCTACAAATAACTGTTCTTTGTTTTTTATATAAAATGCTTGCAAACGTATAAATAACCTGGTTATAAGGTGTTGATAAATTTTATAAAGAACTTTAAATATGAGGTGGTACCAATAAAAGTCCATAAACAAAATTAAAATGACTTTAAAAGGAGAACATAAGCTTTCTTATGATTATTTTATTAGCAGGTACTATCAAAAACACTGTATCAGCATCCAATTACTTATTCAGGCTCAAAAGCTTTTATGTGCATGGAGGTCGTCACAAACCTGTCCCATGCTCTCCTGATAAACCCTCGACCAGCACAAGCCAGAAGCTCCTTGCAGCCACAGAGTTTGCTGTAGGAAATTGTAAACGAGGGACATGGAGCATAAAGACCCATTTCAAAGTGAGCTCTCACACACAAATCCCCTGGCATCATCTTCTTCTCCTCCTCCTTTTTTCTCCAGTCATTTCCTCTCATTACAGGCCGCAGAGAGTGCAGCGGAGTGAGTGGCCAGCAGCAGAACATTAGATCTCAAATGAAAACAACTCACCACCTTCGTTCCTACAGCAGATGCATCAAACGAAACGTGCACGCTGCATTCCTTAATGGATCCGGCCACAGTTGTTGCGGATATGGAACGACTGAGGCGTCAGAGTGTGTAGTGTTGTGAGGGAATGCATTTCAGACTACAACCAGGAACAAAAGTTCATTACATGTAAGACGCCGGTGGCTTAATTAAACTTCGTCTTTTGTGAACGCGCTGAAATCGAGTTGTGACAGGGCCAGGCTGTGTGTGTAAACTGTCTGGCTGGAAATAAATCATCCATCCTCCATCTACTCCTTACAACTCTCTTTTTTTTTAATCTAACAAATCACACTGTTCTCTTGGGGGGGAAAAGAGTGAGCAAATGAATAATGTGTCTGGCATTCATCTGACATGTATTATGTTCTTATATAAGGCCCATCTGAAGGCACTTTTTGAGTTTTTTTCTTCCTCGTTCTTGCTCAGGTTGACAACTTGGCAAATTTGCTACTAATGTAAGCAATTACATTAATAGAAATGCTTCAGTTTTATTAATACTGCATGCCCATCTGCTTATTTACGCAACTGATAAATCTGGATACGTATATATGAACTAATTAGATGAGTCTCGATGGTGACTCCCTGTTACTCTTCTTCTGGGCTCTGTCTTTCTGAGTGACAACCAGTCACTACAACCATGCCCAATTCATTTTTTTTAACAGTGGCCTCAGATTCATGAGCTCACGCCTTTCAAGATAAGTTCACAAGTAGCAGATTGTCAGGACTGTCAGCGTGAAGATGGTCTATCTGCAGCAGTTTGTCCTTCAGAGTTATCTGTCTGCTGCAAAGACCAATTCTTATCACATTATACCATGAAAGGCTGGTAATAATGTAATTCTCTGTGTGTTTCTCTGTTAGCAAAAACAAAAAATAAAAAAAAATCTCATGAATTACAATGAAATGCTTAGAGATTACTCATTGGATGTAGAACAACCTAAACATAAAACCAACTGCAACTCTATTAAATGTGTAGCCAATGAGCTGAAAGTTGGTGTGGTAGTAGCTGAGAGTCATACTCAACAAATACTCTGAGAGCTAACAAGGCGGTGTGCAATAAGCAATCTTTTTATTACAATTTACAATTTATTAAAATTTAGAAAATGTAATTGATGTTCACAGCAGGCGCATGTCTGACCTCATATAGGTCTTCTGCCATCTTCATGTAAGAGAACAGTTATTTCATTACATCAGCAGGTGGGAGCGCTGAAAAATGGGAGTGGACCACTTGGCCTGAATGATGGGGAATCAGCGACTCTTTCAGACTCTGGGCCTGTGAACAGCATGTCCTCGCCAATCAACAGCTTTGCGAGTTGTAAGTGATAATTGCAATCCAGCAAGGAAATGGACCAAAATAGTTGGCTTATGTTTTATTTTAACTCGTGATAATCTTGAACTGCTGAGCAGCTGACTAGACTCTAATACGTGATCTCACAGCTTGATTCAAATGGCGTGGTGTATTAAGATCACAGGTCCAACTCTCATTTTCAGTTTAGTCTCTCATATAGAAATAACTGCATGTTTTTTGTGTGAAAATTCAGTGTGAACGTTGTATTGAGTGACTTCTCTGAAATTCGCTGATGAAGGTAAAAGTGACTTATCAATGCTAAAAAGAAACAAAACAGAGGCTAAAAGTAGAAAAACAGATGTTAATGGTCAAGGTCAAGGTTTTCTTTATTGTCATTCGCATCTCATGCGGGACATGTGGTGTAATGAAATTGTGTACACAGGGCCCCAGTTACATCCAACAAAAGTATGAAATGTAAAAGAAAGACAGTAATAAGATCTAAGATATGAACTCAGAAATGCGTTAGACCAAATACGCTAAACACTAGTGCAAAACAATACGCCGAACAAAAGCGGCACGAACATGAGTCTGTGTGAGCAGATGAGAACGAATGACCACAGCAGCATGAAATAAATCAGCAGCATGAGATCAGCAGCATGGATAGTCAACAGCACATATCAACAATCAAGATGCATTACAGTGATTTATTTTGTTTGTTTTGTTAAAGCTAAAAGTACAACAGAAACTAAATAGTAAAGCAAATGCTAAAATTAGGAAAACCAATGACAAAGCTAAAAGTACAAAAACAGATAAAAACATAAAAGTAGCTAAACTTAAACTAAAAGTCACAAAACTGAGGTTACAATTAGCTAAATAAATACTAAAGCTAAAAGTAGCTAAACAAATGTTGTAGCTGAAAGCAACAAAACAGATACTGAAGGTAGCAGGACAGTAGTTGAAAGCTTTAAGTAGCAAATTGGTATCTAAATGCTACAAGTGGCTGAATAATAGGCCAGCTAAAAGCTAATCATAGTAAAATAATAGCTAAAAGCTATAAGGGTAAAAAAGAAGACAAAAATAAAACAAGCTTGCTGGAGGAGATTTCAAAGAGCAAAATGTTTTTGAAGGAATAGAAGAAATTTCATATGGATGTTTATTTTAAATAAAGTTCAATGTTTTGAACAGTAACGCTCACTGACAATCCTGCTCATGATCCCACCCAATGGGTGAGTGATACACTCAATTGAGACACATACACTTGAGTAGAACCGAATAGAAGTGAAGTGATTAGAGTAGTATTTACAGTGGAGAAGTGGCTGTATTGACAACAGAACCATTGATCCACTGTGCAGTAAATGCCATGATATCAGATTATTTGTTTTTCTTATCACATGGCTCAATAATCATTCATTACAAAAGGCTTTTTTGACTAAACATAATTTTTCCTCAGTCAAAAATGGAATAAGTTTGGCTAAGCAAGTTCAAGTTCAAGGTTCTTTATTGTCATTCGCATCACATGTGATACATGGGGTGGAATGAAATTGTGTACTCAGGGTCCCAGTTACACCCAAAACTACCAAAAATGTAAAGTATAAAAAAGAAAAGTATACTCTATAAGGATCTAAGTTATACACTGAGATATACGCTAAACGAACACCAAACGGTAAGTTAAAATATTCAAGATAGATAGAAAAAATTTTGAAAGGGTGCGCTCCGGCAACTGTTTGCGTGAATCAGGTAACTCTCAGTCTTACTAATAAAGTTATGAACAAATATGACTGTCTTGAAGGAATAAAACTTATATTGGATATGTAAATGAAAAATAATTACATAAACACTCATTTTAAACACAACAAACGACACAACACAATTTCTTAATTTCACATCCGATCACCTGCCCCTTCAAGTGGAGCATTTTCGCCTCTACCCTTAAAACAAATCTCCTCCTCTAAAAGAGTGTTGGCAGCTAGTGCCAAGGCAGTCATGCACAGGCATGAGTCCAAAGGCAGCCGCAGGCAGGTACCAGGAGGTTTCACATGAGGAGTAAGACAACAACAAGCAGGGACAGAGTCATACTTGACTTACTTTACGGTTCCATCAAGGGGAAGGGGGTAGGATGCTTGCCCAAAGCACAAATGTAGGTAAATGTAGATGTTTAACAACCCATTACAAATGCAACAAAACGCAAGAAATCACATCTACTTTATTCAAATTTTGCTCCAAATTTTGCTTTACGGCATCAATTAATTTACAAATTAAGCCCTGTGTAAAATAATATAGTTAATTAAACAGCAGCCACAACATGAGTCTGTAGTGAGTAGAGGGTTTTAAATACAGCAGCATGAGATCAGCAGCATGGATAATCAGCAGCACAGATAAAGTGGCAGTACAGCAAATTTTTTTATTTTATTTTATTTATTTTTTTTACAGTGATGATCCTGGTTAGGGATTTACGAGTCTAACAGCTTCAGGGTAGAAGCTGTTCCTCAGTCTAGTTTTTCTACACTTAATGCTCCACAACCTTCTGCCTGAGGGGAGCTGGGCAAGGTTTGGGAGTAAATGATCGTATAAGATATGTACTCTTTACTGGGCTTTTAAAAAGTTAAAAAAAAAAAAAAAAAGTAGACAGCATAAATGTTTGCTTGTAAACCAAAATACTGTATCTTGTTCAAATTAAAGGATTTGTAAGAAGAAAAAAAAAAAACATCTGAAACTGATGGTCAAGCTCCTTTTTTCTAAGAGAGGAAATTGAAAAGCAGACTCTAAATGTAATACAGTACTCCATTTTGCTGATAGTTAATGTGACTGTGGCTGACAGGAAGCCAATTGTCAGATGAGACCAGAGTGCCTGTAAGGCAGGTCAGCAGCAGGCTGGACTCATTGGGTAAAATATCCACAGGCAATCATTGATCACCACATATATTGTGAATCAATATGGCACAAACAAGAACGAGCTACTGGCAAGCTGTGTTAGGGTTAGATCATCAATGCACACAAACATACTCTGTATATTGTGGTACATTTAAAAAGGATTTCTGAATGGAGTTCACATTAATCATCTAAAAGAAAATATATGATCAAATATGATGTTGCTGTCAATAAGAGTGTTCAACTTGAGCCTTAGGGGAGAAGGATGTTTGATTAAGACATCTATTGATTTCCAGTGACGTGGACGCATGGTGACAGCAGCAGAAAAAAAAGCACCTCATCTGAGACCAGAAACTGTGTTTAATGCCATACAACAAAACAATGACTTTTACTTTTTAGATAAATCTTTGTCTTTAGATTCAGTGTGGACTAATATATATACTGTGTATATATACTGTATATATATATACTGTATATGTATACTG
>JARVGV010000280.1:16721862-16732103 GCA_031762435.1 Hypsolebias longignatus | reverse complement strand
GCATTTACAAGATGGGAGGAGTTTGGCTAAAGATAACCTAAGTGTCAAAGTTCATGCTCAATAATCCAGGTAATAAATCCAACAAAGTCAAGTCAGGTCCTCTAGATGGTTTCTTGTTTTGTTGAGACGTTTTGTCCTTTATCCAAAGGACTTCATCGGTCCGAGAAGCCACAACAAACTCAGTCCCACAAGCAGCACACTCACATCGTGGGCCAACCAATTTGATGGTGATGGTTTCTGGAGTTCGCCCTCTCCCCAGTCAACTCTGAAGCAGCTATAGCCTCATGAACTGATGGATGAAACATTTCAACCAAAAAAAAAAAAAAAAAAAGCCGTCCAGATAAACTGGTTGAACTTGGGATTTTTTTTTTTTTACCTGGATTATTGAGCATGAACTTTGATGTTTTGAACCACTTTGACCATGGCTGCCACAGAGGAGTTGACAGGGGAGAGGGTGGATCCCAGAAACCATCTTATCACCATAAAACTTATTGACCCACTATGCGAGTGTGCTGCTTGTGGGACTGAGTTTGTTGTGGCTCCTCAGACTGATGAAGTCCTTTGGATAAAGGACAAAAAATATAACCATCCAGAGGACCTGACTTTGTTGAATAACCAAAGTGTCCGTTTTCTTTAAAAATGTCAAGATTATTTTAGCAGATCTTGAAATGACCAACAAATTAGTTCAGAAGTGTACTGGTGGTCTTTCACCTGTCAGTCAGCTAGGTTTCACCAGGACACTTGATTTGTGGATGTGTCCTCATTTTTTTGTCACTAGTTCCAACTGTGAACCAAAGGGATGAGTCCAGCCCAAAACTTCCTTAATGTTAAGTGGAGGACAGTCCATCCTGAATTATGAGTTTAATGAAGGAGTCGTCAGCTGAGGAATCATCGGTGACAACGTGAGCTCTGGTCAAATGGTCTGTTGGCTGAAAGGATCTGGAAGCAGCTATGATGAAAGATATCAAAGGGTCAGTAAAGAAAATAAACTTTAACTTTTTTTGACAAAGACTTTAAATGTTAGGGAGAGTAATCTGTCCCACAATTTTATTTAGGTAACTTTAAAACAATTTGACTCACTGAATTAAATTAGGTTAATAAAAATGATCATTACATGACTAATTACGAATAATGAGCAACCATTACAGTGATACTTTAGTATCACTTTTTACTTATCTTCACATTTTGTAACAAAAGTATTTAAGCTTTTTTTTTTTTTACTTGTAATCTAAAAATTCTGAAAACTTTTTGTACTCTTGTTCAAACTAGACCAGTGGTCTGCAACCTGCAGCTCTGAGGCCACGTGGCTCTTTGGTCCCTCTACCTCTTTCACGTTTTGACCAAAACTAAAATAAAACAATTTTATTTAAATTATATCCAACTACGTATAAAAATGGCTAGTTTTAGCAGATTTCCTGTCATTTTCAAATATGTGAAGAATATACAATTTGAAGGCATAAAACGTAGACTACAGTAGCTTGTTAGTCTCTTAGTCTCAGCGTGATCTTTCTCTCAAAACCACCAGGACGTTTAGGAATATCTTAAAGACAAGCTGCTGAAGGAATATGGTGAGTAACTTTAGCACTAATAATAATGTCAAAGTAAATAAAATTATTTTCTTTAAAAATATAATTGAATATCCAACAAACTGGCCTAATTTTATGGTCTTTATGCTTTTAAGTAGAATGTTCTTCAAAAATTAAGAGAACTCGCATAGGTTTTAATTTTCATAAAAATATTAAAAAAGTTTTTTTTTTTTTTCTTTACATGAATCTGGTCATTTGTATTAAAACGTAAAAAAAAAAAAAAAAAAAAAAGACATTTTTTTGTTATATAATATTAGTCCCACTGGCCAGAAAAGCAATTTCCAACAAAATTGCAGTGGCCCATGAGCCACCAGTTGATGGGCCCGTGATTCTCTTTATCGCAGTTTGCAGACCCCTGATCTAGATCCTTGCAGTGAGATTTTCCTAATAAAAAAACAAAACAAAAACAACCTAGAAAAGCAACGAATGGCTTGTTCTGAAGTAGCACAACAATAGAGTTGTAACAGATCTTCATGGTCAGCACGTTTTGATGCATTTCCCTTTTACAACCATTCAAAGACGTCACAGCAGACATCGTTACAGTCAGTGTAAATAGTTTATTAGATTTTTGAAAATCTCATATCTAATTTATGAAAAGATTATTTTGAACAGATCATTGAAAATACATTTGTGGTGAGACAAAAATGCCAGAATTACCCAGTTTGAGACATTATGGAATGAAACAGTAAAGCAGAACGGCACGATGTGTTTTAGTGGAGGAAACAATACAACAGGCTGTAACAGTTTCTGTGAATTGGACACATTTAAACACTTTTTAGAATATTTTTGCTGTTTGTGATATAAAAAACACGGCGACTCTGCTTCCTGCACAACAGTGAACACCTAATGATTTCTGGCTGCATTTGGCTTAATTAAATATACAAAAACTATAAGTTAAAATAACATTCAAGTTGAATCGCACAAGGCAAAGAGAACCTGTTCAAACATTATGTACAATATTAAGGTTAAAAAAAAAACAGGTCCCGACATATTAAGTAGCACAATATCTGTACAACAAAAAACATTTGTTGTATTTTTGTCACGAGATGAAAATATGAGCTTTAATAACGCGTTTGTGGGAAATACCGGTACTTTATATGAAATGTAACTATGCTTAAGTTACAGAAGCTGGAATTTCCCAATCACATATTTTTGTTCCCAAAACCACAAAAATCTGCAGATTTTTTTACGTAAACGCTCATTTATTGATTCAAAGCTACAAATTTGGACTTGACCCATCGTTTATAATAATAATACATTTCACATTAGACTGGTCAAATTTTATAACTTTTTTTTAAAACAGTACAAATATAGTTTTAAATATATTTTTTTGATTTTCTTCAAGCCAGTTATTCTCTCCTTTTAGTACAATAAAAAGCCTCGAGACGTTTGAAAGAGAAAAAAAAAAGTTTGTGCATACATTTAAAGAGGAATGATGAGCACCCGAATGCATTCTGACAATACACGAGTCGCACCTTTCTGTAAAATATGTCATTTTAAACAGCTAAAAGGGGAAAAAAGTTCCCGTACATTCCAGGGTGACATGTTTTCACATGGCTCCTAAGGCTGCTGCATGTCCAGTTTTACACGTCTTTAAAGCCAGCTCGAGTTGTATTGCTTTAAGTAGGGTTAATAAAAACAGACAAATAGAAAAACATAAGTTCAGGCACTTGGCTTGTCTAAGTTGTTTCAATTTAACTCTTCAAACACTTTGATCTCAGTCCCGCTCCTTCATAGTGAGTCCTGCTACTTTAGCGCGCAGATTCATATTCAATAGTTTCCTGCAAAGTCGTCTCCACAGCTGCTACAAACACCTGGCATCCTTCTTTCTGCATCACTTTATCCCACTCCATCCTTGCCCGCTTCCCTCCCTCCCTCCTGCTGCACGTGCACTGTTCCCTCGTCATATGACCACTTCTCCATTGTTCACCGGCCGCAGATTCTGATCGTCGTAGCGTTTCCTGACGCTCCTCCGCACGGCGTCCGCTCGTCTGTACGGCTGATTCCTTAAATCTGAGGAGGAGGGGGGTAAAGGATTGGACGGAGGATAGAGATGTCAGTCGTCATCATGGTTTTGTTTTCTTGAGCCCACATGTTTAGGAGTGCTGGTAGCCTAACTTTCAAAGCAGGGTGAGGTCTAAACATAAAAACAGGCACCTATAATGCTCAGAAATCCAAAGTACACGTATGCATCTTTTTTATGAAGCATATACTAAAAATAGCAAGCTGTTCATCGTCAAACGTACTAAAATTAAAAGCACTGCAAACAAAATAAGGGAGGTAATAAAGAAATGCTTGCCAGGTCTGAGCCACATCCACCACTACAGGGGTGCTACTGGCCGACTTCCTTACCCTCAAGTAGACATTGGGAAATTTAGTAATATTATTCTTCTTTAGCTCTGGATGAAGAAAAAGACAAAAACAAAACGAGGATTAAAACTGGGAGACGAAGCAGGTCAGCACCAAACGTTCGCGCTGCGAGAGCAAAGCAGGAGGCTGCGTGTGGAAAACGACTGGAGAGGACAGAGGTCAAAGGAGGTTAACTGGTTTAAACCTGCAAAGGACGATCAAAGCTCTGTTTTTGTTCTGTTACTAGACCCAAACTGCTTTGTAAAGTGGCTACCAGCAGGGCAGAAACCTCCAGTTCAGAGTAACTGTACATACTAAAAAAAAAAAAAAAAAAAAAAATCAAGTCCAGACAAACATCATTGTTATGTTCACCAGCACCAAAAACCCAAACATCATGCACACAGCCAGGAAAGAAAACCACTACTAATCAGTTAGTGAGCTCAAAATGTGAAAAATCAGTGACACAGACTGGCTGCATGTTAGTAGCACACAAAAACAGGCAGAGCATCATGGGTAACAGGCAGAAACCAGAAGCCGCACGACAGACAGGGAAGCAACATGTCTGCACACCGCAGCGCAGCTCAGAGAGGTGCATTATGGGAAAGCAGCAGGGATGAGGCAATCAACATGTGAGGTAAAGCATCAACGTTTTATATGATGATAAAACACACGGAGAAGCAAGTTATAATGCCACAGTCACTTAAACGTTACATTCGTCATACTGGAGCTTGTCTATGACAAGACTGGCTGCAAACACATTACATGAATGGCCACTAGGTGGCAGCACACAGCCTGACTTTTCTTGAGTTCCTTCTCTGTGACATTATTTTCTGCCATGGCTGATGACTTAATGAGGATGAATATGGGTGTCACACTTCATGCAGGTGGATAGAAAGAAACTTTATCCCAAACCTTTTGTCATGCACAAATAAAAGAAAACTCACACAAACAGGCATTTGCACGCCTGTGTGTGTTGCCCACGGTGTGAATGTAAGAGTTAAAGGAGCAGGAGTGTGACGAGGCATGCATCGGGTGGGGAAGAGGACACGAAGATGCAAACGTTTTGTTCCAGCAACCTTTGAGAAGAGAGACAGATCTACAAGCTTTAGTAATGGTGCTCCTCATTGAGAGCGGGCTCGCAGAAGAACCGAGAGCCGCGCTTGGCTGTGCGGGCGGTAAAGGGCGCGGTCTTCAGCACTGCATCGAGAACGACAAACAGCCGAGACAAAAAAAACAAAACAAGACAGACACAGTGTGAGAAAAGCAAGTCTTCTACAGAGTTTAGCATCTGTTAGCTCCGGAGCAAATGCCCAACAACCTGCTCAAAAAAAAAAAGAAAATTCTATAACCCCATTTCCCAAACTGTAGTAAATAAAGACAGAATTTAGTTTATTAATTGTTTTAAATCTTAAAGGTTATCAATAAAGCACATTAATGAGAATGTGTTGCAGGTGTATGACCCTAAACCCCACATGAAAAATATTCTTATTCCGCATGAAGGCATTAAAATGAGCATGTATATCCTCTGGCATCCATCAGGGGGCGCTGCATCACCCTCCACACCCCTACTCCACACAGCTTTGTAATAAAAGCAACACATCAGAAGCTACAGTATGACTTCATATGTACTCCTTAATTCAGAAGCAGCAGCAACAGGACTTTAGCTGCTCATTAAAAAAGTCTGTTCTTGTTAATTTAACTATGGATTAAAAACCGTCAGTGGGTGACGGGTCTGGATCACAGGCGGGTCAGTTCAGCATTAATTTAGTCAACGCCACAGATTATAGTCTTAATGTCCAGATGATGAACCCTCAGCTCTACAGGAGGTCTTTTGACCTGAGCTCTGATACCACACCACCTCATCTTTAGCACAAAACAATAGTTTAGTTTAATAAACCGATCACTTCTTCAACTTTCAACTGTAAGAAACGCAGATTCATTTCAAATTCTAGGTGTTTGTTAGCTTGTGTTTCAAAACTATCAGGTAACATATCTCTGTGCGCTATTTTATTACTTTTCAATTTGGCACATTTTTTAAATGACATTTCACAACACTTTCTGCTTTGTTTTTGTAACATAAGCTATTAGCAGGTGTTTAATCAGTGAAATAAAGAAATGCATAAAGCAGCTGGTTCAGCGCTGCTCTTGAGAAACCGTTCCTTAAATTCCTCAAACTTTAGTCGGGACAGAGAAATAAAACATTGTTTTTTTTTTTTTTTTAATTTTACATGGTTTTGCTTGGACTTTTTATTATCCAGGGAAAGAGTCATATCCCGGCCCTGTGTATGTACAGTGATACAAAGCAAAGAAAGAGCAGATAAGCAGTGATCTTAAGGCACGTCTGAGTCGAGTAGCAGCTCCTGTTTGAACTCGTTCAGTAAAACGTTTGCTCGTCACAGCTGAAGTTGCGTTAGTTGGTTTAGAATCTTCTTGTTAAAGGTTGGATTTCCAGCAGGAGTGACCCTCCATGCACAAAACAGAGGGAGGGTGTGTGTGTGTGTGTGTGTGAGAGAGAGATCGTAGCCAGGTCTGGGTGAAGTTACCCGTGATGATGTCCTCGATGGCTCCGTCTTTGCCTTCGTAGACATGGCGGCTGTCTTTAACCTGTTTCTTCCGGAGCTCCTGGATGAGCTCCTGCTGCTGCCGCTTGTTTTTATGGGACGGAGACTGAAACCAAGAAACAAAGAGATTATTACACAAGCTTATTACTATACAGGTATTTTTTTTATTACTCAATCATGTTTTTTTTTGTTTTGTTCTGCACATCCTCTCCTTCAGGTTTATCTGTGTGTTAACAGAATAATCAGTGATCCTGAGTGATGCTACTCAGCAGGACGTTGGACAGTAAGAGCTGGAGCAGCAGGCGGTCGGTGCTCGGCTAATCCTGCGAGCAGGAATCTAAAGGAAGAGAGAAGACTGAGCTGAAAGAGAAGAAGAGTTTACCTTCTGGTCTTCCTCCATCATGGCTTCTTGTTCAAGAAGTTTCTCCATCAACATCTGCTCCTGGCGCTTCTTCTGCTCGTTGTCTTCCTCCGCTTGCTGAGGAGCCAAACAATAACACTTTAACTTTAACTCGGTCAATTTTACACATACTGAGTTAAAATCTGGCATGGTAATAGCTGAGAGTGATCCCCAACACATACTCTGAGCACTATCTGATCACATAGCATCTTGGCATGCAAGGTGTTGACAATATGACTTTCCTCAAAGAATGCTAAATGTGATCATTTGCAGAAATCTTAAAATTATAAAGTAAAAAAAATAATTATAGTGGGTACGCAGAGCAACTCACCCTGTAGGCTTTAACAAATCGCACAAACACAGGGAAGAACACGGACGGCGGTGTGGTTTTTGAGTTCTCCCCGAAGAATTTCACAGCCTCGTCGTAGGCGTCCTTATTAGAAAGAAAAAATAATAAAACAAGTTCTAGTTGGTTAGTGTGAGGCTCATCAGGAACAAAGCGGGGTGTTCTCCAGCAGTTGCACCTGTGCGATCTTGGCATCGTCCTGCAGCTTTTTCAGCTTGCTCTCATTGTGTGCGATGAAGTCTTTGAGCATGGTGTTGTGTCCGTGCATGCTGTACTCTCGTTTGGTCAGCTCCATGCCCCTCTGCAGCTCTTTGACGTCCAGCAGGACGTTATCCAGCGACACTGTGAACACGGAGAGACGCGCTCTGTATCACGTCCACCCGCTCTTTGAGAACTTCTCAAAACAAAAACGTTCTTGCATGCGGCTCACCTGCTGCAGCTTTCTCAATGTAGTGTAGCTCGTTGTGGAAAAGAGACACTTGTGGGTATTTCTCCCTGATGATGTTGGCGATGTAGTGCAGCAGTGTCATCTTGCGGTCTGTTGACTTGGTGTCAAGCAGCTGCAAGAAAGTAAAAAAGAAAAACATTTAGCGGAAGAAGAAGAAGAAGCTTTGAAGTTCAGTCAGAAGAAATCCACTCACCAGGTCTAAACTCTGCAGCTTGAATCCGTACACGGCTCCTCTCTTGCTGCTGTTCATGTAGTTTCCAAGAGCCAAGATGATCTGAAGAACACAAACAAGCGTCATACAGGAAGGTAGACATGTTGGACATGAAGAACCCGCGTTCGGTTACCTCTAAAATCTTCTTTAACTTCTGCGACGACTTGATGGAGACGGACGCTGCAATGACGGCGTGCAGTTGCTGCAAAGAGTGAAGCGACTGTTTCAGCACAACAAGCAACCACAACGGCAGAAGCCGCCGAAACAATATTTACCGGCGTGAGCATCTGAACGCTTTCACTGAAGTTGCCGATGAAGGCCATGATGGTCATCTTCTGCATGAGCCGCTCAATCTTGCTGAACTGCATCATGAAGCGGTCCTCGTCCGTCAGGCTTTCCAGAGGCTTGCGCTCCTTCTCGAACTGTCGCAGGACTTTGATCTCGTTCTCTGTGGGCTGGAAGCGCATCAAGCACTCCACAAAGTCCACCGGCAGAGTCCGCAGGTCAAACCTGAAGGCCAGACGATCACAGTAATGCTCAGAGCTGCGTCAGATGTTTTAAAGACTTCCAGGTGTAAAAGATAAATGATGTCTCGTCTCATATTTCAATCAGGAGAGGAAACTAATGAAAGAAAGGCAGAAGCAAACTTACAGCTGAATAGCCTTGCAGATCTCCTCAGACGTCTTGCCCACCTTCCTCAATGTGATGGCCAGGTTCTTGGCCCTGTTGGAGTCCAGCAGGGTCACTTTGTTGGGTCCCTTCTGAATGACCTTCTGCTTGTTCATGGTGAGCTCGACCGTCGGACCCTGAGCTTTAGTCTTAAACATCTCCTCGAATTCATCGACATTTAGGTCCTAAAAGACGACGAGGACGTGTTGGTGATGGGTACGAGGCAAGATCCAAGAAGGTGTTTCTGAGTGCGTACCTCGAGTATCCTCTCGTCGTCGATCTCGTTGAACACGGTCCCGTTGATCTGGTTCGGCTTCAGGGCCACCCAGTTAAAGACAGGCATCCGGAACTTGGTCTTGATGGGTTTCTTGATCTTAACAGCTGAACCAGACGAAAATAAATTAGTGCTGCTCCAAAAATCATCGTGCAAAACACACACCCATGCAGCAGGAGGGGTGGATGGGAATCAGTAACAAAAACAGCTAATCTCTAGAGATGCAGATTTCAAATCCTGATTTTCTACTTTTGTACAGCTCTGATCTAATAATTGCAGTTGCTTCCTCTAACTATTGTTAACGCCAACAAATAGTTCTGTCTAAATTTACAGTTTACCTTGTGATAATAAAAAAGGGAGTCCAATTTATCATTTACTCTAAAAACAATGCACTAAAGATCTTTGGACAAAGGTGTTTTTACAAATAAATCTACAAATCTGAACGGGAAATCTAAACCCTGATGCATGCTCAAAATCTAAATCTAAACATTTTAATGTATCAAATGCTTTAACAAAATGTGTTTAATATCCTGAGGCATGTTCAATGATCCAGGTAGAAAAATCTAACAAGATTAAGTCAGGTCCTCTGAACGCAAGTCCCTCAAACAGAACCTTAATGATGTTGTCAAACTTCCCCTGTAGTGTTAAATCCCTCAGCTTCCTGGCACGAGAACAAGGCCAGGAGGTATTCCTATTCAGTAAATGTTACATACGCTGAGGATTGGGGCCAAACTATTTATTGGTCAGATTAAAGTTATTTGTAGCCACCAGAGCTGCTTCATTGAAGCTGAACGTGGAGGTGGCGCCCTCACCCCGGCCTGCAGACCAGGTGTCAGGAGGGGGCTGAGCCATAAGGCCGTCATGGGAAAGGTAAACAGCATTCCTGCTCTGCTCCATTTTTATCACTTTAATCACCTGCGTGCCACAGCAGGTCACCGTCTCAGCATGCAACACAATTAGATGCTTCATTCATATAAACAGCAAGACGTGACGATAAACCATGTTGATTTTTAAACGTGGTATTTTCTGACCGAGCAGAAGTATTCTCAATGGATCAATTTGAGATGATCAGGTTAGATAAAGCAAATGTTTAAAAAATATTACACAGTGACACTAAAGTGACTTATTAGGTTTCAAACACCAAATACTGCAGAATCACTACAGAGAAAACAAAAATAAAAGATTTACAAGGCACGAGAATATTTCTCTTTAAAAATACCACATTTAAAATGACCACATGCAAAAACACACAACAGCCAGAACCTACAGAAAAGTTTGATGGGTCCCTCTGGTTGGCAGAGAAAAGGAGACAATTCAAAGAGAAAATTATTACAGATTTGTCAAAAGAGGAAAGAACAATGCCGTTAAAAAAAAAAAAAAAAAAAAAAAAAAAAAAA